>JBCNJP010000017.1:2274123-2398387 GCA_039602395.1 Deinandra increscens subsp. villosa
TTTGGATATGTTTTTCTTGAACATTTAGAACGGACCGAGCGCCAATATTTTCTTTGAAACTAGTGGTAGATTTTGTGCCGTTTATGTTTAGTTTTGTTTAGTTTCGAGATGTCAAAATTAGTTTATTTGTTTTAATTTCTGTGTGTCATGCATACAATAAGAGTATTTTTTTTTTTCAAAAAAAATAATGAAAGTAAAGTAATGTAAATCTATGCCACACGTTCTATGAATTTTCAAGAAGAACATATCTATTCTTATTCATCCGCTCTTACAGTGTTAGAAACAACCCAAGATCAAAGAAAAAAATATATATGTTTGGAGAAACAGTTGCTTGGATCATAGAGTAAAACTTATATGTATAAACAAAATATATATTTGAAAGAAACAAAACGGGTATTTAAGTATGTAAAAGAGGATGGAAGGTGTTGAAAAATAAATAGAATATGAATATGATTAGTACATACCTTGATGCAGGGATCGGAGCAAGAAATTGAGAGAAAAAATCTTCACAGATCTGGCAGATTATAGTAGAGCAAGGTGCTGATAACGTAGGATAAACTGAATGCAGGGAAAAGATGATTCTCATTCTTATTGACATCATGGTATATATATACATGAATAAAGGATAAACTTTGTAACAAACTAGTAGATAAGTATGAGAATAAAAAGGATGTATATCTGGAATATAACACAAATAACATTTTAAGGGTAAAAAAAGTGTTTACAAATTTTAATTTTAAACATAAATTTCATATCTTTATGGTACCAAAAACCCTTAAACATCTCATGTTTGTTTCCTTATCAAATAAAAAACAAATTTTAAACATCCGCGCCTCACAAAATGTGTGATTGTTGTACCACACACTACCCTAAAAGCTGAATTAACTTCCCACACCTCAATTTTGAAGTTTGAATCTTTATTACCCAAGATTCATCCATCGGCTTCTGCTAGTCTCTCAAAGGCCCTACATTACACCCAATTTTGTGATTCACAGAGGAGGAATCAAGATATCAACAACCACCCAAATTCCCCTGTTTCTTCTCCATCATGCCATCAGGCGCTAAGAAGCGTAAAGCTGCTAAAAAGAAGAAGATTAATGTCGCATCCACAACAAACCCTCATCAAGGTCTGCTGAATTTCGTTATGTTCTTGATTTTTTTTTAGTTTTATACAACGATTGGCACCTTTTTTACGCATTTTAGCACCTGGGTGTGGTCCAATTTGGTTTAATTTCTCTTAAAGATGATTAATTTCTTCAAAAGGTTTAATCTTTAGTAATTATACGATAAGGTGGGTTGTGGGGTTTTGATTATCTGTATTGGGTATCCGATTTTAGTTCAATTTGTACGGAGAGGTGTTGATTTTAGTACTTTTTGTTCAATTTGAAGTTTTGAACTATTTAGGGCTTTTTTCGAAGTTCATTTGGGGTGTGTGTTTGCTGGTTTTTGATATCTCTTGTGACGAACTTTTTAACTCATTTTAGCACCTGGGTGTGGTACAATTTCTCTTAAAAATGATTAATTTATTCGAAAGGTTTAATCTTTAGTAATTATACGATAAGGTGGGTTGTGGGTTTTTGATTATCTGTATTGGGTATCCGATTTGATTTCAATTGTACTTAGATGTGTTGAGTTTCGTACTTTTTGTTCAATTTGAAGTTTTGAACTATTTAGGGCTTTTTTTGAAGTTCAGTTTGTGGTGTGTGTTTGCTGGTTTCTGATAGATCTTGTGACGAATTTTTTGCTCATTTTAGCACCTGGGTGTGGTCCAATTTCTCTTAAAAATGATTAATTAATTTAAAAGGTTTAATTTTTAGCAATTATACGATAAGGTGGGTTGTGGGTTTTTGATTATCTGTATTGGGTATCAGATTTGAGTTCAATTTGTACCGAGATGTGTTGATTTTAGTAATTTTTGTTCAATTTGAAGTTTTGAAATATTTAGGGCTTTTTTCGAAGTTCAATTTGTGGTGTGTGTTTGCAGGAGAGAATGATGTTGGGCAACTTAGTTCTCCAAATTCAGACTATCCATCAGTAGAGGTGTTAAAGAGAGAAGATAATTCATCTGAAAACAAATCTAAGGATGCTAATGAGGAAGAGGGGAATGTTGAGACTGTATTAGGGTCGAAATCGAAGAGTTCTCGTGGTTCGAGTTCTAGTGATGGTTCAGATGACGATTCTCGTGTTGTTGACAAGAATGTTGTGGTTCTTGAATCAGTTCCGGGTGTTGATTCTGTGCCTGAAAAGATTTCCCCAGTTCTTGATCCGGTTAAGCCTGTGGATTCGTTGTTAGAAGAAGTATCACGAGTGTTTGATGAAATAAAGAATGAGACGAAAACACCCGTAGTTGTTGAAGAACAGAATGTGGTTGTTAGTGATGATTGCCTGACTTCAAATGTAGTTGCTGAATCTGTTGAAGAAAATGAGGTGGAGAAATTGCTTTCAGTGTATGAAAAGGATAATGTTTCATCTTCTACGCCTCCGAAAAATTTGATTTCTGAAGTTAATGGTGCAAATGAAACTGGTACAGTTGGACACTCTAATAAACAGGTATACTCCTTAAGTCCTTATTGTTTGTAAATGTAATCTTTTTGGATTTTGATCTTTGAGTGTATTACAGGTGATCCATTTACTTATAAATGAGTTTATCTCGGTTATAGTTTATCCTAGCAGGAAATTTAAAGTTTCTTGCTAAAAATAGTGGGTCTAAGTTGTTGAAATCTGCCCAAAGTGTATTTATAATGCTCATAGTCGTCAAAGGCGCTTGTTCGTCAAAACGCCTTGCAGTGAAATTTCAGCCAAATCCTGTAAATTCAACCGGAAATCTTGATTTCTGGCCAAACTGTTTTCAAAAACTCAAAGTTGGCTTGTTACCAACCTAAAACAGCCTAAACTAACGCTAAACATGTCTAAAACCCCTAAAAACGGTAGTTGGTATGTTTATTTTATGCATCTTGTTTGTCTTGGGCCTGTCGCTTTTTAAGCGCCTTGTGCCTAGGCCCAAGGCTCACTTGTTGTACCTTTGCCAACTATGATAATGCTTACAACCTACTAAAGTGTTCTTTTAGTAATTAGATTTTTATTGTAATAACTAATAAGTAATAACATGATTTTTCTTATCATATATAGGGCATAAACTATTTATAAATTTGCACCTAGGCGCCAAAAGCCGACCCTGTACAAAATCTTATTGTTTTTAGAGTCTGAAAACACATAAACTTGACCATTTTGTATTTTGCCCTCTATACTTTAGCACTAGGGTCTTATGTGTTACGGCTTTTATGTGCATCCGGTTCTGTTATCTATCTGCTTTTTATATGCCTTCGATATGGATTTTCAATTTGTACATTGTACTATGTGCTATTGCTTATTTGTCTCTAGTTTTTCTCCTATCTCATATGCTTTTCCCTAAAAAAAAGGTAAGAAATTGTTTTTTTTATTATGAAAGATTGTTTTGAAATCAAGCTCAGTAATTCACTTATGAAAGTGAATGTTTTTAGCTCCGCATCTTCATCATCTTTACGCTTCATTATTCTATATCAGTTTGTACATTTAGAACTTTTAGTCACCTGAATATGGTTGCTTCATAAATTCCTGAAACTGTATGCAGGCTTCACCTGCAGTAGCAGTGCAAAATACAACCACATGGAAGAGTTGCTGTGGAATTTTCGAGCTTTTTTCAGGGTCCGAGAGGTAATTTCAGGTAGGCTATCTACCAAAAATCTAAAAATCATATCTTTTTCAGTATATAAAACAAGTAATCATACCAACATTTAGAGTAAACTTCGTTTTTGGTCCTTGACGTTTGCACATTTTATCCCTTTTTAGTCCAGAGTTTTCAAAAATCTGATTTTGGTGCCTCACATTTCATTTTTGTATCAATTTTGGTCCAAAATCTAAAATCCATTTAAAAAAAAAAGTTAGTTAACCCCACCTGGGGGTATTTTAGTCATTTACCATGGTCAATGGTCTATTTAAGTACAAGATTGATACAAAAATGACTAAAATACCCCTCAGGTGGGGTTAACTAACGGTTCTTTCATACGGATTTTAGATTTTGGACCATAATTGATACAAAAATGAAATGTGAGACACCATAATCAGATTTTTGAAAACTTTGGACTAAAAGGGATAAAAGGAGCAAACGTCAAGGACCAAAAAACAAAGTTTACTCCAAAAAAAATTAATAACTGAAGATAAAAGAAGACTAAAGACACACCCAAGACTAAATGCTTACGTCAAATCCGACCAAAATCCATGCCCAAATTAAAATCTTGTATAACATTGTAATCTCTTATTGTTAAAAAGATTATTAATGATCTTTCTTGTTCATTTGTTTTGTAATAGAAACTGATCGTATCAAGCCGCGGGGTTGCTAGCAGTTTCATGAATCTTGGCCAAGGTAGCTCGATATTCTGCGCTTACTCTTTTCTTATATTTTTTTGTTCTCATGATACCGGATTATATTTTCGTTTTTATATTTTTTGTGGGTGTGTTGTCGGGCCGATTTTCGTGTGAAATATGGTGGTTCTTGTAGCCCATGGATATATGTTCCAAATTATACGAGTCAAGGGTTTGGTCTTTGTGTTTTGAATCGCTTCGCCCTCTTCATATCTTCGGTTCCATTTGCGAACCACATGTATGTTGTGAAGTACTATAACCATTAAAACTGATAAAACCGTGAGTTTCAGATTTATACGGTCTGAAAAACCATGTTTAATGTTCGTTTCACACCGTTTAGGATCGGTTGTTTATCTCATGACACTAAAGAATCATTTTCTTTTAAATATATAATACGAACTAATCGCATACCAAGTCTCACACTTGAGTAACGACTCCCGAACATTTATGTTTCGGGTTGTTAGTTTGATTCGGGTTCGTTTGCATACCTATCGACCAAGGGTTGGTTTGTTTTACCTGATCTGATTGGTTAGCATGTTGACAAAGTCCCAAATTTCCAGTTAATGGAACATGTAAGTGACAAAAGTTTTAGGGTGTGTTTGGTTGTGGAAAACGTTTTTCAGTTTTCCATTTTTAGTTTTCTAGAAAATGAAATGTGTTTTCTATCTCTAAAAAACACATAGAAATTTTTGAAAACGCGTTCTAAACCAAAAGATGGGTTTTTCATTTTCCAAAATAGAAATCTGGAAAACGAAAATGGAAAATGGAAAACAAAAAAAAGTGTTTTCCAATTTTAGTTTAAAAGTTAGAAAACATCGTTTTCTGTTTTCCTTTTCCTGGATAATTTTTCTGGAAAACTACAATTTGAACGCGTTTTCCATGTTTTCTTGGAAAACATAAATGGAAAACAGGGTGTGTTTTCTACAACCAAACGCACCCTTAGCCATCGGGTTTCATGTTTTCGGTTTTAGTATTTTTAATGATACTAGTACCGATAGTTTATATAGTATCCGGTTTATACTTTCATTCGTTTATAGTATTTCGTTTATACTTTCATTCGTTTTTGGTTTTGATATATTTTAAAACGGTACGATTCAGTATCGATACATTATAGCTTGAAGAGAGAGAGTGATAAAATGAAGAAAACAATTCGGATTTGGGAACATATAATATAACTGGACCAATTGGTTATATAACATTGGCCCAAAATGTATAATTAGTGGGCTAAGTTGAGGAAAAAAAAGTGATAAACTGGTAGAAGCATAACCCGAATTCAATCACGGTTACAGTTTGAAAAGGAACCGACCCGAAAGACACAAAATCCCCGGTTTCATTTGGTTCCATCGGTTGTTTGCAATAGTTAGGCATCGTTAACTTTAACCGAACAAAAAATCGAACATTAACATTTAAACGAACTAGATTTTCTTGTTCGTGTTCTATTCTTAAGAAACCAAGTGTGTTCGTGTTTCTTCATGTTCGTTTGTTGATACTATAAACGAACGGTTCACGAACATAACTAAACTAACTAAACGGACATAAACGAATATAACTCAACAATACAAACAAAATTATTTGAATATTAATGTCGCTAAATTATTATGTCAATTATATTACGATATTTGGCTTAACCTATGTTGACCTAACTCTAAACCAAACTAATTGAATCACGTATGGTTCGAATTAGAATAGATTAAGTAATAAAAAAATATAATTCATTTATTAATAAAAATAAATGAATATAAACGAATGTACATGAATCAATATAAACGAACGCTCGCGAACATAAATGAACGAAAGTAATATGTGTTCGTGTTTGTTCATCTACTAAATATACAAACATGAACAAACTTGCTACTGAATGATTCATGAATGGTTCACTGAACATTTGGCTCCTCTAAAGGCCTAGCAATAGTAAGTTGTTCGAAGAAATGCCTGAAGAGGCTTCCCACACAGTATTTTCCAAAAAGTTTTTTTTTCTATAAAAAATGTAATGGGAAACGTACTTTTTGACGTAAAAAAACACTCAGTTTTCTAGCAGTGTTTGGACGTTAGACGTTACTCTTCGAACCCCACAAAGGATGCTGCATCTCCAATCATCAATAGTTTGGGACAGATTAGAACATGATCACAGTGTAATTGGATGTGAGTTTTGATATGATTCTTGGTTGGGAGTTTGAATGCTTCAAAGAGATAAGGATGATTGGAGTGGATGTTGCTTGCTTGCACCATGATCACATGATTTCTCAAAGAGTAGCTTTGTATATATTCTATTTGTCCCCATGGTCAACCAAGTCTATCAATAAAGTTATTATTTTATGGTTATGAACACCCTTGCATTCTCTTAAAAGTGAATAGGATGTGTGGGTAAATGAAGTTATCTTTAACTTCATAGATATAGAGGAGGTGATATCATACTTTTTACTATATCATGTATTGGAAATCAAACAAACTATACTCCTTTAACATAAGAGATAGGTGTCAAGTGGGTAGCTAAAAGCACTATTTTGTCATGTAATAGAGCTTCTTGAAGTTCATTAGTGGCCTATAGCCCTATAGTACTTGGTTGATCCATGTAGTTAGAATCAAACCTTTTGAGTTCCAAAAGAAATGATCAATTCCCAACAATTATGAAGTCAAAGAGCTACTCATTTGACACTTGAAACTCAAATGGGAGATGTAATATCATTTGGCTCCCTTAGTTTCTTCAACTAAGGTACCTTCAGAAAGAAAAAAAATAAAAGGCTTTTCGCATGGGGCGTTGTGTGCTCATATATCACTCTTTTTAAACGAAACTTTAAGTAAATTTTACTAGGTATATTTGTTTGTTTAGTTTGTACGATAAAGAACATGAAAGCACAATATATTTGTACCATTATTATGAACTTGACTATGGTATTTTCGATCTTTGTAGGCATGGTTTCTGATCTATAAGGTACACTGCCTTCCCCCAAGTAAGTGTATCCTTTTCAAGCATGCTTGCTTGTACATAAGATAGTTTTCTTTCATATTTGAATTTAAATTTATTTTCAGGATCACATTACATGATGGGATCACAAAAGTCCGAAATTATGATTATATAAAATGAATCTGTCTGACCATATGTAACTTGCTTAATGTGTCGACATGTGGACCCACATCTTTTCTTCCACTTTAAAGTCGTATTGTATATGATTTCAGATAGATTTGACGCCACTAGTCTGCTTCTAATTCAACCGGGCTTTGTATTGTAAGTTTGAATCTATGCATACGCAAAGCTGTCAAATTAAGCGCATATGACTTGTTTTGACACGAAGATTAGACATCATGACACCATATGGTTTCATATGTGATGTTATGTCAAGATCTTAATCAACTAATTGTGGCCTGCTAATATAGTACTATGTATCTTCACATTATGTTTTATAGCCCTGGTTTTCAATATATGATAAGTATATGTTCTCACATGTACATGATATTGAATTATTGATACTTCACTTGATAATAGTCCTATGTAGGACCCTTCTGACTCCTAAGGTTGTTTTTACATTATGAAGCACACATTATATTTCTTTTTTTAATTTAACTTACAAACATTTTAACACTACTCTTAAATCTACATAATTATTTATGATAGGAATGTTGGATTTTAATAATCTTGATTTTGAAAACATGTCATATAAGACACCAACATGACTTCTAGTCATCAAAAAGTGGCATTTTTTTGCGGAGTTAGTTTCATTTTAACGGCGGTCTGTTTATTTTCAACATGATTTAAAACTAATTTATTGTACAAAAAAAATAAAACACGAATTAATATCAGACAATAAACAATAATTGGGTTATTAAAATCTAATATTCCTTTATTATAAAACTTTGACTCGTAAACCATTAATAAACAAGGTGTATGACCTCTAAACTAGAGGTCTTGGGTTCAAGTCCCACTTCTAACAAATAATAAAAAATTGGGGGTTACAAGTTGGGTCAGGAGGTTTTCTCACCAGAGGTGAGTTTCCTCCTGATGGGGATTGGAGATGATCGGGTGGGTGGTGTAATGTCCCCGTCAGTGATTCAAATTTGTCGTTCAAAAAACAAACAAAAAAACTTATGCCACATTAGATTGTGAAAAGAAATTAAAGTCATAGAAGCTCATTAAATGATAATGGAAATGGACCTAAAACTAGAAAAGAGTGGTTAATATTTGAGCAAGATTCCTATTCATTATTCACAAATAAACATATCCTCACCACACATTTAATCTAGTCGTGATCATTCATAGGAAGTTCACAGGGTCACAGAACTAGTGGTTGATATTTTGAAATACCAACAACACAATTTTTATTTCTGTCACACCTAATTTTAAAATTCTATCATACTTTCAAAATTATCTCATACAAATATGAATCGAGCTCGCTCTTTTAACCTATAATGGACTTCGCTGCGCTTGAAGAAATTACATTGACAAAGCTTGGATCGACATATCCGAGGAATTGTCGGTTGGTTAGTGTATCAACAACTAAATAATTGTTTTATTCTTTAACATGACTTATTACTTGTTCAATTATGAATTTTTTTCTATTTAGGCAATCATCAACAAGTTTTTGGAACCACATTAGTATACATTTTCAAAACGCCTTGGGACATCAACAATATCGTATAAAAGATATGTTGTCATCTAAATGAAGAAAAATGCAACGAAATATATCAATGTTCAACAAGATTTGTAAGAACCAACTTCACAACTAGGACTATGATGCGGACGTTTTATTGACCGCAACTACACAATATCGAAATGACGATGACACTGATTTCACCTTTTTGCCAGTTTGGGAAATTTTAAGAGATGATATTAGAACTTTTATCTAATATTCGGTGTTCAAGACATCCCTAAGATGGTTCAGAAATGAAGGGGTGAATGTTGGTGATAATTCTAACCCGATTCATAAGGTGATAAAGTTAGGGGATCAAAATTGACAAGTTGGTCAAAGTTGGTCAAATTAGGTTTACTTTCATAATTCTAAAGACTAAGTTATTCACCAAATTTGTGTGTGTTTTTTTACCAATTCTAATCTTGATTAGGGTGTGCATGAAATTTAAATAAGCAACACATAATTAGAATAATCAAACCTAGCTAACCCAACCCAAAGTGGTTTGGTTTCATATTATCTCAAAGACCAAATTTTCTGCAATCATGGTTACTCTCAGCCTGAGATGAATTTTAGCAGTGTCACCTCTTAAACTCACACGTTAAATGGAAAAATACGTATTCCGAAGGAAAGGTTTAAGGCTTCTCTATGTTATTTTACTAATTTTAACGTTATTTTACTAATTTCGTGAAAATAACATTAAAAGTGGCCGGTGAACGGTTATTCATGCATCATGTGATGGAGTTGATAGCCGGAAGACAAGCGGTACATGCACCAGTCGGTCTTTATCCCGATTTGCTGAGTGTTATATGACTTATGTCTAGGGCAAAACTACGGAGTCGGTGGTCTCACTGGAAGCAGCATCTCTATTCTTACGCGGTAGAGGTAAGACCGTCTATATTTTACCCTTCTGAGACCCCACCTTAACTTTGCTATCAATGAGATTTACTTAGTATGATTATGATATGTTAAGAAGTTTGAAGAAGTCCAATTTGCCCAATCAGATTTATGTTTATTTTAAACACGGATCATAATCCAAGTGAGCGATAGTGACTCGATTTCCGTGAAAACGGCATCGGTTGCAGCCTTTAGATACGCTTTTAGAATCTAACACATGTGAAAACGGAGTCGAACCCGTTGTAAACTTGAGGTGCATTTAGCCGGTTTCAAAAGGAAAGAAAATATGCGTATTCCAAAGGGAAGGTTTAAGTTCATAGAACCACAAACGTACATGTACCAATCTTCTCGTGCCCATACTTTTGATCACGGGAATTATTGTGTGTTTTTTTACCTTTTTTAAAGGTCAGGGTCAAGTTAAAGAGCACTTTCCCGATTAAGATACGGTAATCAAAACGGCTAAAGTTTTGAGTCTAGAACTTAAAGATCATATCAAACAAGGTTATATTAAACAACCGTATAATCAACTTATGTGCTAATTGTGATATTTGTATAGGAAACAAAAAATTAAAAAATTAAAAATAAAATAATTTAGTTATCACTGTAAGATTATGGAATGTTGAATCATATTATTGATAGAGACGGTTAAAATATATAGAGAATTAACAGAAACCCTAATACCTAACGGGCACGTGGGCTCATATTAATTAACGATAATATAATATCTAATACTCCCTCGCAGTCGTAGCGGAAGAAAATCAGACGGTAAAGACGGGAAACAATAAAAAACAATCGGTTTCATCTTTTTACGGTTCGGTTTTCGGTTTTTTATGGTTTTGGTTCGGATTCGGTTTTTTTAATATGCGGTTATTGTATTTTTAAACTTTAAATGTTTAGTCTTAGAAGAGAAATAGAATCGTCGGTGATGGATGTCGATGGCCTGAGAGTCACCAGTCATGGACGTTCGCCGGTGCGAAAGGATTGAGAGTTGAGACCCTCATAGATTGTCAGTCAGTGTTCCAAGAAAAAGGGAACTCGGGTTAGAATCTTAACGTCGTTTAATGTTAAAGTCTTAAAAAATAAATTAAGATTTAAAGATTTACCATAGGCCCTCATAAAACGCTAATTTATGTACTTACCCCTCGCTCCTCGGTTCGGTTTTCTACCGGTTCGATTCGGTTTTTAATGGACATGGAACCAAAACCGAACCATTATTTTCGATTCGATTTTTATTAGGTTCTTTTTTCCGATTCATTTTTTTTACTCACCCCTAACGCTAACCATATAGTTGTTGGTTTTTAGTTGTTCATTCAAAGGGAATAATAAAAGGGCCCATTAACCCACAACTAAAAGGTTCGTAATATTTCCATTCATTTTACGCTCAACAGAATATGTTACATGAAGTGTGTAGTTTACGAAATATAAGAAAACAGAAGAATCTTTTATTTCTTCCATATTTACCAAATTGACATAAACATTCACTAACCATTCATATGAATTTTAAATAATTATTTGTTCAGTCTGTTAGTCATTCATCAATGTAACAAGACATTTTAACAAAAATATACACTATGTAACTTTTTACTTTTTAAAATAATTATTTTTAGTATTCTAGGTTTATCATTTAACCTTTTTAATAAATAAAACATACAATTGTCACACTCAAACCATCAAAACCAAGTGTTAAGCGAGACATTTTCATGTTTGACACTTGTGTTAATCGCGTCGTATCTAACATGTTTAACACGATAAGACACGATTTGTCAGCCCTAATATTTTATGTTCGTACTAGGACTAATGTTTGGTGTTAATATTAATATGAACGCTATGTCACTGTAAAAAATGAACGTTAAAAAACTTAATTCACACATAGTACTAAATCGTACGAAAAGGAAAAAAACAAAAGGAAGTAGGCACATCATATTTGAACCGGCTCGGTTTTGAATAAAACTTGTACCAAAATATAGACAAAACTAAACTTGCCACATCGGTATGTTCAAAATTCAAGAAAACGTTATATTTCAAAAGTTATATATGAAAAAAAAAAAATATGTGTCAAATTAATTAGTAAAAATTTGAAATAAAATCTTTTCAAATAGTACAAGTAAAAAAGGTTCAGTAGCGTTATCAATAAGACATCCGGGTGGTTAAAATCATAAAATGTATGTCACACAATTGGATTTAAATCCTAAGATAAGGTAATGGTGTATCTAGAGGTGCACAGACTGGTTATTTTTTGTAACCGATTTCGGTTACAAACCGGTTTCGATTAGAAAGTTGACCGGTCAAAACCGGTTAGAGGTATAACCGGTTCGGTTTGTAACCGGTTTTTGATAAAAACTTGTCTAACCATTGCTAACCGGTTTTCATACCGGTTTTAACCAGGCTTTTTAGTAACCGGTCAATAAAAATCGGGTTTTGTAACCGGTTTGGAGCCAAAGAAGTGTAACCATCAGTTAGGTTCGTAACCTAACCGATTTTTGCTCTAACCGGTTTTTTTTTCAAACCGGGGCCGGTTTTTTTTTTCTGACCGGTTTTTAAACCGGTTTTTTTGTTTATGTCTAGGTGTATTTATCTTAAAAACCCATAATTATTGTTGAAGAAAAAACAAATTTGAAAAGAGAAAAAAGAAACAAAACAAAAAACTATTAGTTGGAGGTACGAGGAAAGGAGAAACATAGGTGTTCGCCACATTTTGAGTGACGAGGTGACGTGAGGATGTTAAATTTTGAATACCAAGATGGCTTAAAAAAACCATGTCCACTGAATGACTGAAACAATGTCCACTTCAACTAGTTTCAATTAAACTACTATACTTTTTTTAATCACAGATTACATCCGTTAAAAGTACGACATCGATTAAAAAAAACACCAAACAGTTCCAAAGATTAATACACCAACAAGACCAATTACAGAAGTTGTCCATTGCTCATCGACAGGTATAACCACCATCTTTTGATGTCTTCAATTACACAGTTTAGTTACCTTGTTTCCTATCAAGCAAAGTTAGTGTAGTGGTTAAAAATTCTAAACTTATGGTTGAAGAGACCCAAGTTCTAGTCTCACTCACACCACTTTTTGAGATATTGGTGGGCAATGAAGGATTGAGCTTGCTTGATCTGAGTCACAAGGGAGGGTTTACGGGCTTGCCCGGTTCCCGCCCGATGGTGCAAATATTGGTGGGCAATGAAGGATTGAGCTTGCTTGATCTGAGTCACAAGGGAGGGTTTACGGGCTTGCCCGGTTCCCGCCCGATGGTGCAAATGGGGGGTGCTCCCGGGTTCACTCGCTACGAGGTTCGGACTCGGGACAGTGGATAGGTCTAGAGTAATCAGTCCCTATACACCGCTAAGCCAAATTGCCGTTCAAAAAAAAGTTATCTTGTTTCTTACACACCATATCCCCAAACACATACACTAAATGATTGTTTGCCCCATTTTCTTCCTCTGTGTTTGGTGTAAGATAAGCGTGTTTGATAATGTAATAATGATGATTGAAACTTTTGACATGTCAAATATCGAAACATACTGACAATAAGGCTAAGTGTAGTGAGTATCCCATAGGTGCGGTGATGATAATTGACACGGTGGTATGGGGTGGCGGTTCAAAGGTGGGAGAAGATGTATATTGGTGAGGATGAGGGCGGGGATCACCATAGAAAGAAAGAAAAATAGTGGAGATGAACTGAAGTTTGTGGCGACATGGAGTGGTGTGTCGTAAAGGAAAGATCACTACGGTTGTGTGATGATGCAATGAAGCCGCTTAGTGCGATGATACCATTACATTTAGCTTAATAATAAAATGATGGTGTTTGATAAATCTAACATGTCAGCGAGTCGGTCAACAAAACCACATAGTGTGTCTATTTTCTTTTCTTAACAACAAATCTACCATATTCTTAATTCTAAACTATTTTTCATACTAAATTACATCTTATTAAACTTTGAACTCAGAATCTCCGGTTGAAAAATAAAAGCTTCTGCCAAGTAAGTTAGTCTTAGTTTCTCTTGGCTTGAAGTTAAGAGCCACAGATTTTAAAAGAAAATTAAATACAAAAAATAGGAGGTGTCCAAAATCAAATCACATTCTTCTTTTTCGTTTGATTATAAGTTGGATGCGCTAATTTTCAAACTTAAAACTCTATGTGTTGATAAAACCAATCCCACACGTATAAACAGATTTTTGCATATTGTGATTATTTTAACTTTAATTTTGAGATTTATATAATCTAAAAATTACAGGCTGGATCTTACATTTATATTTTGTCTAGTAAATTATCATAATAATATTATGATGTAATTTAAATATCTTTTTTTAAAAAACAAGAGACAAAAACCTTTCAACAAGAAATTTAAAAAGTTTCAAAGATTTAGAGTACCTTAGCACATAGCATTGCAGGTCAGGTTGGTGGATTCGTAGTTCCGTACACTTGGATTCTCCAGCCCATTGGTACCCACGCCTTAGCCATAATAGGGCCACTAATGCACCACGGGCCCATAACAATCAACCTTCCTTATGGTCCAATGTTCTCGTGCTCCGAATTAGCTCCGATAACAACATTACTATTATAGTCTAAACAGAAAAACTCCTATCAAAAGACTAGTCTAGCGGGTAAAACTTAAAAGAGCTCATTTAGTCTACAAACCGCACATTTGTTACCTACACAATCAATACGGGACAAGTCACATACCTTGTAATGGTTTTGGTCGGTAAAAAACACTATTCAAGATCAAACATTAGTGAGATTCAGGTCAGTAAAACCAAACATAACACTTTAAATAGAGATATGCATAATGAACAAACCAAAAACAAGAGACGGTAACGAGGTGATCATGGGAGTCTATCAAATCAGGTGATTATATGATGTAAGATTGAATACTTAAAGTTGTCGCTATTAGGCATCTTTTTTAGAACCAAAGACAGATTCCGTTGGCCCGTGAGCGCTTTTATATCAGTCACTTGCAGCATCTTATATGGTCTATTTCTAGAACTTGACATGAAATCACCTCACACCTCACCAATCCTAGGACCATTTTCTCAACTGCATCATGTCCACCACTTCATTAAAGACCATACATCCACCCAATGAAAAAGGCAAAAACAACCCATGAAAATCCTGTGATGGTTTTCACAAGCCACCATATAATAAAAGCCTGGATGATTTCACCAGCCACCATGTTTGCAGTATATAAACACCGGCAGCATACGTTTAAGCCCGCCATGACACCACCCTTCTCTCTGTAACTAGTTGCTACAAGATGTTTTCCAACAAAAACTTGCTAAGATGCTTATGTATCGAGGATCGTATAACAGGAAAGTCTACACAGAGTGGCTTCTTCTCCAGTGACCTACTCCCATCTCTAGGAGCCAATCTTACCCAGTCGATTGCGCTAAGAAATTACACAATCTGCCCTTTTGATAGACGCTACAGGTGAGCCTATGATAAATTTGGTTGGTTTTTTTTTTTTTTTGGTGACCATCAGAACCCGTTAAGGCAAAACTCACGGGCCCTACCAATACACAGCAATGGGACAGGGTAGGGTCAGGTGGCCTTCAGGGGGTTAAGGTGGGAAACCACCTCTACTAGAGGGAAATTGCTTACCATTGTGCCACCCTTTGAAGGTTGATTTGGCTCAATAAAGGGTATCGGTATCTCAACTTTCTGACCCATTTTTCTTCTTCAGGGCATGGGAGATGTTTCTGGTTATTTTAGTCATTTACTCGGCATGGATTTCACCGTTTGACTTGGCATTTCTTGATAAAAAAGAAGGCGCCTTACGAATCTTTGACAACATTGTCAATGGCTTCTTTGCCATTGATATCATTCTAACTTTCTTTGTTGCATATCTTGATAGCCATTCGTATGCGCTTGTTGATGATCACAAGAAAATAGCAGTGAGGTCATCAAGCGATTTATATTATTTATTTTTTTTCTATTTTCCTAAATCCAATACATGGGATATGAATTAAAAAAAATGTTGCATTGTGATTTGTGGACAGGTACCTGAGAACCTGGTTTATATTTGATGTGAGCTCAACCGTACCATTTCGATCTCTCATCCTCCTCTGCACAAATAAGAAAAGTGAGATTGGATACAAAACACTCGGTATGCTTAGATTATGGCGTCTTAGAAGAGTTAGCTCCTTATTTGCAAGGTATATCCCGTTGCTATAACATAAAATTTTGCATTTTGAAGGTGTAACGAAGTATACCCAAAAATACACTAAATGACAAAATCTGTATGATTCAATTCAGGCTTGAGAAGGACATCAGGTTCAACTATTTCTGGATCCGTTGCACCAAGCTCATATCAGTAAGCAACCTAACAGTTCATATCTTTTATTCAGGTGTTTGCCTGTTTGGATTGGTGTTTTAAAGCTACTTATTTGAACAAATGGCTTTAAATCTTTAAATAAACACATTCTGCTTCTGATTATCTGGTTATTCAGGGATCAAAATTTCAGTTTCAGTTGATAACTTTCATACCAGGTACAATGAACTTTTAATCTATGGGTAAAAGAAAGTTACCTATTTACCCCTTTTTAACCTCATTTGAGAGGCGATCTGACTTTTCACGGGCGTCTCCTTTTTTATCATTTCATCTATTAATTCCTAGAATTAACAGGTTTGCCAAACATTTGATTATCCGGATATTACAGCTTCAAACAGCAAAAGCACATCCAAACTATCTTCTACAGCCTGTTTTATACACATTTTGATTGCTTAATGTCATAGAATACAATTACTTCCAAAAGGCATATACAATTATACAAACACACCCATAGGGCCATAGAAGATATTATAATAACAAGGGCAATATAGTCCATTTAAAATATAGTTAGCTTACCTCCATTTGAACTTAGGTGACTCTCTTTGCTGTACACTGTGCTGGATGCATTAACTACTTGATAGCCGACAGATATCCAGACCCTAAAAACACTTGGATAGGTGCAGTTTATCCAAATTTCAAAACCGAAACCATCTGGAATAGGTATGTAACAGCACTGTATTGGTCAATTGTGACTCTAACAACTACTGGTTATGGAGATCTTCATGCGGAGAATACAAGAGAAATGGTGTTCGATATCTTCTATATGCTATTCAACTTGGGATTGACAGCTTACCTCATTGGGAACATGACGAATCTTGTTGTTCACTGGACGGGAAACACCAGAGATTTTGTAAGTTATCTTACTGACAATTTCCGGTGCTGTTTAATCCTTCAGTCTTCTGTTCAAGATATTGAAATATTATTTTGACTGCTTAGGCACAAGTTATTCTCATATATGTTAAATTGTTAATCAGAAGGTAACTAAGTTTTTAATAAAGAACAAAATCAGAAGATGAGTATTAATTTCATAAAGAAAAATTCAACTCTGGACAGCAATATGTGAGACAGTAACATGTTTAAAACCCAAATGAATTTCAGATTCTTACAGTTAACAGTTCCAGATTGTGTCTAAATCTCAGACTTCTAGATTTTAGGCATGTGCACTGTTTGATTTGGCTGTTATATACTGCAAAATGTCAGATAAAGCAGTAAGCTTGGTTTTGCAGTTTTACAAACCAAACCAGCCAGACTACTGGGCTGGGCCAGCCGAACCAATGACACAAAGAAACAGTTTGGTTTGACCAGTTTGAAAGTTTAGGCCCAAAACTTCAGATAGAGGGCCAGAAACAAAAATTAAGGTTTCAAGTTACTCTTCAAAAATTGACAATAAAAACTAGTCATTAGACTAAATATAAACACAAAAGACTGTATTAATATCTAGTGATAGCAACCTACTATGATGAGATATAACCATACAAGACTGTATTAATATCAAGTGAGTCAACAGAAAAGATATACGATATCAAATTGATAATAAAAGCTCCTATACTTTCTATAACAAAAGACGTTTTATTCAAACCTGTGAATTCTATTTCTGAGACAAACCTTTTTTGTAGAGGGATAAAGTCACTGCTGCTTCAGAATTTGCAAAACGGAATCATCTTCCATCACAGATTAGAGACCAAATACTGTCCCATATATGTCTAGATTACAAAACACGGGGGTTGAAACAGCAAGATACCTTAAACTGTCTGCCAAAAGCCATCCGTGCAAGCATTTCACGACATCTCTTTTACCCAGTTGTACATAACGTGCATTTGTTTTGTGGCATTTCCCATGAGTGCCTTTTCCAGCTGGTAATCTTCTTTCCCTGCTTATAAATTAACTCATAGCAAAGCCTAAAAAGATGACCGCATACTAAATGTGAATCGTGTTCGTAATTCAATAATTGCATCCATGCACATTTCTCATTTCTCATGGTTAATAATGTGGTGTACTATATTGTTCAAAGGTTTCTGAAATGGAAGCAGAGTATTTTCCACCAAAGGAAGTCGTGATTATACAAAATGAGATTCCAACAAACTTGTACATACTGGTTACTGGAGCAGTGGTAAGTAAACTTAAATACATATTGCATAGCATTTCAAATCTTCTATTGAAATATGAAATATATGGGTTGGTAAATTCATTTTCCAATGGCAGGATATAATTGCACAAAAAGACGGACAGGATCAGGTACATTATTCTTATTGGCCAGTTAAGAAAACAAGAAAAACAACCTTACTTCTGAAATGATAATTTGCAGATCATAGGAAAGGTTGTGTCAGGAGAAATGTTTGGAGAAACAGGAGTTCTATACAATACACCTCAGCCATTCACATTCCAGACAAGTGAAATTTCTCAGATACTGCGAATGGATGGTTCTGCACTACTCCACACTATCCACACGAATACACAAGATGGGTTTATTATTATGAACAACTTTTACAAGGTATTTATTTCCCATGCATGAACCATTGAGGTAGAGGGGGCAACCGAAACGGGTTGGGATGGCCCAAAAACACTTTTTTCATTTTCCTTAATTATTTTTTTTTTTTTGTAAATCATTATTGCATTATATACAATTACACGAATAGTATCATTACAATAATAAGCTGATCCGTGAAACAACAATTTTGGTGTTGTATGTATACTTTGGCGACTTTCAATCTCTAGTGTCCATTTGCCAGTTCCATTTTTGGCTATATTTGTTTACTTTACCCGTTTAGAATTTATTACAAGTTCATGGGTCAATATTTCCACTTCTAACTTGAAGTTTAATACCTTCAATTTAATGTAGATCTAAGAAATGTGTACACTTTTGTATTTGCCCATTTGCAGAAACTAAAAGGACTGGACACATTTGGGCAAGGAGGATTGTCTATGGAGAATTCTACTCATATACATAATTATATGAATGAAAACCAGGTTACATGGGAACCAAGTGATATAGATTACTTAAAATCAGGTGATACAAAAAAGCAAGAGCAGATAAACAACTCTATATCAAATAGGGATGAAAAGAATGTCAATATACCAGCAGAGGAAGGCCAGACTGCTCTTCATGTTCCTGTAAACAAAGGCCATCTAGAAATGGCAAGGCTTCTTCTAGAAGGAGGAGCAAATATAAACAAGCCTGATATAAGAAAGTGCACACAAAAATCTCTAGCTACACAGCAGGGAAACAAAGGTGTATATGACCTTCTATTAAGCCATGAAAAGAGGAATGAACACAAAATAGAATTCATCAAGTTTGAAACAAAAGATAGTAGACAGACAAATCAGTACTTACCAACAACAAACAAGGACCCTTGTTGTTCCACTTCATTCACAGAACCTGCTTCAAGCAGTCCGAACTGTCATCATCATGGAGAAACTAAGAAACAGATAAAAAGAGTCACCATTCATGCAAACTTCCATAAGAACACGCCAGAAAAGCAGCTCTCAAAGCTCATAGTCCTACCGGATTCATTAGAAGAATTACTGATCATTGCAGGTAAGTTTTATATAATCAATTTAACACAAGTGACAATAAACATGCAGCCAAAACTTGATGTGCACTTCTATTGTTTTCATGAGATTATATCACTTCCAGATGCTTTATCTCTTCATCACCCTGGGCATTGTGCAACTGCAGGTCAAAAGTTTGGAGGCCAAAATTTTGCAAAAGTAGTGAACTCAACAAGAGCAGAAGTAGATGATTTGAGTGTTATCAAAGATGAGGAACACTTGTTTTTCCTTTCAAATGATTGTCGATGTAGGGATTACAATGTGGCCTAGCGAGTATAAGAAGCAGTATAATAGACATTAAGAGAAATTAGGGCTTATAGCTTCAACAAGTTTGTATCCAATCAAAATCTAGCAAAAGTTCGATAAATTGATATCATCTATATCCGAATCAATAATCTTAACTCATCATTGCCTTCAACACAATTACAACATGAGATGTTCTATCTACTTTTCCAGCTCAGTAACTAATATGACAGATAAACAGATGTGATGATAATTTAAAAAATGCACCAAATGGGTCTTTAGGTTACAATTAAGCAGATCAAAATGATTGTGTAGTTGAGTCTCAATATGGCCATATCCTTCACTTCAAGATGGAAAACTGGAACCATGTACACCTACATCACACTTTCATGATGTACTCACTAAAATCCTCTTGGTGATCCAGGTATTATGTATAATATATAGATGGTTTATCAGCTGCTGAAAGAGAATCATTCCTTTTTGTCTTTTGTAAGTATAGGAATAGGATGAGCTTCTGTGTTAAACACAAACTCTGTCAATGGGATTAAGTTACTGTCACTAAATAATAAATATAAATACTTGAGGGTTTCACCCAAGAAAAATGTTTCCATTTTGTCTCTTCGTCTAGGAGGAAGCACAGTAACATCATCCAGAGAACTGTAACCCCCAGAATCAACCTTTGTGTACTTCTCAAACGCCTCAAAGATTGACCAACCCCATTCACGGTATCTGTAATAATAAATAAATAAAAATCGCAGAAAAATATTAACAAATGGTAGAAAAACCAGGTATTATAATCCCAAAAAAAGTTGATAAAACGTACTTTGAATCTTCTGTGATACGGTATAGAATGAACAATGATTCTACAGTCTCAGGACGCAAAAGGTTGTGGCGATCAGCATGTTTAATAACAATGTCATGAATATACTCTGAAGTCTTGTTTCCTCCATCAAGACCATCCTCAGAATAGCCCTGATTGAAGTAGATGCAGAAACAGTAATAATTATAATACAAAAATATTAGGAAAATAACATAATGAAAATAAAGAAATACTAACCTCGGAGTTAAAATAAGCAATCTCAGGAGCCAGCCCAGTGGATGTGACAGCATACATCTCAAAGCAAGTTTTAGCAAGATCTTCCGCTAGCTTTAGGTTTTCAAGGTCTTCAAAAGTCAGCAAATTCTCTTCCATAGCCTTTGCCTTGGTTATACCTTTGGTGGCTCCAAGTGCAAGAGTGCCAGGCAAGAAGCAGACCTGAACATGTGAGATCATTAATACGGTACGGTCAAATAACTTTATGATGCTTGGTTTTTAAGTACACGGACATGTCAAGAATGCTAACACACACACAAAGAAAAAAATAACAAAAACAAGGCTCATTGCTCCAAGCAAAATTTGGTTAAATACTTTACTTGCCCCAGTTTCTCATTGTGTATACTTTATACAAGGTTCTAAAAATATTAAGTAAAGAACCCTTGGCAATGTGAAAAAAAAAAGGAAGTCAAGGAACAACTTTCTATAATAAATTCAAGTGAGTAATCGTAGAGAATAACATAAAAGAGCCAGAAATCTAGAAGCCGCCTGCATAATCTATTGTGACAAATTACGACTAGAAGACGATATACAACTTACCAGATGATCCATTTTAGGGCTAAAGCCACCATCAATCCCGTTAGGCAACTCCCCAACGAAAACCAGTCCATTTGGCTTTGATTTTCTAACAAGAAGATGTTTGACACCTTTCACTGCTTCTACATACATGTCATGCAAATATGTCCAATTACTTTGTCTCTGCTGCAGCCACACTTTGATAAGATATTCATAATAGCTGTCACCTCGAGAACCTAATCTAATATTGTCTCCAGAAAATTTGCCAGATGATGGGCTGGCATTTAAGAAAAACAACCAATATTTTCAGTCATGGTGCAATTAACAAAGGCCTTGTGCAGTTAAGTTGATATATGGATTAGTTCATAATCAGGAAACAGTAATTTACATAAAGCTCATACCTAATGTAGATGGGAACAAGTCCTTCAAACTTCGGAAGAGTCTTCACATGTTCCAAAACCTTCATTGATTCAACGCTGTACTTTGGATCGCCAGTAAGAAAACTAAGATAATTAAACTCAAGTTGTAAAGTTGTAGCTTCTGAGGTGCTGCTGAGTCCATCAGGAGCAGCATGTGCTGTGTGATCATGCAAAACGACATCACTGAATGGAATAACAGTTGGACTTGAAGTGAAGGCCATTAAGAGACGGTCAGACAAGTTTTTAGCATTCTCTAAGTAGACGGATGGTTTGGGTCCCTTGTTTGTAGGATTTGAACTACTTAAGTGATAGGCACTCAAAAGACCACCAACAACACGTATGGTGGTTTCAAATAGATTAACTTGACCTTTACGAGAAATTCTTTCTGGAAGATGTTTTTCAATCCAAGAACCTGCTTCAATTACAACATCATCAAGATTCATTATCATGGCTGTATCTAGAGCATCCACAACAGTAGCCCCTAGACCTCCTAAACCATCAACACCTCTTTTGCTTAATGGCATAAGTTCATCATTACCCATTGCATAGTTTTTGTACCCAGACCAAGCATGGATAAATGCGTTTTTAACACTTTCTTGCCTAGATGTCCATTCAGATTCCATATTTGGTTTTGTCATAGATTTATTGTTACTATTTACTTCATCAGGCGACAATCTAGGTGGAAGCCTAGGTGGCTTTCTCCAAAATCTTCTAACTCCAATGCCACCATTGATGATGGACTTGTCACCTTCCTCAGACCCAACAACACTAGATACGTGATTATTTATAGAATGTATAGAGCTTGCATGAGTGAGCATAAGATATGTCAGGCCACAGATCATTAACAAGGCCAGAAACTTTCCTGTGCTACAAGCCATACATTCACGCTTTACTCTTTTGGTGAGAAAAGTATTTGAAATAACCTGTACAAATAAGGGATAACAAATTAATAAGGAAATGGTTGAGACTACAGATCAAATTAAGGAGACAAAGCAATGAGTAAAGATAAACTCATTAGGAAAGTTTGATCTTTCTTTTACCAGCAAGAAATCAAATTCACAACTTGCAAAACTAGAAATAAAGATTATTATACAGTGAAGTTTATAACTGCACAGGGGAAAAGAGTAAGGTGTTGTTTGGTTCGAATGTCTGAATGGAAATTGTCTGACCGAAAAAGACATTTTTGTCTATTTCATCATGCCCCAGATTTGTTGCTGAACGAAAAAGACAATATAGTCTTTACCATACAGCCTCTTATTCATTTGTTGCTGAACGAAAAAGACGAACCAAACAGCCCCTAAGACTTTTGGCAAGTATCAATGTAATAGTATTCATTAGCTAGGTAGTCAATTGCTCAAGGTAAAGGGCTCGCATGTCGCCTAGATGCAAAAAAAGACACATGCCTGAGACAAAAAAAAAGGCGCAATAACAGTAAAACAGAAAACTATATATATAATATGCATAGAGAAATTAAAAAAAATTATAATTTATTGATTTCAAAACTATAGGAAACCCATATTATAGGAAGGATATTTTCGCGGATACTTGCTATCAACTAATAGACCAACTGATTACAGAAGGAAATATTTCTAGTGACTACTACCACTGTATTTAGCTTTACACATCACTGCGATAGTAAAATGCTTATTCAGTATACATATTTACACATATTATCCAACTGTTCCCAGGAAAGTGAAATTAAAACTACAATCATGATAATGATATAAAGACCCTGAATTCTACTCATGGATCCACAATCATATGCGGCAATTCACATAACTTATAGCTTAAACACCAAATCCATATCTGAAACAAATATCAACAGCTCAAATAAATACACACAAAACCATTGATCTCTGAAACAAAATATCAACAGCTCAAATAACTACTATTTTAGCTTTACACATCACTGCATTAGTAAAATGCTTATTTTGTGCTGCATATTATCCAACTGTTACAGGAAAGTGAAATCAAATCTGCAATTTAATTCGGATTTATCACTCATGATAATGATATGGAGATCCTGAATTCTACTCATGGATCCACAATCATATGCGTCAATTCACATAACTTATAGCTTAAACACCAAATCCATATCTGAAACAAAATATCAACAGCTCAAATAAATACACACAAAACCATTGATCTCTGAAACAAAATATCAACAGCTCAAATAACTACTATTTTAGCTTTACACATCACTGCATTAGTAAAATGCTTATTTTGTGCTGCATATTATCCAACTGTTACAGGAAAGTGAAATCAAATCTGCAATTTAATTCGGATTTATCACTCATGATAATGATATGGAGATCCTGAATTCTACTCATGGATCCACAATCATATGCGTCAATTCACATAACACAAAACCATTGACCTCCGGTAGTCTATCGAACAGTACTCCAACAAAATTACAAACGTGATCCAATTATCCAAACAAATATAACCAAATGCGCAGAATAAACTCGATTTCTATCAAAATTTAAACTAGAAAACACACATGGATTGCGGTCCGAACAAAACCGCTGAAAAATAGGCAAAATTCTCAGATCCAGCTAACAAACTAACAAACATACCTGAAACAAGGATCGTCGACGAAACTTGGCGTTATCGTAATGCAGGTCTTTCATGGAGTAAGGAAGTGTGTCAGAAGACATTAGCTCGATGGCGGAAATCTGAACGGAAATGAGAGCTAGGGTTTAGATTCCAGATCTATGCGAGTATATGACGAACGTTGAAATTTTTTCGCAATCGGAAGTCAACAGGTAGACTCGAAGATGGAGGTTTTGGTCTTCTGATGATCGCGCGAGTCCCGGTTGATTTGTGCCGGTTGCTGGGCTCACAGTTCTCGGACCACTTTGGTGTGGTTCGGTTCCATATATGGATTATGGAATGTGTTTTGGCCTTTTCGGGTCCGACCGGAAGTCCGGAACCCATACACCGCGGGTCTGTGATCGAGTACGAACGCTTTCGGCTAAACCGGAGACCGGAAGATAATAGGGAACGAGTAAGGGTATGTTTGGGAGTGCTTATTTGAGTGCAAAACTGCTTTTGGGTAAAAGTATTTATTGACTTATAACTTTTTGAAAATGAGTTTTTATAAAAATTGTTTGGATTAAATTTTTATGATGAGATTGCTTATTCTTATGTAAAATGACTAAAAAGGGGTTATGTCACTATGTGGGTATAAGGTTAGGTGAATATAAGGTTAAATAAGAGTATTGTGGTAATTACACAATTAAAAAGTCAAAAGCACTTCAAAAAGCCAAGTTTTTGTGGCTTTTTAAAACTCCTTATTAGGTTAATAGTAATACCCTCCCCATTTCCCCAATCCCCCACTCCATTTTTTGTGCCACCTCATCATTCCCCACCCCTTCCCATTTTTCCCCAATTTGTGAGTAATGGTTTCCCACTCTCCCACTCTCCCAAACACCCCATAAAAACCTTCCCAAACCCCCCTCTCTCTCTATCCCCAATCGGTGCCCCAACCCCAAAATGGTTCTCCCGATCCCGAAATCCCGTGATCCCGAAATCCCAGCAATGGTTCTCCCGAGTTCCCGAACCATCCCATTTCCCCGTTTTCACCTTCCCGATTGGATCGGGAAGGGTATTGCCTTTACCCTTAACCCTTTATAAAAAGCTAAAACTAAAAGTGCTTTTGAGTTTGCCAAACAATATTTTTAACTTATTGGCTTTTTAAAAAAATCATTTTCAAATGGTTAGCCAAACATGCCCTAAATCTTTGTCGTATGCATAATCATAACCAAGGAAGTGCTATTGTGTGTTGCGCACTTGAGCTTCGTGAGTTTTTTGATTTTATCATTGAATGTTTTGTCACCATAGTATTTTTATTATAAAGTCAAACTAACATATATTTTAATAGACCTTTTTTTATAAAACTTATAACATAACGTAAATGAAACTAAAAATAAATACGTCAAATTGGATGATAAAATAATATGAATTTAAAGTAGATTGTGGAATTTCAGTACCAATATACTAATGTTACTAAAAAATAATAAAAATCAGGAAAGAAAATAATCGGGAGAATAAAAGCTAAGGAAATAGCTTGAATTTTAACTAAATATTAAATAACTAGGATAGAACCCGTATGTTATACGGGTTAAATCTTTTTTTTTTGGTAAAGGGTTATACGGGTTAAATCATTAGAAAATATATATAAATGATAATTCATGCATACTCATTTTATTACCCGAATAACGTATTACATTACATTTAATAAAGTTATAATTCATAATATGGTATTGGTGACTTTATCTTCTTCATAAAAAAAATATTTAGAGCATGTCTCTATTTGTATATTTGGAAAAAAATACAACATAAACATGATCATCTTTAAAAATGGTTGTTAGAAAAACAATCCAACCTTGAATAGCGACTAACACTAACTTATGATTTGACAAACTTGAGAATTTAAGTCTCGATAGAAAGTTAGGTGAGTATAAAATTTCATCAAAATTATAATGAACATTTTTTAATTGTTGAGTATAAAGTCTAAAGTATAATTAGAATATTATAATGTTAAATCAATAAAAAAAATTATCTTGGTATATATTAGATAACGTACAATTGTATTAGTCATGATGTTTAAAATTTCCAATTTTAATGAACATGGATCATTTGATATGATAGAAAAACTATTTAATATTGGATATTATGATCATAAATTTTATTGTTTACGGATTTCTCTATAAATAGTATCATCCACAATGTTTATTAGATTTGTAAAACAATATTAGTTATTCATTAGTTATAATATTAAATATGATTTGCTCAATTATATTTGAAAAACACGGTAAATAAATGTCTATTGGTATTTTATAAGTTTTTTAAATATTTATTAAATGAAAATAATAATAGTTTAAAAAAGAATTTTAAATAAAAATTAGATGTAAATTGATATATGATTGTCATAATTCCAATAATATAATTAAATAAAAATATATCATGATTATAAGGGATATAATTTCCTAGAAAAGAATTCATTAGGGATTAGATTTGGGAGGGAAAAATTGTGTGAGAATGATTCTAGTGTTGACAAGTGTCAACAATTGTAATTGTTTATTAGAGTAGGAAGATTATTGAATTATTCATAAAGCCATAGCCTTTGTCAATCATATATAGATAGTAATATTTTTTATTTCACTTCATCTATAATGACATGGCTTCCACTTCCGTTTCATCTTCATCAGCATCTATAGTACCTAAAAGTAATGTTTTAAAATTGGATTTTTGAACCGGTACTCGAATCTATAAATTTACATTATACATTCTATAAACTTTCAACCACAAAAAAAATTAAAAAGAAACTTCAATAAAGTCTAAAGCATAATAATAATCATCCAAAATAATACCAATACAAGTTCTAGTTAAGTTCTAGTTAAGTCTATAATTATAACGTATTTTTATGTTTTCAATCGATCTATAGTGGATTTTTAAGATTTTGCGACCATCTAGCTATATACCAGTTGTAAAAATTATAATATGTTTTATAAGAAAATCATTATTTTTAGTTCTTTGAAAAATTTTGAAGAATTTATGTTTATAAGCTTTCTTTCAATAGTGTAAAATGTTATTATATTTAGTTTTTTGGAAAGTTTTCTTCATAATAAAGAACTTACATTCACTTGATTATGTTCTGAGCTGAACAATATTTCATAAGTTGTCCGATATATAGTTTGATTTAATGTTCACATACTTGCATCTTGGTTATATGGTTTTATAAATGATCACACGATGCATGATAGGGAAAATTATTTATCAAACTCTATATAGATGGGCAGGGTTCATATGAAAACCATCCTTATTATAAAAACCTAAAAACCACCTTAATTTTGGTAAGTAGGGACCAAAACTTAAACTTCAGTCCGTTTTTAAAAGAAAATGAACTGGAAGGGCTTTTTCGGCAGAAACGAATATCTAAATGACTAAATTATACAAGAAAAACTAGCGATCGGACATTAGCGCCCCTTTCTCTTCCAAAACTCTGAACCAAATACCAAATCTCTAACCTAGTATATGAATCGATAGAAGAATCAATAGAAAATCACACGGAAAATCATTCACAGAACCTCCGTTTTTTAAGCATTAATTTTCGTATGTATTTCTATAGATTTGGCTCTGATCGACTAAATGTAACCCAGGGTTTCAATCGAAGAAGATCGCACGATTCAAGAGAATGATTTCATCAAAATACTAGAAGAATAACACCAGGTAACGATTCGCTAACCTAACTACAAGAATTGCGTTTCAAATATCATCAATCGTTTCAACGATTTTGTAGGGTTTTCTTGTCCTTTTTTTTACTTTTTTTTGCAGGCATTATGGTTTGCATTCAGAAAAAACACCTCCGTTTTGCAACGATTTCGTCCGCCGGTGAGTTTCGTTGGATGTACTCTTCCGATGGACTCCAAATATAAAAGAATGAACACAATAGGAGAATTAAGAACGATATTCGTTGTATTTACATGTTTATTCAAAATGGATGCTTTCTTGCAGTGTAATATATTCATCTTTTTCATGTCCATGGTGACTCACCAAATAGGTGGTCACACACCTGTACAATTTGTGTTGATATGACACAGATTGGTATACCTAATTGTTAAAAGTGGACTCGTTTCACCGAACTTACAACCAAGAGCTCTGACACCGCACTGTGGTTCATTACTCGCTATCTTTTTTTTTTTTTATGTATTTCATATGCTTTTTCCGAAACTGATGTAATTTTGTTTTCTAGCATCTTGCTAGTCGTTTTAATGAAAATGGACACTAAAAAAAATCAAACGTAGACACATCGAATCTAACAGGTTGGAAACGAATTCAAGGCAAATGACAGTCTATAAAGGTCAACATGGTAACGAATTTAATTGTTTTAAAGGCAACTTGAATAATCAATTTTATTTAACACACTTATCAATGGTAAGATGTTGTGATGAATTTTCATGGTTTTTATACAATTAGATCGAATTTGTAGAATCATAGATGTTGATTTTTTCTTTTGAAGAACAATTTCATTTTTAGGTTTTTTTAATGCTGGATAATTTTTTATTGGATATGGTTATTGACTGAAAACTATAAAAATTGCAATCTTGTATACATGCAACACAGTCATGTTGCATGTACGAAACACAATCATGTTGCATATATGAAACATAATGATATTACACATATGCAACACACTTATGTTGCGTATGCAACACATTTATGATGCCTATATGCAATATAAAATTTAAAATAGCAAATGGTTGAAAACTATATAAACTATAATGTTGCATATATGCAACACAACCATGTTGTATATTTCTGTTATATAAAACTAAAACAACAAATGGTTGAAAAAATATATAAGCTGTAATATTGCATATATGCAACACAATCATGTTGCATATACGCAACATAGTGATGTTACACATATTGTTGCGTAATGTTACACATATGCAACACAGTTATGTTGCGTATATGCAATATAAAATTAAAATAGCAAATGTTGAAAACTATAAAAACTATAATGTTGCATAGTGTTGCATATATGCAACACAACCATGTTGCATATATCTGATATATAAAATTAAAACAACAAATGGTTGAAAAAATATATAAGTTGTAATGTTGCATATATGCAACACAATCATGTTGCATATACACATCACAAATATAAACATGTTTGTTTTAAAGTTGTAATAGTATCATTACCCACCTTATATAAATTGTAATGTTGCATACACACAACACGGTCATGTTGCGTATACACAACACGGTCATGTTGTATATATGCAACACGGTTATGTTGCATATATGCAGTGTAAAATTAAAATAGCGGATGATTGAAAACTATATAAAATTTAATGTTGTATATATGCAACACATCCATGTTTGCATATATACAACACAATAAAAAAATTAAAACAATGGATCGTTGAAAACTATATAAACTGTAATGTTGCATACATGCAACGTAATCATATTGCATATATGCATCATAAATATAAACATGTTTATTTTAAAGTTGTAAATAGTATTATTGACCTCCTAAATATTATTAGGGACAAAAAAATGGGTCGGAAAGGAGACCTGCAAAATTTAGAAAAAAAAAGACTGTGAAGAAGGAAGAAGTGGGCCATATGATAAAAGAAACTATCAGGATCAAGGCCACGGGCCGTATACAAACAATTAATTGACACGATAAAGAAATTGAGAAAACAACAAAGGAAAGCCATCAGAAAGATGAAGTTTGGCAAAGTCCTATCATTGAGAGTTGATAGAGCACTCGCAAGTGTTTCGAAACTAAAGGTAATTTTATTGATATTGTTTTTAGTTTTCAATCAATTCCATTAGGAACAGTTTTGGGGATATTAATAAACGGAGTTTCTTCTATATGAGTTGTGTGAATAATACTTTCAGAGGCGTATCACTATAAAGTGTTGTTAACACGTGTTATAAATATATATATATATATATATATATGTGGATATAAAAAGTGGTAACATATAAATTTCACTTCAGGCAATTATCTTTCAAAAAAGTTTGCCATGAGATACACAAGCTATTAATAGTATGACATGAGGGGTAAACTATGAACAAATGTAGGTCACTTAAGCATATTAACATGCAATGTATAGTACAAGCATTACATGAGGGGTACCCTGTGAATGATACAAGTGGATAAATAGAATTATACACCGAGTAAACCAAACTTTAGCACTTTAGCATATATGCAACATACAAAGTGTAGGCATTTCAAGCAGGATGGTTTGGTTGATAGATTTGACAGCCTTGAAAATTGGCCGACTATTTTTGCCTGATTCAACAACTTTTTTACTTTAGCACTTTAGCATATATGCAACATACAAAGTGTAGGCATTTCAAGCAGGATGGTTTGGTTGATAGATTTGACAGCCTTGAAAATTCGCCGACTATTTTTGCCTGATTCAACAACTTTTTCCTCTCTTCACAAGAGAGCCCGCCTACGGGTACATTGGCATAGAAAGCCACCATCTTTTGCCTTCTCTTACACTTTCACATTTTTCTTCTACTTGGCTACCATCTCTGTACCAAAATCTTGTATTCGTCATTGCGTTTAGCATTTCCTATTAGCAAGTATATTTCAAATCAATGAAATAGACTAAGGCAGAGTTCGATATACAATGGGCATGTGGGAACAGGGTATAGACTAACATGTCAAAACAGGTTTACGTACAACTTGAGTTGATCCATAAACATTTGTTCGTCTAGATTTTATATTAGAGACGATGCATTGAACATGCTTGCAAAAAAGATGTTACTTGAAAAACAATCTAAGTTTTAAAGACACTTTTGGTAGCTTCAAAATCATTGGTAAATGACTAAATGGGTCAAAACATGTTTCCTGTAAACAAACAGATTTTAACCCATTTGGTTTTTAGTGCAAGTGAAGAGACCATCTACAATAAGCAAGGAGTCTAACTTCCGCAGAGTTGGCGGATTCATGTGAACATCTACACGAGCTTTCGATCTCATGATCTGTTTAAATTGGAATGAAAAAAAAAAAGATTTGATAAAAGCTTGAGTAGGGAAAGAATACATGCCTCTAGAATCCGGCCGTTGGCATCATGTTATTGCTTAGCGGGAACCAACTAAACCATATAATCAGTAGGGGAAAGCAAGAACTTCATTTCTCTTCTCCATCTATTCTTCTTCATCTAGCAAAGGCTCCAGTTTTCATAGCTCCCCAAATACATATGCTGTCATTAGATACACATAATTTTTTGAATAAATTTCCAATACAAACTGTAATAGTATGCCAAAGTTGTGGGATGAGAGAGGATGAATTGCACAAGTTTGAACAAGAGTAATTGTAGTATGATAGAAATAACTGAAAAATAATGGTGCAGTCTTTTAAACCAAAGTAAAAAACACCAGATTTTATGCTTCATTTGTTCAATACACCAAGCCTTATTATATAGGATGTTAACCGGCAGTTACCAAGACAACGATTCGTATGGTAGTTATTTAACTAACTTAACTACCAATATAGCTAACTAACTAATTTACGATCCATAACTTAGACATCTAGAACCATGGGTTGGTCTGACGCATATAGGTTTTTGACCCAACATGCCTAGCTAATAAACACAATACAACTAAACTAATTGTAGTTTACATCTCCAGTAAGGCTATGAGTGGTGATAATTGTTAATTAACTTCCCTATCAGACTATAAGTTAACCTTTTATTGATTATTTAATAAAGACAAATACTTGCATACTTGGCCCATTTGCCATTTCATGACTACATAAGAAAGAGATGGTCAACTATTCGTAAGCATATTCGACACAAGGTACTTCATCATCTAGAAAGTTAGACGTATCTACAATAGACGAGATCCTTCAAATACTCGATGTAAACACGCATTTGACAACTTACATTAAAACATTTAATTAGAAACGAAAACGGCCCTAACATATTATTTTAGATCCAAAAATTCTGATCTCATAACTGAAGTTCAAAATGAATTTCTAGATGACAATCAAATTATAGTAATCAACTCCAACCAAATTCTCTATGAACTCAGAATCAAGAACAAATTGCCACTAACCTTACTCTATCAGGTTGTCAATCGTGCATTGTTTATCTTTTTTATTACCAAAGAGAAAAGCTTTAATTATCAAATAAAAAAATTGAGAAAACTAATGGAAAAGATAATCAAACAAACAAAACACTACAGTTTACCTTTGAACATCAAACATTGTGTTCTCTGGGCTCATCAGAATCGGATCTTGCATTGGTTACTCTCAACTCGCCTATGTAAATTTCCAGTGTACCGGGTCCTTAGAATCAGCAACCATAAACCCATAATTGATACAATCATCACAATTAGGGTTATCGTAGTTTTAAATAAGGAACCCTAACCCTGCGCCAAAATCCACCTCAAATTCATTCGAAAATTACATGATTATTGTTCTCGTTAATAACCCTAAAATTAAAATTAAGATGAAACAAACGGTTCTCTTGAGTACTACGCGAGACAGAACTGGATTGCGATTGCTCAACGCGCTGATGGAACAATGAAAAATTTACCTGGTTTTGTCGATCGAGAGATGAAATTGGACATGGGATACGATCAATAAGGCGTCGTGGAGGGTGAAAGAGGTCAAGAACTAGAGGGTAATCGTCGAATTGATCAAGATGATGGGGTAGATGATTGTTTTGAGGAGAAATGAAAGAAACTCTGTATCAAATCAAAGGTTTTTAAAATTAGGATTTGAAGAATGAAAATAAGAAGTTATAACACAGGTGTGTAAAAGTACTCCGGTACCCTCCATTTTAAGTGGTTTTCTGGTTTTCAGGATAAGATGGAGTTTTTAGTTGATCTTTACCCCTATATAGATATAGATATCAAATATATATATAGTTATTACCAATGTTTTAAAAACCGGTTTTTGAAGTTGAACCGAGAAAGTTTCTAGGGCCGGTTCAACCGGTCGAACCGATTAGACCAGCCTATGCAACCGGTTATGTGATTTTAATATATATTTTTATAAAAATGCTAATAAACTTGTACAATCGAACAAAAATAGTTAAAATGCAATTTTAATACACTAAAAAATAATACCAAATAAGTGTTTTATAAAAAAATATAAGTTTTAAAGTTCACAAATAATAAAAAATAACAATAATGTATACACATATAATAAAAATAATTCAAAAAATAAAAATATCGGTTGAACCGGACCGGTTAACTGAGAAAAAACCGGTCAAAACCAGTCGGTTCGAATCTTGTAAAAAACCGTAAAAAAAACAAACATAAAAAACGGAGATCCCCAAAAAATCCGGTCAAACGAGTTTCAACCGGTTTTTAAAACACCGCATTTTTGTGTTGTTTTTGCTACATGTGTTCACTGACTTTAAATAGTATGGTGTTGGAGTGAATATTACATCATGTTGTTTGTATGTTGAAGGAGCATGGTGGATATAGTTAAAGGAGTGAGCAATGTTAAGGTATGTTTCCCGTTTCTTAATTCTGCGTTTTATCATCAAAGTTAAGGTTGTGTTTGGCGCACTCGCTGAAAGCTGGCTGCTAGCTGATAAATTATAAGCTAGCTGCTAGCTGATAAACTAATAAAAATAACGTTTGGTAAAAAGTAGCTGAAAAATATAAAATGATAAAAATACATGTATATAAATAAATAAAAATTTAAAAACAAAAAAATATAAATAAGTTAGGGAAGGGTAAAACTGAAAATATTATAAAAGCTAACTTATAAGCTAACTTCTTTGGGATACTAGTTTTTAAGCTAACTTCTTGATATTACTAAACGGGGTTTTTTTTTAAAAAAAAAACTAGCTTTTTTAAAAGTCTCGTTTGATAACATCAAAAAGCTAGCTTATGGCGCGCCAAACATGTTAGACATGTATGAAAAAAATCACATAGACCTTTTTTGTATAGATTTTGTAATCATTCCTAATACCCAATTATCGAACTATTTAATTTAAATATATTTGTAATCGTTATAATTTTTCCTTCTACTTCAAGCGTATGAAACTCCACAATTTTAACTTTTTATATGAGTTAACATTATACTCATAAAATGCAACATTTTTTTAACGTATACATGTTCTTATTTATTACCTTTTCTATATACATGGTTTTTTTTTTATATTAAAATTTCTATGTACCTACCCTAGTAGTAGTAATTGTATATGTATACAATAGACAAACTTAATTTATGGTTCCACGTTTTTTTATCCTTTTCTAAAGAAAAACAAATAAATATTATATATAAACATTGAGAAAAGTTTGTCAAAACACATTGTGACTCAGTTGGTTTTACTTCATGTCCCCTTAACAAAAAACCCAAGTTCGAATCTTCTACCTACCTTTTTTTACTTTTCTGTTTTCCTTTTTCATTTTATTATTTCCTATTAATATTAACTCTTATTTTTTGTTTTTCTTTATATTATTTACTATCAACTATTAATATTAATGTTTGCTTTTAAATATGTTAAATATTTTTTTCCGGGTAGAACGTTATCATGATGTTTTTTTTATGTTCGTGTGTAATATTTATTAAAAATTAAAACATTGCACGTTTGGCATATGAATCTTTTTTCTAAATATACGTGGCATTGCCATACAATTAATCTATATCTCTCATACACCAGTAAATCATTTTATATATTTATATATAAGTTCTCCTAGAACGGTAACTTTCATGATGTCGTCGGAGTGATTACTCTTTTGATTTGCAAGGTCTTTGTTTTGGTTTGGCGTGGGTTCGAACCTACCCACTTTATATTTGTTTCGTATTTTTTTCACTACAACATAGCCTTTTTTATATAGGTTTTTAAGTGTACTAAGTAACACATATTTTACATGAATCAAGCAAATGGTAAATACATAGGCTATTTTACACATACAAAAAAATATATATATTTTTGATCCTGAAAGTATTTGGATACAAAAAGCTTTATTCTAAACGACGCGTGGTATTAGCTACTGCTGAATAAGAGTATGTGGAAAGTTAAAGATATAGATAATATCTATAATTTAAAACATGAAATAAGCGGTAAATTAATGAAATTTAAAAGTGGCTAATACACTTATGAACCTATATTAACTATTTTCATGTATTTTTCACGAACCAAATAAATGGTCAATACATAGTCTATTTTAAAAAAAAAAAATTATACTGAAAGTGCTTGGATACGAAGATCTTTATTTGAAACGACGCGTTGACTTTAAATATGAGATGTAATACAGACATTAATTGTATTGATATGAACAATTAAAGGTTAAAGATATGAATTATAACATCTTGAATTTACGAGAGATGTGTTTATACAAAAGTTAATATTTTACCCATTTTATTCAGTTTTTCCGATATTTTCTTAAATTACCGCAGCAACGCGCGATCGATCCTTAGTTGTCTGGTAAATAATAATACAAAAAATGCGACTAAGTATTGTTTTGATGTTTTTTTAATATTTTTCTTAAAATATTAAAGATTTACAACAATAACCCTAATTTAAATATTTCTTAAATCTAATCATGACAACTATATATTGGCTTTCGAGTCTATATATCCCATAATTACTGCTAGAGCCACCATCATCATCATCTATTACGTACTACTTCGTCGTTTATCATCATTTCCCGGCGCAACCACAATGCCGTCACGCCGGAAGCTACGTAACTTCTTCCGATTCATCACCTCCGACCAATGTATCCTCGTAAGTTGTCTCAGTTTTTTACCTTTTTCACTTGCTCTGTGACTATCATGTCTATCATCACTTCTTTCCAGTGTTTTAAAAACCGGATTGAATCGGCCGGTTCAACTGGTAACCGGTGGGTGTCCCGGTTCGGTTGAGGGCGGTTTTTAGTAGTTCCGGGCGAAAAAATAAACCGGCGGGTTTTCCGGTTGAACCGGCCGATTTTCCGGCTCGGAACCGGATGAATCGTTTTTTCTTCTTTCTTTTATAAATATAACTTGATTAAAACATATATTGATGTTACTTTGATAATTGTAACTTGTTTTAGACTTTATTAAAGTTTTTTTTAATATTTGTCATGGTTGAAAGTTTACAAAATGTATATCGTAAATTTATAGGTTTGAATAGTCAATCCGATCGACCGTTCGGGTCAACCGGTTAAACCGTTTTTTTACACAAGATCGGTCCGGTTTAATAATCCGGTTTTAAAACATTTCTTTTCAACAACAAACAGAAGATCCCAAAAAAGTTTACCAGAGAACACCGGGAGCAAATCCTGTTAAACGACGTCGTGCTGATAGTTTCAGATGATAAAGTTTGGCCGTTAGGTTTGATGGTCTCCGGTGACGGTAAGCTCTGGCTCCACAACGGTTGGCCGGAGTTTCAACAACATTATTCCTTAAAATTCGGACATTTGTTGGTTTTTGATCATCTCGGCAAATCCGTTTTTCATGTTAGAATATTTGATCCAAGCTATCAGGAGATGTATAACTTACCACCTGTAAAATATATCAAACCCGAGAACGAAATCGATCAATCTGAAATTCGAGAAAATGAAGGCAAGATTTATACGATTGTTACAAATTCTTTTGAAACCCAATTTAGTTTTGAAATATATTTGATTTAGTTTTTTTTTTTTTTTTTTTGTATCAGAAAAGGGAAGAGCAGAGGATTCAGGAAAGAGAGCATTTGAGTCAAGTAAATCGTCTAAATCAAAAAAACCGTTTTACGCTGCGACTATAAGAGATTCATACTTACGAGCTTCACGTGTGGTAATGACTGGCTATCTCTCAGTTTAGGATCTTGATTTCTATGATTCTATCAATTTGGATTATCTCATTTGTTAGCTTTACTAGTGGGTGACCCGCCGCGCGTTGCGGCGGCCTCACCATTTTTTAATTACTTGACGGCTCAAGATCATACTGTTAAATCTAAATAGGATTTTATACTGACGCTTTGTGGCGTGATATAATAGAAGAACTATTAAACCAAACTTAAATAGTTATATGGCTTAAAGCAGGTACATGTTTCATATATATTCCACACTTTGCTCAATTCAAATATAATAGGATACCCAAACCGGGAGTAAAAGAGTCCCACTTGAGTGCATGGTAGAAGTGTTCTAAAAATAGTCAAATACAATGCCAAATATGCATCAACGGTTCAAGATCTTTACAACAATACACATTGATGAAATAGATCATAACAATGAAACACAAACATAATCCAATGCCTTTCAGATAATTGTATCTCAATCAACCTACCTTAACCTATTTTCTATGTTGAAACTACACTTAGTGAGGCTGAAATAAAGCCTAAAAAACACAGAAGAAGATCAATTAACCAAAAAACAGTAAAGAGTGAATTGATATAAAACAACCTACTTATATAATACCGAAATAAATAGACGTATAAAAAAATATTTAAACCCTTCATATGATTAAATAAATTCGAAATTAAAAAACAATAGCACCTAATAACTTTATGCAAACAGAAAAAGATCAATTAACCCAAACCATAAAATATTAAGCTCGTATAAAAGAATCTGGGTATATAAATTGGCAAGAAATTGAGAGTTTAACATAATTTTAAACCTTTCATTTGAGTGAATGAGTTAAAAAAATCCAAAAACAATAGCACCTACTAACTCTATATAAACCCACAATTTCATAGATGACATGTATTAAGTTATAATTCTAGGAACATATGGATATAAACACAAACTACTATGTTAAGCATGCAAGCATGAATAATAGATTTATCTAACTAAGAAATAAAACAGTGACAATAGACATACCTCATTGTTTAAACGCAAAAAGCATGACAACCTATATCACTCCACCTGATCTGTCTACAAACAAACAACTGGACAACCAGGTGAAAAAGGTAAAATCATTTAGCCCCATCTGTTTATTCTTTAAAAAAACAAAGGTTTACATCCTAAAGCTTAAAAAAAAACAACAATCTATGAACCAATCAGACTTACCTCATTTATCAATGTTGAATGCTAGAAATCCATTAATCATTAGTCCCATAGAACCTCTTGGTTGTGCCTTCCAAACTGCTGAACCCAACCCAAAGGGCAAAACATGAGACAGTTTAGTGAACTGATCTAGAACCCACACAATACAGCAGTCATATGTACTGAATCGGAAACTCTAGTATTAATCAAGATCACTTCTTTGCATATCTCAATTCAACAATTTACTTAACGTGTGACTGAAAACGTAACTGCTTGATATGATCAGACGCTTGAAATTTACCTAGTGTAGATAGTTAAATACTTGCAAAGCTAATGTTTTTTAGTACATACTATTGTTTCTACAAATATGAAATGACTCCTATTTTCCCGACCATGTTTCATAAACCATTTACAAAAGTTGGTATTTTTTAACATCTACTGCATCATATATGTACCAGGACCGTCATGGTTTTTTGTAGCTAACTACCCATCTACAAAAGCTTTGATTTTTTATTTTCTGATGTGTGGACAATTTTTTAGGCACACCACGTATTAACACTCCCTACCCTTATCCAAACCAACAATTACATACCTTCAAGAGTCAAGTCGAAGTCAACATAAATAGAGCATAAGACCTGCAAAATAATAAAGAACTAAACATTAAACTCAAATGCCTAAATTTTCTGTGGACATCAAATCAATAACAGGTAAAAGAAAGAAACTTTACATTCAAATACTTCAAACATCCCCAAAAACTAAATTAAATATTCATGCCTCAGAGTGACATGATATTACCTCTTTAGCCTATGTAAATGACAGTACCACCTCCTTGATCAGAATCTAAACTCAGGTTTCTTAAATATATATCCTAAGAGAACTTAAGATAAGCAACACAAAAACAACAACATAACATACCTCCAAATCAAAAGCACCATAGACAGAGAATATGACCTGCAATGCAAAAGAATAAAAAAATGAACCCAGAGTTAATTTCTAAAGCTAATTTAACTGTTTAATGCTCTTGATCGTTCGTATGAAAAATTAAACCTAGAATTTCGAAAGAAGAATCTAAGTTACATACGAATTTCGAATTGTTAACCCAAAGTCCCAAACAAATTGAATCATTTACCATAAGAACACGGCTGCGGTTTCATGGTAATTAATCGGCAAGTTGAAGAACTAAGCGGTTGTGGTTTCTTCATAATCAAACGGTAAAGAACCGAGAAGACGCACAAAGATCATACGTTTGGTTGTTAGAACCATGTGAACCCTAATTGTGCCGTATTAAATCTGGTTCAGGACGTCAAGAAATTCCAAATCTTGACCAAAATAAATTGAATCACTTACCATAAGAACTCTGTTGTTGTTTCTTGATAACAATCGGCAGGTTGGAGCAGATGTTCAAATAAACTCGGAAATGATTGATTCAAACGTAGACCACCACAGACCTGAGAGGTCGCCTTCGCAGATGAACATACATCGTCCTCGCCGACGCAGGTGGACGAACGTTGCTAATCCGCCGCTCCCTCTTTCTCTCCGGTCGGGTAAGCCTCTCTCCATCTCAGTTTGCTTTCTCTCTCTATAAAACGTACACAGAGACGGTGATGGAAGATAGGCGATGGAGTGTTGGAGTAGGTAATGGTGGGTATGGGACTGTGCGAGTCTTCTTTCAGACCATCAAAAAGCAAGATTGCGTGAGGAGATGAGGGTTGCGTGTAATCTCAGAAAACCTAAGAGAGAGAGAGAGAGAGAGCGAGTAAAAAGTAATGTGAGAATGGTGTTCGTATCTCAGAAAAGGTAAGAGAGAGAACGGTGTCAAAAGTGTCAAAAATGTAAAGTTAAGTGTTAGTGTGTAAAAAGTGAATACCAGACTATTCAAAACATGATATATTATATTTAGGTAATTTCAATGGTATAAAACCTGATTTTTTAACCGGACCGAACTTGTGTAAAAAATGTTCTCATTTGTTAGCTTTTTTTCAATGGTTTAAAACCGGATTTTTAAACCAGACCACACTTGTGTAAAAAAGGTTCAACTGGACAGGGGCGAAGCTTGGACAGAAATGGGGACAGGGCCGGACTAAGTATACAAAAAAATCTCGGGCCGAACGAGTATAAATTTACACTACGGAGCGAAAAAATGGACCGGGTCGAGGCCCGGTCTGGCCCCTTAAAAGCTTCACCTTGCAACCGGTTGACCCGAAACGAACCGGATTTACTATTATAACCTGTAAATTTATAGTATAAACTTTATAAACTTTCAAAAAGGACAAATGTAAAAAAAAAAAACAAAAAAAAACTCCAATCGAGTCCTAAACAAATTACAATTAATAAAAAAAAACATCAATATAAGTTTTAATCAAACTACATTTATCTGATACAAATTATATTGAAGTGTTGTATACATCAAGCTCTTAAACAGTTAACATGAGTGCGTGACTTAAATTCTAAAAACCGGTTCAATTAGCGGCCTGGTTCGAGGTTTCGGCCGGTTGAACCGTAAAAACCATAGGGTCAAAAATTAACTCGGAATTAGATTAAATCGGTCACATCCGAACCGACTTAGCCTCTAGTTGTTGTTGGTTCAACTAGTCGAACCACCTTCTTAAAAGCGGATTTTAAAACTTTTTTTTTTTTTTGGTAGTATGCACCTGTTCCATTTTGCAGAAGATATTTGATTGATAATCAAAAAGATGGGAGCTGTGTACTTCAGATGTCAGGTGGGAGAAAGTGGGGTCCAGTTAATTGCAGGGTGTACAAGACGTATGGTAGACTATGTGGTGCAAATTGGAAGAAATTTAGTGACGAGAATCATCTTGGTGTCGGTGATGTTTGTGTGTTTCGGTTGATAAATGATGTCAAAAAGGTGATGAAGGTTACCATCTATCGGGCATCTTAAGAAACTTGGTCTTTAGAGACATTAAAGCAATGGCGTTTTTTGATCAAGCATAGGAGCAAGATTGTTGTTATTAAAGACATTAAAGCAATGGCGTTTTTTGATCAAGCATAGGAGCAAAATTGTTGTTATTAATTGGAACAACAGGTGTAATTTCTTTTTTGATACGATCATGTAATCTGGCTCCTTGCTAGTTTTTTTATTGTATATCGGCATTTAAAAAAAAGTTTTGCTGGTGTAGGTGGTGTAGGTGGATATGTGTTTGGGTGTCAGGTGCTACAATCCAACTATTTTAGGTGTTGTGTATTTCTCAATGATGTTCTTGTTAATTTGCTATGATTTTAACTTATTACTATCTATATGAAATAATTACGAATAGTTCGTATTTGTTTTATACCGTGTTTGATATGTGGTAAATTCTCTCCTCGTTTCATCTGGGGGTGGCGCTTTGTTGATATTCGTATGTCCTCTCATTTGGGCGCACTCTAGTACTCTACATTCGTCCGTCTTGTATCTCTGTCGTATGATTTGTACACCTGCTCGTGCATTGCTTTGGTACGGTCATTCTCTCCTCCTTTCATTTGGGGGTGGTGTTTTGTTGGATATCCCTATGCCCTCTCATTTGGGCGCACTATAGTACTCTACCTCCGTATGTATGGTACCTCCATCGTATGTCGTGTACATCGGCTTGTGTATTGCTTGATGCTTCGGTACGGTCAGATCACCACTACGGCGTCCAGTGAGGTCTTTCGGTTGAGTTGCTCCGGTGAAGTGAGATGATGCATAGTTGCGTCGTCGTAGAGCGGTTATTCCGATTACCTTATTCTACGATGGTTTAAGGGTCTTTCCCTTTGGGGTGGGGGGGGGGGGGGGTTGTACTCTTTGTAAACCCATTTATGATTTATGCTCTTAGCTGGTTATGAATCACTAAGCTCGTCGATGAGACCAGATTATGAATAGCTCCTATTTTGTTTTTATACTGAGTTTGATATGTGGCCCAGATTTTCCCATTGCTTCACCTTCTTCCCACCTTTCGAGCGCGGGGGGGGGGGGGGGGCTCTGTTAATATCCTCATGTCCTCTCATTTGGGCGCACTCTACCTTCGTCGTATGTCGTGTACATCGGCTCAATTGCGTTGCTCCGGTGCGGTTAGATCACCAATAACTATGTCGTCCGGTAAGGTCTTGGTTGCATTAGTCTAGTAAGGTGAGATGATGCATAATTGTGCCACTCATTGAGTTGTTCTTCCGATTACCTTATTCTACGATGGTTTACGAGTTTTCATTTTGGGGTTTATACCTCTTTGCATACCTATTTATGAATTATGTTCTTCCTTGATTACGAATATTGAGCCCGCCTATGAGACCAGATGACAAATAACTAAGGTCGCCAATGAGTCGGCTTATCCGCCCAGTTATGCATGTCGCCCATTTAGAGGGTTTCGTTTTGGGGTTGTTGTGCCTCTTTGTCTACTTATTATCTGGGTTATGTTATTAAGGTTTTGTTAGCCCTTTAGAGTTTCCTTTTTGTTGTTGTTGTACAACTTTCTTTACCTATTTCTAGATTCTGCTTTTAAGTTATTGTTAACCATTTAGGGTTTATCTGATTTGGGTGTGTGACAATGTTCAATGCCACATTTGAGGTCCTTTGCTCACTATCTGACACTTTTAGAAGCTATGACGCTTAGATTCTCATTGTCTAAGCCGTTTATTCTTGATGTATACCCTGTTGGGTTTTTCTATTTTTGGTATGTGATTACAAATTGTTGTAATATTTTATGGGTATCTACAGGTATGCACTTTCTTGGCAATATGGTAATGGTTCATATGCTGTGATGAAGAACCTTATTTTGATCCATATTGGTTGCGTGTAAGGCCCCAATCCTGTTTACAAAAAATTAAACGACTTTAGAAAATCAGAGTTAGAAATTTCACCCTTGGTTAAGGATTCCATCCATCATTTAACAATATTTACATAACCAGGTGTTTAACACGTTCAACTTCATCTTAGTATGCTTACAAAATGTTCACAATAACAAAACATGACATAAAAGTCCCAAAATGCTAGGTGTTCGGTTCCACCGCTCCATGATTCGATCATGACCCGTTTAGTATTATCTACCTGCCAATAACACTAGTAACACGTTAGTATTAGTGGCACATAACAGCTATCACAGTTAAGCATTAATTAAAAACAAGAAAACAAAAGAAAAATCCGGAAAGCTGCTCCAAGCGTATCGCTTACAACTTCAGTAGTCCCAGGCGATACGCTTGGACCCTATTTTCCAGGGCTACAGGCAACTTTCTCCATACGTAGCCAATTTTCTGCATCTTTCATTTTGGTTCACTTCCATGTATTCGAAACCCATTTTTTAAGATATGATTGACTTTTGCCTGCATTCTAAAGAAAGTTACTCAATCTATAAAATTCTCATTTGATTCGCGATTCGGTTAACAACAACACCTTACCTAACTCGTTCAACCCGCTAGCATTTCAGCCACATAACTGCAATGTATCTTTCTTCCATCTATTGTTTCCTCATTAACTATATCCTTATCACACATATGATGTGCCAAGCTGCTTGTTCACTCATAGTAACAACTTGAGGACCATTACACACATAGATTCTTAGTTTTCTACTCAACCCAAACGGGTCATAAACATCACACCTCAAATTGGTCATTTGCATGACCAAGTTCACTATTTTCGACAACATCAATCTAGGCACTTGGTATTCTTTATTACTACACCAATATCCATCAACACACCACAATTCATGGCACATATATATATATATATATATATATATATATATATATTGGCACATATATATATGTATATATATATATGTATATATATATATATAACCGCTACGTGTTATCTTTTAGGATTTTGTCTTGCCTTCACGTTGATGACTTAAAGTCCCACCCGCTTCACCCATAATCATAATATTGATTAAATTTTACCATACCAACATCATGATCCACAAAACACATACAATACCACTCAAATTGGTTGGAAATTCCAATCTTAGCACATAATTCGCCTCATTCGAGCATTTCATTAAACACCTTATGTGCACACATGGTGTTCTTAATGATTAGAAGCCTACATGCTTTCATCCCACCCATAAATCACCACACGTCATAAATTTCAGCTTTTGCTCTAACTCAAACACTTTAACAAGTCTACTAGCATACATGGAGCTCAATTTACCAACCCAATCATTCATTCACCATGGATATCGATTTCCATTTAGGTGGGGTTTAACCCCCACCATAACCTCTACCCAGAATCACCCTTACACAATCATTCAAGTTGAAAGTAAGCATCAAATAGACTCCTAGACACATAACAATACAAAATTTATCACCAATTTAGACTCTGATTGAAACCCATAAACATCACCTATCACAAGATCACTTACTTGGTGAAGAACACCCAATGGGGAGCTCAAAATAGGGAATTACAAGCCCTCCTAAGTTACAATTTGGATTCCTTGAGCAATTTCCACCACAAACCCACTTGATTTAAAGGAATTGCTTGAATTAGGGCTCCTCCCCCTTCCTCTCTTCACGTTCGCAATTTCCAAGTCTGGGTGAAATTCCCAGACTTGTTTACAACCATGGCCCCTCATGTTTATAATTATATATTTTTTTTAGCCAAAACTCTAGTTTACACACTTAGCCCTCTAACTTTTTCTCTAGTTTAGCCATCTATTATTAGAAGTAGATTAATAACTAAAATTCCCATTAAACAACCCCGATAAATTTCCATACCCGCTTATTTCATAAAAAAACCTGAATAAATCGTAAATAAAATAACACGCTCAATATATTACAAAATCCGGGATGTTACACGGGGCAATCAAGATGATGGTGTGAGGTTAAATCCTACGTCTGCACTGTGACCGATTTTGTAGCCACAACGGGCTAAGAATTTTGAGCCTAATCAGAAGTTCGCAATACCGAGCTACACCCAACACACAAGGGTACTAACCTCGTATATATTAAATTGACTAATAATATATAATTGATGTAAAATGTGTGCCTCGTCACGTGTTGTTGCGGGGATAACTGGTTCTCAAAACAATTGCATTACTATAAGACAACGTAAAGAAAACAAAAATTTTAAAAGCTGTGTAATGAAGTTAAAATTATAGGCCAAACATTCAAAGTATCAAGCGTAGGACCTAAACGTTATGTGAAACGAATATAACATTATTATGTGGTTAAATCTAGTTACCCAGCAAGAACTAAAAAGCAGGGGCTTTGAAGATCCATCAAACAATCATGATTCGCTTTTGAACTTTTGAGAATTAGTGCACTTTAAGAGAACTAGTGGCATAAATAAGGTGATAATTGCAACAAGAAGATGAAACAAACGGTGGCATGTTACCATATAGAAGCATCACCAAGAAAATCGTATTATCTCAATGGATTAAACTTTGTTCTTCATCTTTTCCGACAATCTGTTCTTTTGTGGTTATTTTTGTAAATCAAGATAGGAAATGACGTCTTGGTTATTTATTACGGTATAATTTGGTGGCAATGTTGCAACTATAGTGTATCTAAGAAGAAAGATTCGACTAGTAACAACACGAAAAGGAGGAAAAAGATCACACCCGCATCTCGCGATACGAGTAATTGACAACTACATAATCCTTCAAATTTATATTAGACTAGATTTTTCTATACGTAACATAAAGAAAATGAAAATGAAAGAGACAACGTTAAAATTAAATGTCTGGTTAAATATAACACCATAAACAATTAGATATTTAAAGGCAACGATGCGAAACTAAAATTAAAACCATTTAAAAACTTACAAAATGATTTTAAAAGATTGAAAAAAATACTAATAAATGTGTTGTCGTATAGTTAATGAGAGCCCATAAAACAATTACATTGCTATAAACGCTACGCAATGAAAAACGGAAATAAAAAATTGCACAACTACTCAAACGCTTAATTATTTAATCCACGACCTAAAAGTCATGTTACACGAGAATATATATTACACCACCAATTTGTGTGCTAAATTCGTTGAGATTAAAAATAAAAAATATATGTTACATGACTGCAGTTATTACATCCCCAATTCATTTGCTAAACTGGTTGCGTTCAGATAAAAAAAATACAATAAACACCATAAAGCTAAAAAATAAAACAAAAATAATAATAATGAAGAAAAAGAGAAATAAAAAAATGACAAAATGAAGAGTTGTATTTTGTATATATAGTTAAATTATAAATCGTGGTTGAGGTGAAGCACTTAAAGACATTAAAATAAGAGTTTTGGGTTAAAGTCCGACCTACGATAAAAAACAGGGTTCAAGATTGGGCCAAAGTTTCTAACATATGGTGGGTTTCCTCTTGAAGATGACAATCGGTCTTTTATTCGAAGATTAGAGATGATTAGTCAATTAAAGAAACGATAAATTACAAATGAATTTATATAAAAAAGAATTAATTAAAGTTGGTCAAAATATCTTTATTTTTGTAATCCAAAAATGATTTTATTCCACAATTAAATGGCGTTTGGTGAATTATAATAAGAAAAGTGTTTATCTTATGTTTTAAAACACAAACTTTAGATGACTTTTTGGCGACTAGTGACGAATGGAAACTGCATAGGACCACAATCCAATCTAACTCTAGATTCCGGGTCCATGAAAATCCAACTCCCTAAATACTACGTATACTTTCTATACGGTTCCCATCAAACATATTTCAAAAAACTTTAAATACTACTTTTTTAAAATTTGACTTAATGTAATAGAGACGGGACCATACGTGTCGAATCGTAACACGATTTGAAACACGACTAAGATAACGAAACCTCAAAAGCTTATAAACCTATTTCTATCAAAATGTATGTTAAATATTCTTCTTTTAAAAAGTTATGAGTTTTGTATCATAATAAATTTCACGAGTAGTTTTAATAAAATAATAAAATAATCTGGACGGCATGTCATTTTTTATTAAATAGGTTAAGCACAAACGTGACCCGTTTAATAAGTGGGTCGACTCGATAACCTGTCTAATTATCTCTAAAAGGTTGGTTAGTATATATATTTTGAAGATAAAACGTGTTAATATATAATATATAATATTATATATATATATTTTGATTTTTAATCCCTTTCTCTAACTATTAACCTCTAAAAGTGAAATTAATTTTCCTCTTTTGAATCATTTCATCAACTCTTTTTATTTCCAACAATTTTATTTTATTAATTTTAACTACCCATTCTCAATACTTTTCGTTCACCTCTTCTAATATCGAGTTAAATATATAAATCAAACTTTATTAATTGAAAACGAGACACAAAGAAACATAAACAAGAAAAAAGACAATAATTACAAAAATGTTTTGATTGAGTCGGAATATCAAAGTAATCAACTGTTTATATCGTAATTAAGTCAATAAATATTGCCCATATTTATAAATAAACATAAAACAGGTCGACTTGAAACACTACCGAACACGAAACAATTACAATCAGGTCAGACATGACACATATAATTATATAGGTTGGGTTAATGTTGAAAAACTCAACCCGCCGACTTGTCAACCCGTCACACCTGAACACTTTTATTTTTTTTAAAATTTTAATTAATGCTTTTATTCTATTTAAATTCCAGAAAAAAAGTTGGGTCAAGAAAAAGTTCTAGTCGCAATACAGTACTTGATGATTGATTGGGGAGAAGGAAGAAAAAGAAAAAAAAAATAAAAAAAAATAGAATATATATGTAAGGACACTGGAGAGGGCCTAATTGTAAGTCTGTAAGCTGCAATAGTAATAGTAAAGTAAAGTAGCAACAAAATATCAGCAAAGGAGCTGAGGGCCATTTCAATTACATGGAAAAAAACTGTTGAAGAACCCTAAACAGAGAAAAGGTCCAGCTTTGATCTCACTCAATATTTACCACACAAACAGAGAAACCACTCTACAGATATAGCATCTAGTTGCTTCAATCTACAAATCTTGGTTTTTAATTGAAGAAACCCATTGTTGTTCAGGTGTTTTACCTTTAAAGATGCTTGCTTTTTGACTTAAATCCATGAATCTTGGTGAAAGAGATCTGGGTTTTCTTTAAGATTTCTGTTTACGCAAGTTTCAAGATTACAAAAAAAAGCTTTCAAGATTAGGGCTTTTTTCATTGGGTTGAGATCTGAAGTGATTCTTGCAGCTAAATGAGCTTGTTGGTGTGATTCTTGGCTAAATTTGGTGGTGGGTTTGTAACAAAAAACAAGATTGTTCTTAGATAAAGCTGTTCTGTTTATGGCTACTTTTTGGTATAAATCTGGGGTTTTGGGTTGGAAGATCAAGATTGAATGAAGTGGAAATCGTTTTTGTTTTGTAGTGCCACCGGTTTTGGTTGAAAATCTAGTGGAATAGTGGGGTTTTGTTTGTATGGATTTGTTAAAAAGAAGCAAGAATCATTAATCTTGAAGGGAATAGTGGTCCCTTTTCATATTTTTATTAAGGAAATTTGTGGTTCTCCGTTGAGATTCTTGATTGTTTGAAGCTCTGAAAATGAAGTTCTCTGCTATTGGATTTGATCAGCCATTGCCTGAAGGTCCATTCTTTTCACTTTGATAATATATGCTGCCAGCTTTTATCGTTTATGCGTATCGTAGTAATCGGTGATTAGTTAATTAGTTTAGTTTATAATTGGTTTTTGATCATATGGTTAAACTGCATCTACCTTTAGTTCTAAATTATAATCAGAAGTCTCCTATAAATACTTAGCAATTCAATATTAGTAACATCCATCATGATTTTAAGTTTATCAGGAGGTTATTAGGCCAACTAGTTCACAAAATAAAGTTTCTTAGTTCATGGCAGAACCAGAACCTTTTAGTCTTTTTTAGTCGGAGCCGACTATTAAATGGTCCAACTCGTGATTTTTCTTAAAAAAAACTCGGCTTCTATATATAAACGATTAACAATTTTTGATGACTGGAGGTCAATGGACCCTCTCGATCCTCTTTTGATTCCGACCTTGTTCTTAGTTGTGTTAAAATTTAGTTTCTTTTGTGTGATTTTGTTTACAGGGGAGAAAAGATGTTTGAATTCTGAACTTTGGCATGCTTGTGCTGGTCCTCTTGTTTCCCTTCCCACGATTGGAAGCCGTGTGGTTTATTTCCCACAGGGTCACAGTGAGCAGGTTAGTTCTAGGCTTCTAGCAGACTTATTTAATCTGTTTTGGTCTTCATTTTACCCGTTCACTTATGAATGGGTCAATTCGGGGCATGTTAGCTTAAAGTGTATGGTAAATAACCAAATAAGATTATCTATACAAGAAATAGCTTAAAACGGGTCAAAAGTGGCGCAAGGTATTTTTTTTTCAAAACATAAAATCTCCTAAATTCATTTATACAAGCAAAACATAATTTTTTTTTTATTTTTTTTTTCTAAAATTTGGACAAAATTGCTTTGGTTCAACCCAAAAATCATCGACTTTTTCCTAGGCTATCATGTTTTCCGACCTCCAGATGTAATCTAAGGGGGAATTGGAGTTCATTTTAGGTTAGTTACTTTTAGTTGTATCTCATGTAGGTTGCTGCATCAACAAACAAAGAAGTTGATGCTCATACTCCCAATTACCCGAGCTTATCTCCACAACTCATTTGTCAACTTCACAATGTCACAATGCATGTAAGCACCCATAAACCGTGATTTTAATAATTTCATTTCATTTTTGAGCTCCTGTTTCTTGTACATTATGTCACCTTTCTTTATATATTTGTTGCATGAATTGAAAATTTGCATCAGGCAGATGTAGAGACCGATGAGGTTTATGCTCAGATGACACTGCAACCACTGAGCTCCGTATGTTCTTCCTTTTCATTGGTTTATGAATGCATGAAGGTTTATTTATAAATTTCTTTATGATGCCGCTTTTATTTGTTTAAAATAGTTTTTTGGTGATTTATACAGGAAGAGCAGAAAGAGGCATTTCTTCCGGCGGATTTGGGTGCCCCAAGCAAACAACCCACAAACTATTTTTGTAAAACGTTAACCGCAAGTGACACTAGCACTCATGGTGGATTTTCGGTTCCTCGTCGTGCGGCCGAGAAAGTGTTTCCTCCACTGGTAAACCAAAATCCGCACCCGCACCCCAAAAATATAAAAAATTAGATCAGTCCAATATGATGTGTTTCATCAAGCTTTAATCTTAAGGTGGCAAATTCGATCCGTTTATTATTAATGGGTCGATTCCGGTTGTGATAAAAAAAATAGGCTAAAAAAAGGGCCATGTTGACATTTTGCCACCTCTAATTTCGACTAATCTGACTTCATTTCTGTTCGGATTTGCAGGACTTCTCACAGCAACCTCCGGCTCAAGAACTAATCGCGAGAGATTTACACGATAATGAATGGAAATTTAGACACATATTCCGTGGTATGCTTGCAACTTGATTCGTTTCATACATATGTTAAACTCGTTATTTTATGAGTATTTTTGGTAAGTGTAAATAAATGAATCCTGCTTAAAATACACCGTAAAATCAATCGTTTTACATAATGGAGTTCTTAATTCAGTTATCTATATTGTATACTATTTCAGGACAGCCAAAAAGGCATCTTCTCACAACCGGTTGGAGTGTTTTCGTGAGTGCAAAGAAACTTGTTGCGGGTGATTCAGTCTTGTTCATATGGTAAGCAATTTGTAGCTGAATAGTTCAGATTGTAGCTTCTTGATTGAATGTAATTAGGGGTGATAAACGGGTCGTGTTTGCAAGTTGGCGGGTCAACCCGACCCGAACCCGAAAACCTTTTGAGACACATTAACCCAAACACGACCTGTTTGACCCGAATTTTTTTTTTTGCTTTTTTATATTTCAAACATATTAGTGCTTTAAAATTACAACTTTAGAACAAAAAATACAAATGTATGTAAAATAATTATATTTTAATCATAATAATTTATGTTAATTTCACTTTTAAGTTCTAAACTTTGGAAAAAAATTTATAACCAGCTTAATTGAAGACATAAACCACATATAAAAATAAAAAAATACTAAGTAAATAGGTTAAATGGGTCAACCCGCCAACCCAACAGGTTTGACCCGAGCATGACCCGTTTAGCTAAACGGGTTCGCAGTTTCGACCCGAAGCTGACCCGAACCCGTTTATACTAAACCCAAACCTGCAAATTTCGGGTTGGGTTCGTGTCGTGCCGAAAATTCTCACCCCTAAATCTAATAGCTGAGAAAGTGTTTAACTTTTTATGATTTGAATAGGAATGAGAAGAACCAGTTGCTGTTAGGGATCCGACATGCAAACCGACCTCAAACCGTTATGCCTTCTTCTGTTTTATCCAGTGAAAGCATGCACCTTGGGCTTCTTGCTGCTGCTGCTCATGCAGCAGCAACTAATAGCCGATTCACCGTTTTTTATAATCCAAGGTATGTTTTTTTTATAAAATCTGATCCGAAGATAACATTAATCACTAAATCGACATCTTTCACAGGGCAAGTCCGTCGGAATTTGTCATACCTTTAGCTAAGTATGTTAAATCCATCTATCATACACGGGTTTCTGTTGGAATGCGCTTTCGAATGTTGTTTGAAACAGAAGAATCAAGCGTCCGCCGGTATGTTTAAACAAAAAGTTATGTTAAAAAGATTGTACCGTGAGTCGGTTCCCTAAAATAGAAGCCGACTGAAAGTACATTTTTTGTAGGGGTGTAAACGAGCTGTGAGCCAAGCCCGAGCTCATCTAAGCTCGAGCTCGGCTTGATTCGAGCTTTATTCTGAAGCTTGAGCTCGGCTCGTTTATTATTGATTTTTATTTATTTATATATTATTATAATTAAATTTGTATATATTTAGAATTATAATTTTTTATATAGAAAATAATACATATTATTTACTTATTTTATCATAATTTTATATATATAATAATAATTTTTTAAATATATTTTAAAAATTAAATAAAAATTATTTAAATAAAAGGCTCGCGAGCCAGCTCGAGCTCGATATATAAAGCTTGGGATCGAGCTCGTTTATTAAACCAGCCCTATCTCAAAGCTTGACCTCGGCTCGTTTCGAGCTTTTTATCGAGTCGATCTCGAGTAGCTCACAAGCGGCTCGACTCATTTACACCCCTAATTTCTTGTATGTGAAAATTTCCCATATTTTTATATAAAAATGGGTGTTCATTTTTTTTATGTTTACTTATATTGTATTTGTTACAGCTATATGGGCACTATAACGGGCATCGGTGACCTTGACCCGGCCCGGTGGCCCAACTCACACTGGCGGTCCGTGAAGGTTGGGTGGGACGAATCCACGGCCGGGGACAAACAACCGAGAGTTTCACTATGGGAGATTGAACCCCTAACCACATTCCCAATGTACCCGTCTCAATTTCCCCTCCGACTCAAGCGACCATGGCCACCCGGGATTCCATCTTTTAACGGTACTTTTCTAACCCGATAACGGGCTTTTTTAGTCATAGTTTAAAATTTCATAATGTGAAAATGGTTTGTTTGTTGGTTGTAGGGATGAAAGAAGACGATTTAGGAATGAACTCGCCAATGATGTGGCTCCGTGGCAACCCGTGTGACCGTGGGATCCAGTCTCTTAACGTTCAGGGGCTCGATGGTTCACATTGGCTTCAACCGCCACTCGATGTGGGCATGGGCATGGGCATGGTTGGTATGCAAACCGATATTTACCAAGCTATGGCTGCAGCCGCACTTCAAGAGATGAGAAGTGTCGAGTCTTTAAAAGCGTCAAACCCGTCACTTCTACCGTTTCAACAACACCAAACCGTTCCATCCGGTTCGGGTTTGGTCGGGCAGGTCCCACCTCAACCGACTTTCATTCCTGAAAACCTTCCGGTTTCACACCAACCGTCTCATCTTTTTTCACAACAACCGAACCATCAAAACCCGTTCAATAACCAACGAACTTTACTTCCTATGATCTCTTCAGTCCAAAACCACAACTTTTCTAATTCAAACGGGAACCCGGTGAGTCTTTTAGGTTCGTTTTCACAAAACGCAACTTCACATCTTAACAACATACCTCGGTCAACCTCTATGTTAACTTCCACGGGCTGGCCCGCCAAACGGGTTGCAGTTGACCCGTCGCAGTCTCTTCTTCACCAAGTTGAACAGTTGGGCCCACCATCCCACACTAACCTCTCCCAGAACACAAATCTTTCACAAAACGCGGTTTCGTTACCACCTTTTCCCGGAAGAGAGTGTCTCTCTTCCATTGATCAAGAACCGAACAACGATCCTCAGAGTAATCTTTTATTTGGAGTTAACATAGATAACACGAATCTTTTTATGCAAGGTGGTGACGGTGATTCGTTGACCATGCCGTTGACTTCTAGTTACAACATGGGTAATCCAGGAAACCGTTTTTCAACGAATCCAACATTGACACCTTCAAGTTGTATTGACGAGTCGGGTTTCCTGCAGTCTCCGGAAAACGCAGGTCAAACGGGTCAAACAAACCCACCCACCAGAACATTTGTTAAGGTGAATCTTTTTTGAGTAAACTTCGTTTTTTTGGTCTTTGACGTTTGCTCATTTTATCCTTTTTAGTCCAAAGTTTTTAAAAATCTGATTTTGGTGCCTTTTGTCCAAAATCTAAAATCCGTTTAAAAGAACCGTTAGTTAACCCTACCTGAGGGGTATTTTAGTCGGATGTAATCCGTTTAAAAATGACTAAAATACCCCTCAGGTGGGGTTCACTAACGGTTCTTTTAAACGGATTTTAAAATTTTGGACCACAATTAATACAAAAATGAAATGTAAGGCACTAAAATCATATTTTTGAAAACTTTGGACTAAAAAGGATAAAAGGAGCAAACTTTAAGGACCAAAAACGAAGTTTACTCATCTTTTTTATTACATGTATATATTTTTTTTAACAGTGTTAATTGGTGCGGGTTTTTGGTATTGTTTACGACAGGTTTATAAAGCGGGGTGTTTTGGGAGGTCACTCGATATAGGCAAGTTCAGCAGCTATCATGAACTACGAAGTGAACTGGCTCGCATGTTCGGGCTTGAAGGCCAATTGGAAGACCCTTTGAGATCAGGCTGGCAGCTTGTATTTGTTGACCGGGAGAACGATGTTCTTCTCCTCGGTGATGACCCTTGGCCGTAAGTTCCACTCTTTTTCGAAATTTACCAACACCTACCACCGGTTATTTTTATTGGGGTGGCAATTCTTGACACAACCTGTTTAACCGATTTAGTTATGCAGGTCTCCCACTCACTCGTTTAACCCATTTATTAAACCCGTTTCTTGTGGCTAGGGGTGTAAACGAGCCGAGCCCGAGCTTGTCTAGGCTCGAGCTCGGCTCGTTTAAATTTAACGGAGCTCGAGCTTTATTTCTGAAACTCGAGCTCGGCTCGTGAAGAATTAAATAAGCTCGAGCTCGGCTCGGGCTCGGCTCGTTTATTATTAATTGTTATTTTTTATATAATAAATTTGTTTATATTTAGAACTTTACCTTTTTATATAGAAAATAATGCATATTATTTACTTATTTTATCATAATTTTGTATATAATAATCATTATGTTTTTTAAACATATTTAAAAAATTAAGTAAAAATCATATAAATAAAAGCTTGTTAAGGCTCACGAGCCGGCTCGAGCTCGATATGTAAAGCTCGGGCTCGAGCTCGTTTATTAAACGAGCCCTATTTCAAAGCTCGAGCTCGTTTAAGGCTTGTCTCGTTTCGAGCTTTTTATCGAGTCGATCTCGAGCGGCTCGGGTCATTTACACCCAGTTTGTCCTAAACATGATTACAACCAAATACAAATTACGCCTACTTTCTATGCACTAGAGATGTAAAAAAGTTCCTTTTGACATGCAACATAAATCCTATATTTCACATGGCACAATTTAGAGAGGGGGGGGGGGGGGTCGGGTTTATGTGCATATGATCTTTGAATTGACCCGGTTTACCGCAAATGAACAGGGAGTTTGTGAATAGCGTATGGTGTATCAAAATACTATCGCCACAAGAAGTGCAGGAAATGGGGAAACTCGGGCTTGAGCTTCTGAGCTCGGTTCAGATGCCAAAACCGTCAGATAGTGGTGGTGGCTATGAAAACTACACTCCTAGTCGCCAAGAGTCTATGAGCTTGAGCAACGGGGTTGGGTCAGTTGGTTCACTTGAATACTGAACCAACCCCGTGCTAGGGTTCATCTTAGCAGCATTTCATCTGACTATGGTGAAATGCTTGATTATAACCTATGAAAACGCGAATTCAAAGCTCAAAGCTGTAATTAATATGATCACTTTATGTTTTAAGTATTTGGACTATACAGGAGGCTTGTTCTAATGTAATGTATCATGCATTCTAAGGTTTAGGTACTTATGAAATCACATGTACTTTTTATGTTGTAGTTTTGGTTTTATCGTCTCTCTTTCGAGATTATTAGATATTAGATTATAGAGTTGGTCTTCATCTTTAGGCATCATATTCATCAAGATGGAGTCAGTATTTCATCAAGGAAACTTTCTTAAAACCTTGATTACAATATTCGTGGTCAAAGGGGGAAAAGAATTTATTTTGATTAAATTGTTCAATGAAAGAAGTATTATAAATTAATTTGGCTGAAAATTGACTTATATTTTTATTAAACTTGTTATTGTTTTTATATTTTTATTAAACTTGTTATTGTTTTATAATGTGGGGTTTATCTTAAGGGTATTTAGGTTAGTTAATGGTCTAATAGTTTTTTAAGGGATAATATGCATACATAAACACTTGAAAATCCTAAAAAAAAAAATCACTTCGTGTACAAGTTTAAGGGCTAGCACGGGCTACCCCTGGACCTAAGGTAATTTCAACCATGGTGGTGAACAACTTCTCTCCACATGTAATTTGGTACTTGCATAGCTCTCGCGATACTTCGAGTCATTTGCATTAATGTCAGGTTTCAGCATTCCACTACACCATTTTATTGTGGCGTGTATGATATATTAACATATTGGTTTATGCCATTCTCTTCACAAAAGGTTTGGATTTCTTGTGAGGTGAATTCAACTCCCCAGTCGGTTTTGAAGGTCTTGGTGATATTCCTAGGTCTCTTTCGATCATAGCTTTAAATCTTTTAAAATTATTGAAAGGGCAATCGTGATAGTGATAACGATCGTTTTTCGATGCATCTTTTTTATTTTATTTTTTCTTTCACCAATTAAACAATTACACATCATCGTATTTTTTCTAAATTAAACATCATATTTACATAAACATCATTACACACATTTAATACCATTAATGAACCGTGTCCCGACACCACTTTTCTCATTAGGCATCAAAACCACTATGCTTAGCCTTACGTTTATATACACAAATAATTAGCATATTTCATGGCTATCATGGTAAAGTTTATGAACATGAACACTGTCGTATAAATATCTAAAAACAATCATTCTTGTAAGTTTTGAATATATTGTATTTGTTATGAATTAGTTTGAATTATAGAAAATTTTACCAAAAATAATAACATTTGTGATCATCATGTTGCGATAAATTCACATATACAGCATAAAATATTAGCTGAGTTGCATGAATACCAAAAACATTATTATTTCTTTCAATTTGATTACAATATATAACGTAAATATGAGAAGTAGATAAGTTTAAGCCTATATGTAGGATAAGGGTGTATTATTAAAAAAATAGTGTCACATCATGTAGGCACCGCAATTACATTGACAAATATCAAATATGTGTAGTGGATTAGTAATAGTGTGAGTGATAGTTGTGTAAATTTGAGATTTTATTTAAACAATGAAGATAATGTGTAATTATTTGAGAGGTGGAGAAGAAAAGAAAAAGAAAATCAAATTTGCAAACGAGCTTTACTAAAGTCATAGATGAGCTCATCATGACCCCATAACGCATAGGAGGCGGTGTTCCGGATGTTTTTAATCGTCACACATCCATCACTATGCCGCTAGGCATGGCCTAGTTTGCGTATCATAATTCATAACCATTGGACATATAAGAAGACAATCATTAGTCATAAAAATACTATTTTAGTAATCTTAATTCTAATAAAGCAATAAAATTTGTGCCACATGTCTCATTTATAAATGGTCCACATCACCACCATCACATGTCAATCTCACATTGAATTATTAATTTAGTAAATCATCAACTAAGATTAATTACCAATTTTGTCAAAACTAATTTTAAAAATTTGATAAAATTAATATAGATTTAGTTAATTACTCAATAATTTTAGTCTTTTGTAGAAAGTAATTAATAATTTGTTAAACATAATAAATTTCTTAAATGTATTAAATTATTATTTAATATATTATAAGAATTTTATATTAATCATAATTTTTAAATTCTTGATCATTATTTATTTCTTTATATTTATTTAATATTATTAATCTATATTCAACCCGTGTATACATAGGTTAATAACCTAGTACTTGATATAAAAGTAAAGCCCAATTCTTATACAATAAAATTTACTATCTTTTTGAACGGCCACTTTTTAATAGACTATGTCATTTCTTAATAGAAGCCCAATTCTTATACAATAAAATTTACTATCTTTTTGAACGGCCACTTTTTAATAGACTATGTCATTTCTTAATAGAATGCACATTTTTTAAATTCTTGATCATTATTTATTTCTTTATATTTATTTAATATTATTAATCTATATTCAACCCGTGTATACATAGGTTAATAACCTAGTACTTGATATAAAAGTAAAGCCCAATTCTTATACAATAAAATTTACTATCTTTTTGAACGGCCACTTTTTAATAGACTATGTCATTTCTTAATAGAATGCACATTTTTTACTCTATACATAGTCTAGTCTAGACTATGTCATTGTTGTGTTTTGTAGCATATAAATTTATAAAATAAATATATTGATTTCCGTGATTTTATTCTGAAAACAAGTCAAAGCGTTATGTAGGCGGTCAAAAAAGGATTTTCTTGAAAGTACAACCCCCACATGCCTCCCATTCTTTGACATTGACCACCTCCCTGAAAGGGACCATTCTAAGTACACAGCCATTAATTCTATAAAATAAAATAAAATAAAAAATAAAAAAAATAAATTATTATGTTGCCATCAACTACCAAGAACTCAAATTTGGATCTTCAAACTCACAATCGAACTTGTGCAGGAATTTCAAGTCCCCATAAATTACCAAACCAGATTCTAATTAGTAATTACAGACTATATTATGACTAATTTTAAAAATAAAAATAAGAATAAAAATAAAAATAAAAAAAATAATCAACTACCAAGAACTCAAATTTGGATCTTCATTTATCTGTGGCTGCTGCTGGATCATCAAACTCACAATCAAACTTGTGCAGGAATTTTAAGTTAATTAACACCATAACTTACCAAACCAGATTCTAATTAGTAAATACAAACTATATTATGACCAACCACAGCAGCTGTTGGGAGATGAAGGCGGAATACGACCCGTTTGCCGAATGTATTCCGCCTGTGCGGCAGCCCGTTCCGCCTGCCGGCTCTTCTGCGCTTCCGCTGCCGCCATTTTCTTTTCGCATTTCTGCCTTGCCAGTGCAATCTTTTTCAACATTTTTGCTTGTGCATGGGCCCTTTTTTGCTCAACTTCAGCCTGTACATATATAAATATTGACAAGATTTTTAGAATTAACTCACTAACTAATGATCTTATACCAAGTCTTTTGAACATTTGTATATATTTAGTTATTAACACTTGACTACAACTTCAGCTTGTACATATATAAATATTGACAAAAGATCTTTAGAATTAACTCACTAACTAATGATCTTATACCAAGTCTTTTGAACATTTGTATATATTTAGTTATAAACACTTGACTAATGTTCCCTACAATCTTAAATCACAGAAGATATCTGCAAGTAATGACATTAAAATCGGGCGAACCCGATGGAATTAACTTGAATCAAGATAGCATTATCTTGTAATATGATTAAGGAAAGCTAATCATTTTTTAAAAAGGTTAAGATCTTGGATAGAAAGCTTGGTTTAAAAAAGAGTGAGGCGTTTTGGTCCCAAAAGCTTAGGCGTGAGGCGCTTGCATCACTCAAAGGGGGGCATTGCGCTATATAGCCAAAGCTGTGCCCTTTTCATCAGCTTTACATATCAGCTTTGACCATATTGACCCGAAAGTACATGAGGCATCATCTCAAGGCTCTGAGGCGCTTTCCTTCCTGCACCATGTGCATCAGGCGCGTCTTCTTTAATTGGAACAAGAAAATCACACATCAAATTACCTCTATTCTTCTCATTTCAGCTTCAAGTTTGGCTTTTTGCTGGCTCTCCCAAGCTTGAATTTTGAGCTCTTCACGTATGAATCTAAACGTAAAAATTAGCAAATGATTAAACAACTGGATGAAACTAGAGAAATTTATAAAAAGAAGTTAAAAAAATAAATACCTTGCATTGTGTTTAGAATTTTCAGCATCTTCCCAAGCAGCAGCCCGTTTCTCAAATTCAATCCTCAACGACACCTCTGCCGCCTCCTCATTTTCAACACCCGATACTTTCTTTTCCATGTCTTCTATGCCTGCCCAAGCAGCAATATTCGTTTTCCCGAGCTGCATCCCAAGTTTTAAGATCTCCTTTCGAGTTCTAAGTTTAACTTCTTGCTCAGTCAGTTGTTTTGGGCTACGTGAGTCATCACGGACTGTGTGTTGGATAGGTGTGGATGTTGGTCCACCTCTTCTAGGTGAAGATGGAATTGAAGAATTTGGACTACGGAGAGGGGTTGTAGCCCCCACAGGTGTGGAAGTCGTTGAAGGCTCTTGGCTTGGAATCGGAGTCATTTCTGTTCCCATGTCTCTCATTGACACCGATCTTACTTCTTCACAACCTACTTCATAATCAATATTTTTAGTTATTTTGATCCAAGATATATGCAAGAATATAAAATACCATTAACAATTGTGGGTCAACCAGACCCGTGCCGAAAAGTTAACCTTTACCCAACTCCAAGTTTTGGCACATTTAGTTAAAATGATAAACAACCAAATTGTGAATGCAAGATTCAAACAAATGGGATTATAATTTGAATAAGGACAGGAAGGTGCAATTTACCTGTTTTATCCTCATTTGAACTCTGTCCACATGAAGACTCTCTAGTGTCAATTTCTTTTAGATCTTTAATTTGAAGACATGGATCGAAGGACTCGGTCAACACTTTTGTTTGACCGAAAACAGGGTGGTGCTGTGGATCAGAAGGTTCAAATGAAAATTTCTCTGTCCCTGTCTGTAACGTGGGTTGACAAAAGTCAACCCGTTTAACCAAACTAACAGGCTCAGAAGAGCCTTTAATCCCATTTACTGTTCCTCCCCGGTTTGTTCGGTTTTGCATAGTGTTTTTTGGATTGTGATTCTGCATATTTTGCCTGTTTATTATCCACTTTTCAGCATCATTCCATTTTGAAGACATTGGTCTCAACAGGGATCTTGAGAAAGCATTATGTGTTGATCTCTCGCCTTTGTGAAACTCAAAGCTAGAAGAACTAGCATTGCTATCATAATCAAGATTCTCATCTTCTAATGATCTTATTGGATGAACTGAACTTGAATTACTGCTATCCGTCTTTTGAAATTGGTGGGGTTTCAAACGACCATCTTTTGTGTAATCTTTAGGTTGCCCAATACTCTGATCAACTTGTGGGTCATCAAATGTCACTGATGAAATCCCCATGCTAGAAGCTGCAGTTTTAGGCCCACAAATCCATAATCACAACACAAGAACTTACTAAGCATATTTCAATATCATTGTTCTATAAATTCAATCTATAACCGGGCCCAAAACAATAAGAATTTACACTCATAAAAGCTCATCTTTGGCTTACAAAATATACTTTACAAAAAGCTAAAGATGTCATCAACCCAAGATGGTCTAAATTGTTTTGGGGTGTTTGGATGCACTTTTCAGACTGACTATGACAATTATAAATAAGATAATCAATATTTTAAAGCTATGAATAGTAGATCACTTTACACTCATAAAAGCTCATCTTTGGCTCACAAAAAGCAAAAGATGTCATCAACCCAAGATAGTCCAAATTGTTGAGGTGTTTGGATGCACTTTTCAAACTGACTATGACAATTATTAATAAGATAATCAGTTTTCTAAAGCTAAGAATAGTAGTTCATTTTAATTTTTTCTGGATAATCATAATTAGTTTCCTCAAACACTCAAAAGTGACTACAGATTTAATCAAATATCCAAACACCCCTTACAAACCCAGAAACCTGAAATAAACCACTATTCCCCAAGGACAGTAAAAATTTAGGGTTCAAACCGCATTCAATAAATAAAAGATTACTGGTTTTGAAAAGATATTTAAAGCACACACCTTCCTCATCATACACTCCAGAGTTTGAAGCTAACAAACTGCTGTTCACAAACTCCGTATCTTCAAGTTTAGAAGGAGATGTTCTTGCAGAATTGCCTTTTGATCCTCCATCTTTCTTTCTCTGACCCATCAGCTTCATCCTCAATTTACTTGGAGATATTATTCCAACCTACATTTAAGCTTCCTCATCATTTACATATACAAAATAACATTCAAACCACACACAAACTAGATAACAATAACAAAATATACGCTTAACAATCTTCAGATCTTCAATTTTTTTGATCAAAATAACAGAAGAAAGAGAAACATACAGAACTATCACATTTCAAACGAAGTCAAACATTGCTAGACTAATTTAGGAAACTGAATCAATTACCTAAATAAAGTAACACACAAACTGGAATGCAATAACACAAAAACGATTAAGGATCTTCAAATCTTCAATTTTTGGATCAAAATAACAGAAGAAAGAGAAATATACAAAACTATCAAATTTCAAACAAAGTCAAACTTTGCTACACTAATTTAGGAAACTGAACAATGATGAACATAAATTACCTAAATAAAATAACACACAAATTGGAATGCAATAACACAAAATCGATTAACAATCTTCAAATCTTCAATTGTTTGTATCAAAATTTCAAAATAATTATTGATCATTACCACAATAAAACTGTATCAAATCTCAAACGAAGTCAACAACTGCTAGACTACACTAAAAAACCTCGATTCAAACAATTTCACAAAAACTAAACCGGCAAATGAAGAACATCAATCAGAAATCCAGAACAGTACGATTTCTCACCTAAAAACACAATTGAATGTAGAAAATGTTAACTCGATTCAAACAATTTCGCAAAAAACTAAACCGGTGAATGAAGAACATCAATCAGAAATCCAGAAAGTACGATTTCTCACCTAAAAACACAATTGAATGTAGAAAATGTTAACTCGATTCAAACAATTTAACAAAAAACAAAACCGGTGAATGAAGAACATCAATCAGAAATCCAGAACAGTACGATTTCTCACCTAAAAACACAATTGAATGTAGAAAATGTTAACTCGATTCAAACAATTTCACAAAAAACTAAACCGGTGAATGAAGAACATCAATCAGAAATCCAGAACAGTACGATTTCTCACCTAAAAACACAATTGAATGTAGAAAATGTTAACTCGATTCAAACAATTTCGCAAAAAACTAAACCGGTAAATGAAGAACATCAATCAGAAATCCAGAACAGTACGATTTCTCACCTAAAAACACAAGTGAATGTAGAAAATGTTAACTCGATTCAAACAATTTCGCAAAAAACTAAACCGGTGAATGAAGAACGTCAATCAGAAATCCAGAACAGTACGATTTCTCACCTAAAAACACAATTGAATGTAGAAAATGTTAACTCGATTCAAACAATTTCACAAAAAACTAAACCGGTGAATGAAGAACATCAATCAGAAATCCAGAACAGTACGATTTCTCACCTAAAAACACAATTGAATGTAGAAAATGTTAACTCGATTCAAACAATTTCACAAAAAAACTAAACCGGTGAATGAAGAACATCAATCAGAAATCCAGAACAGTACGATTTCTCACCTAAAAACACAATTGAATGTAGAAAATGTTAACTCGATTCAAACAATTTCACAAAAAACTAAACCGGTAAATGAAGAACATCAATCAGAAATCCAGAACAGTACGATTTCTCACCTAAAAACACAATTGAATGTAGAAAATGTTAACTCGATTCAAACAATTTCACAAAAAAACTAAACCGGTGAATGAAGAACATCAATCAGAAATCCAGAACAGTACGATTTCTCACCTAAAAACACAATTGAATGTAGAAAATGTTAACTCGATTCAAACAATTTCACAAAAAACTAAACCGGTAAATGAAGAACATCAATCAGAAATCCAGAACAGTACGATTTCTCACCTAAAAACACAATTGAAGGTAGAAAATGTTAACTCGATTCAAACAATTTCACAAAAAACTAAACCGGATTTCTCACCTAAAAACACAATTGAATATAGAAAATGTTAACTCGATTCAAACAATTTCACAAAAAACTAAACCGGTGAATGAAAAACATCAATCAGAAATCCAGAACAGTACGATTTCTCACCTAAACAAACACAATTGAATGTAGAAAATGTTAACTCAATCAATCTACTGTACGAAGGTTGCGTGTATATAAATAAAATTTTGAAAAAACGGACAGAGAATCAGAGATGTGCTACAGATTTTAACTTATCGAGTGGTGAAACTGTTTTACTACTCATCATCCTAATTTGGCAGAATAGTAAATTGGCTGGAAAAACAGTGGCGATTGATTACCTGAAGCTTGTGATGATGAATCCTCTCGTAGTCCATTAGATTCTGCAAAAATGAACAGTGAGCTAGAGAGAGAAAGAGAGGAGAGAGAGAGAGAGAGAGAATATGGAGAATTTGGTGTGAAAATGGTTAATATTTGAAGCTGGTGGTGGAGTGATGAGAGGAGGGAGACGATTAGCTGAAATCTCCCCAATTATTAAACTGAAAATGTGACGTCGGCGATCTTTTAGTTTTACCTAGTCTCTCACCTTTTTCTCGCACATTTTTTTTAATGCATTTAATTTTTATATCATTTTAATATGTGTTCCATTTAATTTATTGGTTTTATATATCGTCAATTGGGAAACTTTTAAGGGGTCAGACCGAGCCTCGGTCCGGTCCGTTTTTTCGCTCCATAGTATAAATTTATATTCGTTTGATTAGAAAAAATTTTATATACTTAATCCGACCCTATCCACATTTAGTCCGGTCCTATCCTCATTTCGCCCCAAGCTTCACCCCTGTATATCGTTAGTTAAGAATTCTACGGGTTTTTATTTTGAATATGTTACGAATTGTTCAATATTGATAGTATATTATGGCAAGTCCATCTTCTTGTAATTAATAATTTTTACACCACTTGTTCATTATGGGACTTGATCTCAACCTCTAGGGGAGGAACAACCTTATTAAATATCCGGATACCATTAAGCTAGAAGCCCTGAGATAAATAACACAATTAGTTAATCATGATATGTTCATGTTTAATTAATACCCGTGTTAAAAGTGTTGTATTGTATCTTACTTGTATAACTTATTTAGACATGTTTTTTCAACCCTATACCTATGGATTAATGGGTAGTATATTGTTTTTTTCTTCATAAAACTAAAGCTTAAATCTTATTAAGTTGTTTATTATAATTATAGATTAGGTAGTTTTCATCCAACAAAGGTTATTTTGGATGGTGCTCTTCTATTTATTATTAATTATTATTATTATTATTATTATTATTATTATTATTATTATTATTATTATTATTATTATTATTATTATTATTATTATTATTATTATTATTTATAAAGTTGACTATTGCTTAACTTAAATTGTAATATACCTAAAAAAGTTTTAATGGAAATAGATGTAGCCAAAAGTACTATGCAAGACTACACTCCAAAGAAGGAATATAAATAATAAATACAACTAAATAAGAGTAAAAAGGTAATTTGTATTTATTGGTACTTCAAGTTGTTCTTGAAAGCAACCCAATATCACTTTTTTTTTAAATCAAAAACTGAACTTTTAACATCCAAATAAACTTTATTTTTTTCATATAAAAAGCTATTTAAAAATGATGAAAGTTAGGACTGCATGTCAAACATATCTTTATAATTTAAATGTTTATTTTCCATTTCATTCAACATTCACGTGATATGAATAAAAGTCTAGTCCTGAAATGTTTAAAAAAATAAGGATGTTGATCCCATGCATTATGGTTTGAATAAAAAGAACAAACCCCTTATAAAATTCACTCTGAAACATTAACAAAAATAAATAAGTTTCAACGGAAATTCGTTAGAAAAACTTAAAGAGGTAAACTAAAGTGAAATATATTTCTTTTGTTAACTTCTTTAATTTATAGTTAAAAATATTAAAGTAACTTAAGTGTTTTTATATAGTTTTAGCTTTTCATTTAAAAAAAGAGAAAGGAGAAATTTGAAACTTTTTGCACCCAAGAGTTATTATATCATATGCATGAGAATGTATTACAAACGAATACTAAATTCACTCACAATAAAACTTTGTTTTTTTTTTTTTTTTTTACTATATGTAATGTACGTAAACTCCATATACCTTTGTGTTTTTGTTTATATACGGAGATTCTGAATTAAAACTACAATTAGGGGTTGTTTGGTTCAATCTGTTTCATTAGGTGGTGGATGAATAAGTGTCTGGATGGTAAAGACTTGTATAGAATGATGGATGAATAAGACATTTTTTAAGGTAAATCTCTTAGCGATTCAGACGTTTTTACCATTCAGAGATTCCAAACAAACAGTCTGAATCTATGCGATTCAGACAATTTATCATTCAGACCTCATTAAGAGGTATACCAAACAGCCCCTAAAAGTTTTAAAACTTGTAGTTCTTATATTAAAGAACGAGAAGTAAAGTGCATCTGAAGAACTCTTGTTTTTAGTTCCTTTATTAAAGAAAAAAACAAACAAGGTATAGTTAGGCTAAGTGTAATTATAAAGCCCCATAAAACTTTTTCTTAGGGCGTTTTACGCCATGTGGCGGATGACGTGGCAAGAGGCTTTATGGGATGAAGGTGTGTAGTGATAAAGCCCCCATGTAGCCCTCCAATCATTGATTCATCATCTTTTTTTTTTAATTTAATTAAACTAAATTCAAAATAAAAGTATTCATTGGTTCCTTTCCAGTTTCTATCTCCCACCCGACGTTTTGTGGGCATCACCTTGGAGCTCAAAAACACCCATAGCGCCCCGGGGGGTGGTGGCCCGGCACTATGGGGGCGTTTTCGGGGCGTTTTAGGGTGAAAAAGCCCCCCAAACCGCCCATTACGATCGGTCTTATACGTGTGTATTTATATATGTATGTGTAGGTTTAAGTTCCTGAAAAAAATCGTCTAAAAAGTGCACGCGAGAAACAGATGATCAATGTTTCTTCGTGCTAGCTGCAAAGCTTGTACAAACAATTAGAAACAGAAATATTGGGACGCATAACATCACACAGAAATATACGATCAATCTCAACTTTACAGCAAATTTTTTGAGTCTTGTATGTTCATGTACGTTTATGATGTTATTTGGAAGGGACAAAATATTAAAACATTTTATTTGATTTATAGAAAAGATTAAAATAAAATACAGTACAAAGTACAAATTTAATAGAAAAGAATATAAAACTAGTATAAAAAACTCAGTAAAAAATACTTTTTTAATGTTTTTAGACAAAACAACGCTTTTAGTTAATCTCACACCTCTTTTTTGTTTCAACAGTGTTCCTTTTTCATATACTTATCTTTAATTCTAAAGGAAACCTGATTATTTCAGTAGTGTAGCAACGGTTACCTTGAAACAAAGTGTCTGCCTTATGTTTTTGAGTTTATTTGATGGCGGCTTGAGTTGATTAAAGTACAAATATCCCAATCATAAAAAAGGATTGGGTAAATATATAAGTATAAAAAATAAATAGAGGTAATATTGCAAATACTTGTCATCAACGTCTATCATTTTGTCTGGCATGTAGTTGTGTTTTATCATAAGTAGATAAATTGTATTTCAAATTTTTGGTGCAAATAGCATACAAATACTGTCATAATTGTGCATCATGTTGTCACAAGAGTACAATTTGAATTCTAGAATTTCAAGTCCGTAACTTACACTTAATTCACTACATTTCAAAATCTAAAAATTTCTAATGATTCATTGATTCTCATGGTTTTTATAATTCCATTGAAAAGTATTTGCCACTATTGGAAAACACACTTGATGCACTTTTTCTCATTTGCGACCCACGGATTTGTGTTTCATCACTGATCCATCCACAATCTGTTTCTTGTGCATGATTAAATATATATATATATATATATATATATATATATAGAGAGAGAGAGAGAGAATATATCGTTAGCATTCAAGTGGCGTAGCAGAAACACAAACACCTAATTGAACAAACGATTATCACGCCGGTAAATAGAAAATAAACGATAAATGACACAAGAATTTTACGGTGGTTCAGTCCCAGTGGGGGACCTATATCCACGAGCTGCAACTAGATTATTTCATTAGGCAAACCACAAAGATTACAATTGCATGAAGATATATTTATAATAAACAAAATTAGGGTTAGGAACAAAATGGGTCCCTTAATGATGAACCGGCCCAATAACTCTTTACACCTTATTAAAAAAAAAAAGTTAAAATCTGAGATGACGCTATGTGACATCTATAAAAATCAATAAACGGGGCAGCTTGTTGCCCGTCTTCCTTGCTTGTCGGGGTGATTGTTCACTTGTAATTGTAATGCATAATAAATTATATTTATTAATCTAAAAAAACTAAACGAAGAATCACACCCTCTCCTCACAATTAGTTAAAACTTAAAAGTAAAGACATGTATCAACATACTAGGTTAATAACCCGTGTACTACATAGGCTGAATTTAGGTTCATAATATCAAATAAATAAATAAAAAATGATTGAGAGATTTAAAAATTATGGTTGAACATAAAATCATTATTAAACAATAAATGATGATTTAATAAATTAAAAAAATTATAATTGACTAATTGTTAATTTTTTTTTTTAAAAAAAGACTAAATTATTGATAAATTTATCAAATCTATATTGATTTTGTCATTTATTTTAAATAAAAAATAAATTTAGACAAAATTGGTAATTAGTCTTAATTGATGATTTTACTAAATTTGTAATTTATTGTGAGTTAGACATGTGTCAGTGATGACGTGGACCCTCTAAAATAAAAACATGTGTCAAAATTTTGAGTGCTTTATTAGAATTAAGATTAAGATTAAGATATGTAAGATGGGGTTGAGTCTTGGTGGTAAGACACTTGAAATTGGAATTTTTAAAATTTTTAACCTAAAAAATTCTGAGCACTGTTGTTAAAAAAAGTATATGCAATTTTTAATATAAAGTTTGATCATTTGATGTGTGGAAAATAAAGATCCTACTCCAATCATGTTTATCAATTAGGGTTAGTTTGTGTAAGCTAGCAAAAAGGTAGATGCACCTTTTTTGTTTTTTTTTCAAAGTGAGATGATTTTGTCTGCATGTAATTGTGTTTTATTTGTTTGTAATCTTTGTTAAGTGGTTTTATTTTTCATTAGTATCCAATTTGTAAATATATATGTTAAATATAATTACATATAGAGAGAAAACTATAAATATCTACTTAAAATAGGAAACCAAAAACTCTTAATTTCTAATAGATTTTATTTTTACCACAGGGGTAACATGAAAAGAGGTACGAAAGTTAAATTTTCCCAAATTTTTCATATTTTTTCAAACATTGAATAATTTAATATTTTCAAGCCATCAAACAACCCAATTAGAGTTTGTTAGCTCAACTATGCCATGATAAATGAGTTTCGAACACTCTTTTAGTGCAAAGTGATAATGCTCGGGGTTCATCCCCGGTTGACTTGATTTAGTGAGGTTAACATATTCATTCTATCAAAAAAGCAAACTGACAGAAAATTAGAGACTTTATCGGATGGTAAAATTAACCCAACTACCATAGTTTAACAGATCGACTTAGATTTTTCGTGAAAATCACCCGAACCGAACTCTAAAAATATTTATATAAGCATATATGTCTAAACATGTTAAAATCGATATCTTTATTTTTAATATATTAGTTTAACAAAATTATTCAACCACACACGTTTATTTAAGATTTAAGATAAAGGAATAATGAAAATCAAATAGTCAATTATCTTATATGAAATTATTCCATTATTAAATAACTTGGGTCTACTTGATGTGTGGAACAATTATGGCGACGTTTTAAATAGAATGTTTGACCAAAAATTAAATTCGGAGTTGAAAACCGTCCACGGCATTTTCAACCCTTTCCCACCATTTGAACGCAATCATCATTTCTGATTGAAACATATATTTCTCCTTCAATTTCCTCACTAATAATAAAATTAGAAATAAGAATATATGTAGTGGAACGTGAAACTTTCACGGACATTAAAATCATGTTCTAATTTTAGGAGTAATAACCGGACCAGTGGGGGTGTAATTTTTTTTTAACGACAAATTTGGATAAGAGGTGTAACTTAGCCATCGTGAGTCTGGCAATAGATACAGGCTAATTAGAGGCACACATCCTAATCGGTTACAAAAAGAAAACCGGCACCGGTTACTCTAGGAACCAGTTACAAGTAAAAACTGGTCCGGTTAGAAACCGTAACAACCTGTAACGTATCAGTTGGACTACCCGGAGCCAGGAACCGGTTATAAAAATCGGATGGAGAAAACCAAAAAAAAAACAGTTCTTAACCGATTCACCCAACTAGCTGTCATATGACCCTTTAGACTCTTTTTCTACCGTATTTTTTGGTGTTTTTTTTTTTGACATGTTATCCCCCCTAAGGTAGTATAAATACATAGCGTTGGTTTGGGTTAGTTTACTCCAATCGCTTCTCTCTCGGATTTCTAAAACGGTAAAAAAAAAGCCCAACTGGAGAACCAAGTTTGTGAAGTCATTCAACGAATCGAAATAAGGAAGTTTGGCAACATTTAGATATGTGTGTGATGATGGAGGGGCAAAACAAGACTCGGTGCAAGTTATGTGGCAAGTTACTCGCTGTATCATTAAACTCAAGTTTGAAGAAACACATTAAGCACCCTCATTGTTGTAAGGAAACCACAACTAGCTCAAGTCTCAACCTCAAAGCTAAGCGGCGATGACAAGTGAAGCAGCACGTTGAGGCGTTGAACACCAATCACTTCATGTTCTTTTTTAGTGTTTGAGTTTTTAATCTCTTTTATATGTTTTTTTAACTTTGAAGTATTATATAAAGATGAAGGTTTTTTATGTTTTTTAGAAGTTGGATTTGTTTTTTTTAAGTACCAAAAAACACACACAACCCTTCAAACCGGAAAACTGGTTTTTATAACCGGATACTTCTAACCGGATAATAACCGGTCCGTAACCGTGCCACCGGTTGCAACATTTTCCCTTACAAATCGGTTAGTAACCGGCCCGGTTATACCTAAACCCGGTTGTTGCCTAATCAAGTTTGTAACTGGAACCAGTTATAAAAAAAAAAACAATTTGTACATCTCTATGGCTAATGGTGATTTTTCTAACTTCTTTCTTATTTGAATCCATAACGTTTTATTAATAAGCCACAACTTTATCAACTATGTCTTGTTACAGAAACATTATTATACATCTTTATGAGTGATGTTTTCTTTAAATATATATTGATACTTTACTCAAGTAAAAAAAAATTAGTAAATCTTTTAGTTTATGGTCCAAATTTAAAAAAAAAATATAGTTATATAAAAATTATTTAATAATAAAAAATATTTGAAAGTTAATTTTTAGTAAATGTGATGTCTAGGTGACGACTTTTACAGGTTTAGTTCTTTTAGGGTGTGACTTCCTGACACAAATATAATCCGTTTTATTAAACATATAAACTCAAACACGACACATTATTAATGAGTTAACAGTTAACACTAACAAGACCTGATTATATACGGGCTAACCTATTAACTCTTTAAGGTTTTTTTAAAGTTTCTATATAAATTTTAGATGGCTTATTTGAAAAGTGCTAATCTGATATTTTATTTGTTTATAATTCCTCTAATCATAATTAATTTTCAAAAGTTTTCTAGTCTTTAAATCTTTATTTCCCTTGAAATTTTTAAAAACTTTTTTTTTTCTAAATATACCAAGTTTGTTAATTTTAAATGAGCGACAAAGAAAAAGAACCAAAATTCTTTTGAACGATTAAAATTATCACACCTACACTTTGCAGAATTTTAACTTACAAACTTTTGTTTAGAAAGTTATCACTTTAGCACAAAGTTGTCCTCTTAAAAAAACAATTAAAATGATATAAACTATAAAATGGATTCATTTAATCCGAAGTAATTAATCATTTAAATTAGGGTAAACTACCATATTGTCCCTAGGCAGTGGTAAAGTTTGAAAATATCAAGTGGAGGATCGGGATCTAAATATTTTTTTCTCCTAACGTCAATTTTTAGGTAAATGGGGGTCGAAAACGGAGTATATCGAAATTTTCTACACGAAAATTATATACCCCCTACATCACAAAAAAAAAATTTGGGGGGTCGGACGCCCCTCCCGCCCCTTAAAAGTTGCGCCAGTGTCCCTAGGGTCAGTGGCGAAGGATATAAGGGGCGGGAGGGGGCGCCCGACCCCCCAAATTTTTTTTGCGATGTAACGAGTATATAATTTTCGTGTAGAAAATTTCGATATGCTCCGGTTTCGACCCCCCATATTAGTTGTGAAATTTTTTTATATAGATCCCGACCCCCCACTAGTTTTTTTCAAGCTTCGCCACTGCCTAGGGTTCAGATAAAATATCACTTTTAGGCTGTGTTTGACGCACTAGCTGAAAAGCTAGCTGGTATGCTAGTTGTTAGCTGATAAATTGTAATCTATCAGATTAAAAATAACCATTGGTAAAAACTAGCTGATAAACTAGCTGAAAAATATAAAATGACATAAAAGTACATGTCATAAATGTAAATAAAGGTATTTATTTATAAGTTAGGGAAGAGTAAAACTGAGTTGAAACGCTACTCCAACTAGCTTTTCAAAAGCTAGCTTATAAGTTAGCTTATGACGCGCCAAACACAACCTTAACTTAGGGTTGTCTAGCAACAAAACATTATTTTAAGTGAATAAGACACCTAAATTTGTGTCATGTTCGGGTTAAAGAATTCAACCTAATATATTTTAAGTGAATAAGACACCTAAATTTGTGTCATGTTCGGGTTAAAGAATTCAACCCAATACAGTTGACATACCTACTATATACATAGTCTTATGTTTAACGATGGCTAATTTATGTCTTTCTACCGTCTCATCGAGATAACACACCCAAGTTAGGCTTTGTCATTCTAAAAAAATAATAACAAAACATTTATTTTAATGTTCTAAGGAGACACTCTCTTGATAAATGGTGTATTTCTAAATGAAAATTTATGTGTTCATCATGTAACTATGTAAGTCACAGATACTCTAGATTTTTCCAAAAGATAGCTCTAGATTTTATTGTTATAAAGAAAACATTTATTTTATTAGTTTATAAAGCGGCAAGAAAATGACAATTTAAAGTTTATTAGTTTATAGACTTTTGTTTGACTATGACGATGGGAGTTGTTACACTTTCCTTTTCTTTCCGGATATAATAAGATAAATACCTTTGACTCGTTTCTACTTCTTTTTAATAGATGCTTTTGACGTTTTATACGAACTTTAAATTCCCTTTTTCTTCGGGTATGGAAAATTATGCCGGTGGGTCATCTTACTTGACGGATCCTTTCTTAGGTATAACGAAAACGTTATAAACCAGATAGTTTGGTGGTAAAACAGAAACGTTGTAAACGAGATATATTGGTGGTAAAATTGTAAGTTGTAACTCTCCAATGAAAAGATTGTTGTAAACGAGATATGGGTAAAGTTCAAATACAAACCATTTTTATTGTACGAACTTAAAAACTAATGTATAAACCATTAAATTTCAATTCAATGAAGGTTATTTAGGTAATTTTTATGTTTTTTTCTTCTTCATGTCTATAAACATGATGACAACCTAACGACCTATAAAAACAAAAAACTAAACAAAAATCGTTTTTCTTTTGGTTTGTCCGACTATGTTGCATATATGCAACATAGTTAAACATGCCAAAAAAAAATAAATTAAGTCATCAGATGGATATACGTGAAATTAAATGGAAAATTGGGTTTTAATAATACGAATGATCTCATTGACCGATAATAATACGAATTATCACATTGACACACAATAATACCAATTCGTATTATTATCGGCCAATGATTGATAATTCGTATTATTAAAATCCAATTTTCCAAATTAAATTAAAAAAATATCAAATTACCTAAAAAAATTTCATTTTATATAGTTTTCTTTTGCTTCTTACAAGTTTATACAATAGAAAATAGTTTGTACATAAACTTTATCCAAGGAAATATATTGGTGGTAAAATTGTAGATCTCCAATAAAAAGATTGTGAGTTCAAATGAAAGAATTTGGTCTTCAAAATCATGCCAACACACGACTTTTTGTTATAACTTGACCCCTTATGTTATTTTCGGCCCTGTGTTTTGACTTCTTTTAACTCTTAACGGATCAAAAACTATCCCCATTGAAGGTAATTATTTCTAGTTCACTTGCTATTATCCAATTTTCCAAAAGATAAACCTAAACCCGTAAGCTTCATGTTAGGTTCGTGTCGTGTAAGCAATTAATTTATGAAACAAAACAAACGGGTCACATGAGAAGGTAAAAAATGAAAATATTGTTAGAAAGTTAGTGATGCGCATAGTCCCACCCGTCACTTATATCACTTCACGCAAGTTATACGATTGTGCAAAAACACCCATGCCATAAGGCCCGTATAACCTTATAACCCTCATACGGCCCTTATGGGCAAACAAAACCGACTTTCATACAACCTATATAGCGTTATAGACATCTCATATGGCCTCCTATAAGGAGTAATACGGGCCGTATGACATGTTAGTGGTGTCTAATTAGCTCAACCCTAAGAATACACAAAATATAAATAAAATAAAAACTAAAAACACTAGAAAATATTGGGAACCTGAGAATCCAATCTATGCTGCAACTCCTTCACCTTCAATGAAAACTCACATTTCTGCTCCTTGTAATTCTGAAGAAAATAATCTTTCCCTTGTATCAGTTCTTTCAACTCCTCTACTTGCTTTTTCAATATCTCAACTTTATCAGCTTCATTTCCTCCTACTCCCTTATCCAAACACTCCAAGTCTCGATACCCGTTTGAATTTTCAAACGATTTTTCAGTGATCACCTTTCTTAGCCTCTGAATTTCCCTCTCTGAATCAAAAAGGTCGCAGTTTGCCGCTTCCAGGCGGGATTGCAGATGATCTGAACGGGTACGTTGTGAGCTTAAAGAACTCTGCAGCTCGGTGATCTGGCCCTGCATTTCAAGAATCATGTCATCTCGTCTCTTTAACTGGTGTCTCAGTTTTTGAATCACTTCCCGTTTGCTGAAAATGTCTGAACCTGATTCAGAGATAGACGGAGAATCCGGGCTGTTTGAATGGTTGTATGGCTTCTGGGCTAGCTCGAGTCTGTCGGGTGAGGAAGACCACATTACACCGTTTTCTTTGTTGTATACGGGAGCTGAAACAGTGGTTATATGAAGTGCGGTTTCATTTTCTGTATGTGACCGGCCACTGTGTTGTGGCTTGGTCTCCGTGTCACCCTCAATTCCTGTTTAGTGATTAGAAAAGTCAATCACATATAACACTATTAAATATCATAGAGTAAACTTATTTTTTTGGTCCTTGACGTTTGCTCATTTTATCCCTTTTAGTCCAAAGTTTTCAAAAATCAGATTTTGGTGCCTCACATTTCATTTTGTATCAGTTTTGGTCCAAATCTAAAATCTGTTTGAAAGAATCGTTAGTTAATCCCACCTGAGAGGTATTTTAGTCATTTACCTTAACTCTTGGTCCAAGTATAAAAGGATCTTCGTTTTATTTTGGACTAAAATAGCCCACAGGTGGGGTTAACTATTTTAAAAGGATTTTAGATTTTGGACCAAAATTGCTCAAAAATGAAATGCGAGGCACCAAAATCAGATTTTTGAAAACTCTGGACTAAAAGGGATAAAAGGAGCAAACTTCAAGGACCAAAAACGAAGTTTACTCAATATCATATATCGCTTTCAAAACACACATCCAAACAGATCCTTCCTTTAAATGGACCAACAGAATGTCATACCTGAAGTACAATTAAAGCAACCATCATCCTCTTCAAAACAATGCAAGTTCGAATGTGAACGAAAATTTCCTGTTCCCTTTCTGGCTTTAAGTTTGCCATTTTCTGTGTTAAGGACAACATGAAAAATTGATAAATTACAAAGGGCCAAAATGAAGTGACTTGACAGTTGACAGGTTCAAATACCTTTTAAACTACTGCTACTATTCTTTGGTTGTTTTGAGTCCAGAACCTGTTTGAGCCTGTAACCAAAACGAACCGATAGTGTACTCAATAAAGCACCACCTGCTACGAGAATCCAGTTTGGCCCTTGACCCTGAAGCTTGTTCCCCTTCTGTGCACCCAAGATCTCAATTGTATTTGGTTTCATTTTTGAGTTTTAATGATATAATGCATGAAATAGTTCTTTCATCAGATAAAACCTACATTAATGTTGTTCATAGTGTCAGTACCATCAATATTGAAAGTGTGTTATGTCAAGTGTGTAAACAATATAACAGATAGTAATGGAAGAAATAAAATTCACACTTAAAAGGCATAAACCACAAATGCAAACACCCATCATACAATAAGAAAAAAAGATGGTTAAAATACTTGAGAAGTTTGATTAGACCATATCATATATAAGCCAATAATCCTTCCTAAAGATCATTTACGATCAGGTAACTCTGAGAACCTGTTACTATAAAAATCACAAGACCCAGGGCATGTGACCTTCGAGGGATTTAAGTGTGCTAAAACAAGTGAAAACCGGATTCAAACCTGAGAACTCTACTAGAGGGGTTTCAAGCGTTTACCACTACGCCACCCCTTTGAAAGTTCCATCCTTGTGAATAGCATATGAGTATCTATAAAGATTATATAACACTAAATGTGTAATGTCTCAAATACTTTGTGCAAGGAAAACAAAAAAAAATAGATCATGGACACACGTATGCATCTTTCAATATAAGATTAAACCTTTCCTTGATTTAGATGACTTCTGCCAAGTTTTTACGCAAAGTATAACTTCTATACAGCAAACCAGTACCCACCATAACCAAAATGTTCAACAACCTATGCAATTTAATCCAAATTTCACTAAACCACTTATTAGGTAAAGTAAATCAGCTCAACAGATTTTTCTGAACATCAATCAGCTAATTCTTAAGGCGCGAACATTGGATGCACCAAGGTTAACCAAAAGGATAATCGTTAGCCGAGGAAGGGCCTGAATTGACGGACAAGATTGAATCAATCGCATCACAATGCTTGCAAAACAAAAGCTCCCAAATATGCCTAAACCAAAATCCAACATAGAATATACCTCAAACTCTGCTTCAATTCAAAATGAAACTGAACACAAAACCTACATATGCTTCAATAATAACCTCAATAATAACCTAATGCAGTAATACTGGATAAATCAATTTGGTGTTCAAATGTTCAATTACATTACAGAAAAAAAAAAAAAAAAAACGATCGTCAGAGAAATAAGAAATAGCCGAGTACCTGAAGGAATCAAACAACGAATCACGTAACACAAACACTGAAACGAGAAATCGGTTACGATGATTGTAAATTAGGGTTTTGAGGGAAATAGAAAGTGAATGATATTTTGCAAATGTGAAGTACTTCAAAAAAGGAAGAAAAAAAAGTGGAGAAACACTAAAACAAACACAAATATTAAATGCGTGAAGCGGATTTACAGAGAGTAGAAAAAGCATGGCTGTATTTAACTAATGGCTGAAATTACTGAAATTAGTCGTGATTATAGAGACGCACCTGAAAATGAGACAACGAGTGAGAGAGAGAGAAGCAAGTGGCTGGAGAAGCAGGTCCGGTTAGACGCGGCGGCGGCGGCGGTGACCGGCGGAAGTGGGGCAATCGGAGGCGGCGGGAGGAGGAGGAGGAGGTTTTAACATAACCGTCGCATTTTGGGGATTGCTTGAGCAAGCCGTTTGTCACTTTTGTCTCGGTTTCATAACGTATTATTTGAAGTAATATAGTTTGGTGTTTAGAAAAACAAATATTCTTTTTAAGATTAAAATTTATATGTTTATGTGGTGAGCTTAACCGTTTTGGAGGTCTAAAATGAACTAAAATTTGAGGGTCCTAATTGAACGTATATTGCTCTTATAGTTATTGCATTATACAAATTTCAAATGAAATAAAATATGTATACTGGATAAATCAATTTGGGGGCGTAAAGCCTTATCTTCTTTTTCACTTACCCTTAAGACGTCCATGTGTTATGTGATAGAAAGTGTGTGGGTTTTAGTTAGGTGAGAATTAGGTGTCCAAATCCTTAATTTTGGTTTGGGGAAGGACAAAAATAAGGTAGATTATTGTATAACTTTAAAATAATTTAGAATCAGAAAACCGTTATTTTATGTGTGAAGTTTTAATTAGGTGAGAATTGGGTGTTGAAGTCGTTAATTATGGTTTATGGAAGGATGAAAATGGGGAAGTTTCATTGTATACCTCTAAAATAACAGAGAAACCGTTATTTCGTATATGAAATAGAGTTATTTCGCATGCGAAATAATTCATTGAAGAGAGGAAACACGGAAAAATGGAGAAAGAAATTAATCATAGTCGTCTCATAAACAAATCCAAGGCCCCAAAAGGAGTTCCATGGTTCTACACTTTCAGGGGTTCTACATTAAACCCGTGTAGGTTCTAAATGAGGACTTAGGTGAGAATTGGGTGTTGAAATCGTTAATTCTGGTTACATGAAGAACAAACAAATACAAATTATGGGTCAGTCAAACGAGGTTTATCAGTTTGATGGTTTAACGGTTTGATCTTGACGGTGTGAATTAATTCTTTTTATCATTAGTTTGTACTGGAGATTTTAAAATGATAAAGATAGATCATGATTATAACAATTTCAAACCTAACCACTGTGATCCCATCAAACATTCAAACCATGTGAACTGAGCCATTTTGATTACAAATGGGTATGTAAAAGTGACACCCCTGTCAAATGATAGTTATATGTCATTTACAAGTAATAGCTATTAGACAAGTTATAGTAGTTAAGAGTTGGTTTTGTAGATGTTTAACCAGCTTAACTAAGGAGCATCATTCACAGCCCGTTCTCTATCCCCATTCCTATAATTTATACTTTCATTATTATTTTTTCTCTCTCTTTTTCACTCACAATTACAATTATATAATACTTTTTATACCCTTATCATTACATTTTCTCTCTTTCAATCATAACCAAACATCAAATTTTATGGAATCAACATTTTTTTAAATCAAATATAGGGTGAACAGTAACTTTTTCTCTCTCCTTTACTCATAACCATTCGCAATCAAACATCAAATTTTAAGGTTTACACTTATATAAACATAAATATGAGGAACCACTCGCAATCAAACATCAAATTTTAGGGTTTACACTTATATAAACATAAATATGAGGAACGGGCTATGAATGCTCTAAGGTGGTTAAGTGGGTTAATACTCAATAGGTTAGCTCATCATCTTGTACATATCATTGAACCTAAGATATCTGGTTTTCACACAGATGATGGAACCTAAGATATTCAATATCCCCACAAATCTTAGAAACTAAGGCATTTTCCATAAGAAACACATTGAATTACTAGGAATATACAACACCAAACAGCCCTAATTAAAACAATATCCTATCTTGGTATATGTCCAAGGCCTGGATAACCTTCTCCACAAACAACTTCCGATGCAGCCTGTACCTGCACTACCACACATTGAACATGCTCAAAACCGAATCTTATAACTATATTTTTTTGGGTAACCATGAGAACCCGTTACCCAAAAACTCACGAGACCCGCTAATACTCTACTAACTAAGAGGACCAGGTAAAAAACAACTTACACTAGGAAGGTTGTCGTAAGTTTCTGTTAGTCAGGGATTGTCGTAGGAAAATATGTTAAAAGTTAGGCTCGCTAATAAACATTTCGTCACTTGGGATTAATGCCGACCAATTGATGAAATTTAGGATTATTTAAATCCAATTTGCCATATATATAAATAGTTAGTTTTTCAGTTTTGTTCTTAATTCATATGTAACCGAACCGTCATTTCAGTTTGGTTTTTTTCGGTCCCGGCTTGATTTTTTCTTTTTTTTTTCCACCCCTTGTAAATGTAGATTCCAACCTTAGACCTCTGCTTAAGGAACTCAAATGCTTACCAATATTAGGTATAAAACTTTTGTATGCAAGATTCTTAATTTCATAAAGTAGCAAAAATCCGTGATCTTACATTAGAAAGGAGTAACTTTATGGGTGTTGATAAATAAAGACAAGAAATGGAATAGAGTGGTACATACTTGATTGCAGCTTCCCGGGTCCAGCTCATTTCTGGTGTAGAATCTAGAGGGAATGACAGGCAAAAATTCTTTCTTTAGAAATCAATTCATAAAAAAGTTCCATGGAAATTTGAAAAGATCAAAGTTGATATATATATAAACTAAAATCAACAAAAACCGTTGGTGGGTTTGAAAGATAACGAAAGACTGAATTGATTCTATTGATAACTAAGGTTACAGTATATAGAAAATACTGAAACCCTAATTAATCTAAACTGGGCTCGTGGGCTAGCATAATAAACTTAATATAATCTTATGGTCCAATATCAATAAATCAATTCAGTCTTATGGTCCAATAGGGTTAACCCTACCTGACCCGTTACACAACCCGGCACGTTTAAGCATATAACGAAAAGGATAAAGTTTCAGTAAATGAAATTGTTACCTAGGATATGCTGGTCTTGCTTAGATGTGGTGCTATATTCCCCAAGGATTTGTTTGCATTCTTCTTGTAGGGCTTTTACAGCTTTTATCTCTATGCTTGGGATTGCTGGGATATCTCCTTCTGACCATGTGGGCAATGTTCTTGCAGCTGCTAAAACTGCTCCATCTACAAAACTATCTCCTCCATTTGCAACTTTGGCTGCCAAGTAATTAAGGAACTATTAAGTAAATTAAGGATTTGAATAAAAGTTAGTAATGGAAAATTGGAAATCATACCGTTAAGGTAATAATCTTCGTGAGAGCCGGAAATGTTGAAGACTGACAAGAAAGAATCTAAATGGATCTTTGCATTCCCAGAAAAAGGAAGGACATCCCAAGGATTCTGCAAATGTTCAAAACAATAAGATTGGAAAGATTTACACCGTGATTGTAATTAACTCGTCTCAAATACCGTACAAAAATGCATTTATAGTGCTTTTTAATTCATTTCATATTGTGGCAAACATGAAGATAAATGGAGATGCAGCCCAAAAATTCAAGGCCATGATGGCTTATATAAAATAAGGTCAATTTGGGTTATGTTTTATCTCTAACGGGTCAAATGAGATAATCAAAAATATCTTCCAATGTATTCGAAGGCATAAAACCTTCTAGACCGCTTTATTGAAAAAACTAAAAAGGTGGAGATTATTTTTGCAAATTAGCAATATATAATTTCGTAATCATATTTTAACACATAAGTCAAAGTAAAGAACAATGAAGTGTTTTCTTTGCCACCCCTAGAAAAATAGCTAAAACAAACGGGACTAGTTTTGTGGGAGATTTGAAGGAACTTACCGAAGGTGATGAAAAGCCATATCTTTGCATGAGCATATTGTTCCTCTGGCCACTCATATAATTAACAGTCATCTGAAAAGATAATGAATGTTACTACTACAGAAAGTATAAAATATACTTAAAATACTAGTTAAATCATATGTTTATTTTCCCTTCCTAGAGCTGAAATTATGTGTTACGTCCCAATTGAGCATTGACGATTTCAATCTTGTTCTTATGTAAATATTGTTGCTAACTTATCGTACACTAATGACCTTGTACCTCTACCTTCTTCATATTCATTCCATTAATCGGCCAGACAAACACAACACTACTTTTGAAATATAAGGTTTGACTAGGCACATAGTTTAACATAAAAAAATTTACATACCTCCTAATGATGACATAATATAAGAAAGTCTTTTAAACCAAAATCAATGCACCAAGATCATGTAACGTTTACCAAGTGGAATAGAGGTAGTATACCGTCGGAAATTTTCCAGAAAAAAAAGACTTGCTTTATTTTGTAATATCCCAAAAAAAGAAACTATTGCGTTTTTGGGATGGACAGAGTGGCTTTACAGGCACTCTACATGGATGTGTTTTATTAGGGTTCTAAAAGCACTTTTGTGACATGCATTTCAATCTTTAATGATATTATAAGATGATCCGCAAATACACTCATCATCAAAATCAATTTGATCTTTGTAAGGATATCTAAATAAAGTCCACATGAACAATTTCATTTCTTTACTTGGACCAATTTGATTATTAAAAGGACATCTGAATACAACCATCACTGAAATAAATTTTAAACCAAGAGATCATCGAGTAAAAACACATTTAAAAGAAAACCGTAATGAGATATTCCATATAGTTTTAGGACAGCAGAAAACAGATCACTTGAGTACCTTTCCCTTCTTTTAACAAATAAAGGTTATTGCATTCGGGTTCTCCCCTTGCGTAACAAAATATTGCGTAACAATGATCGTAATTTACCTCTTCCCCCTTTTTAATCCGTTGTCCAGCATTTGTCATCACCTCAAACATGCGGTCCCTAAATCGCCAATGGAAAAAGCAATTTGGCTGGCAAGAATGGTTTAACATATCTGCAAAATAGTACCGTGCATATTTCATGAACGCACAAAACTCGAATGGTCAGAAGAACTCTGCAATATTGATGATATTACTATATCATTTTATCAAAGATCATAAATTTGATACATGTTCTTATTTTGGAATGAATTAACCTGTGCAAAATCATGAGTTTGAGGAACTAAACATGCAAGTCAATAGAGTTGGAAAATGAAGACTTGTTTAGGGACACATTGTTTGTTGCAACTAGTCCTCTTAGTGAAAATGATGGTGGTAACTATATAAAAAGATATCAAGGTATTATAAAAGAAGAAAAAACTACCTGCATAAGGTGCAAACATATTTGCATCCTGAATTAATGAACCAACTCTTATTCGAAAGTTAATATGTCTAGTTTGCGCCATACTAACTGCCCAAATAAATCTCTGTGGATCTCGAGCAAGACGCTTTACTTTTAGGGGCATAGCAGAGTGCTGAAAACCGATAAACATTGAAATAATGGTTAGCATTTAGAAACTAACATCAAAAAAATATGACGAAAATGCCAGAGATATCAGCTAAAGGACTTTTAAGGTACCCAATTCTTTTCCCAAAATTCTAGGGCTCGTGCTTTCTCACTTCTCATAGTCGAAGCAAGATTCTCATCATGTAGCTCCTTCAGGTCATCCTGCAGCATTACAATAGAATGAGAGAGAAACTTGATGCAAAACATATGGTTTTCCTGTAAGTGATTACATTATGCAGTTTGAAGTTATTAGATTTCAAAATCAGAATGGTTGAATGAAAATATTCAGTAGAGATGGTAAGATTACAGGCCAGGCGGATGGGTTGGGTTGGCCCACAACCACTTTTTTGTCAATTGTTTTAACGAAAAGATCACTAATTCGATAATCATGATCATAAAAAAGATTGCAGTTACTAACATAACTTTGAATAAAACGATTTAGGAGGTGGTTTCTTGAAAAAGACTTTGGGTGACTTTCAACCCATTTGCCCCTATTTCCTTTTAGCTAAAAAAAAATTTCTGACCAACACAACCACAATCTACCCTTTCATATGCAAATAGAGCCAAAATTTTCACCTCTAGTATGAAGTAATTGGATTTGTCAACTACAGTGGTGTTTGGATGTGAAAAATGATTATTACATTCTTATTACTTAGGGTCAAAATCATCTTATTTAGAGAGGAAGGCACGAGCTTATTGTTATAAAACGATTACCGAGATAAATCTAATATTAACCACTTACGTTTATATTTGATTATCGAATTCTGATTATTCAAGTTGCAATAAACACTTTGAAAAATGGACATCCAAACACGCCTATCGTTACAAGATCTCATGACATCCCTAAGTCATGGTACATTTCCATTCTTACCAAAAACGAAATAATTTGCCAGGATGGACTAAGAAGTTGACTGTTGACTTGGACACATTATATCTTGAAAGCATTCTACATATAAACAAACCTCTGTGGCTAAGAGTAAGCTAGTGCACTCCTCTTCACTAGGCAAAAAATCACTATAGAGTTGCCAAAAATTCTTGTCATGATCAAATGCATATAAAAGAAGGCATGCCATTCTGAGGTCCCAATCTGTCTGCCAAAAATCAATCACCAAGTGAGAGAAAAGAGCACTAAATAGAAGGTATAAGTTTATATAAGCACTTGCAGCTTAGTGACTAGTCTCGATTGAAAGAAGCTCTAAAAGTTTAAGTAAAGGTGGCAATATGGGTAGGCCAGACGGGTTGGGTAATGAGCTCGTGTTGACCCACAAACTGTTTATGTTATTGCAAAATAACATAAATTTCTTTAATATTAACAGTTTAAGCGGCTGTAAGCATTAGAATCACACATTGGATGATTTTGAAGTTTCAATCTATTTGGCCCACACGGGATAAAGCATAACCCAAAACAAACCATTCGTAAGTAAATGGGTCAAAATGACCACCTCCATGCTTGAGCAATTCGTGGACAAAAAATTACTTATCATCGGAAAGAAAAAAAAAACCTCAATTCGAGACAATGAATTAGAGGATTATATATATAGAAACAGGCTGAGCACCTCTGGATTTGTTGAGTTAATGATGTCAAATATTGGATGCCCAACTGGTATGATGTCTGGAAAGAACATCCATGGGGTTTTTTGGCTTATAGTTAGCATCAACTCCAATGGTATCTCCATGACCACCTAGGAGATCAAGCAGAATCATTCAGTTGTCAAACAATATTAATAAAGATAAAGATGATCACCATGCGGTCTTTTAAATTATGGCAAGTTGTTGCGAGTTAAAAGTGCACAACATAAGTAATAAATGACTCACCTTGGCACGACGAGTAGGTTCGATATCTTTTGCCGCATAGACACCAAACCCATTTGGTCCTTCCCTGAATTCCACACCATAGGCTCTCATACTTCTTACAAATCCCATTTTATAAAACTCAGGATCTGCTAGCTCCAACTGTTTGACAAAATATACATAGTTTGATCAACATAGAACAAAATAACAATAATGAGCATGATTCAATATATTACAATTATTAATAATGTAGTAACAACTAACTATTTTGCGTTTACAACTTAATGACCTTATTGAAACATATAATCAATAAGACGGGATTTCCAAAGAACGAGTGTGTGAGCGAAAAAACGGGGGAGGCCGTTCCCCGCCCCCTTAAAACTTTAAAAGCTCCCCCATGAATCCAATTATAGCTTAATGACCTTTTTTACACTAAAATCACCAAAACTAACAGTCTCATTAGAAACAACAGATAAACAACAAGAAAATTAAAGTAACATTAGCAATTAGCAACATAAAACCTACAATTATAAAAAGGGGCAAAGCTCAAATGTAGATAAAAAATAAAAAAAAAATAAAAAAAACCATTATTGCACCTTAGAAGCAGGCGTATCTTCTTGTTGAGATTCAGTTTGAAAAAACGGGAAAGCAGTAGGAGAACTAGCAGTCTCAATAGCATTAACCGCTCCTCTAGCTTTAATACCTCCAATTCTCCTACTACTCGTGCATTTCTCCATCAAATTAGGTCTTTTTTCCCCGAATCCATTGTTCAATTTCCTTCCTAACTGCTTCAATTCCATCGATTTGAGCCAAAATAGAACGTTAGAATTTATAAACAGATACTTACATGAACGAGAGAGAAACAGGGCGAGAGAGAGCACCTGGTGGTTACAGATGAAGCAATTAATGGATTGCTGAAGAAGAATCGAAGATACCATTGGTTTTTTGAGAAATTATAAGTTCGAATTTCAGCGCTGAATTGTTTGCTGCTTCAATTTCTGGTTCGAATTTGTTGGTGCGAGAAGGGGGAACATGAAGACGCTATCCTGAATAAGTTTGAACAGAATATTGAGGAAGTTTCATTTAGACCCCCAAAGTATTACCAAACTTTATATGTATCTCTGTTTTGGAAAACTAGTATCCGACATTTTCAGGCCCCGTTTGTTCTTTAAGGAAAATGACTCGGTCAGTAAACTAGTATCTGATATTTTTAGGCTTCGTTTGTTCTTTAAGTAAAATGACTCGGTCAGCAAACTAGTATCCGATATTTTTAGGCTCGGTATGTTTTTCATTAAGCAAAATGACTCGGTCAGTAAACTAGTATCTGACGTTTTTAGGCATTGTTTGTTTTTCTTTAAGCAAAATGACTTGGTCAGGGAAATCTCCTAGTAAGGGGAGGGGAGGGGAGTGACGAGAGAATGATGACTCGCCTAGTAAAAAATTAACGAATTCTCATGTTAACAATTACGTATTTGTAACGTACCGTGACATACATATGTGTCGTCATTTACATATGATATGAGACTAATACAACACCATATAAAAACTTAGATAAATAAATAAATAATCATCTACCTCAGATATTGAAATTACTCTAAACATCATATTTATGGTTTTCTATCAACTTATGAGGAGGATAGTAGTGAGAGCTTGATACGTTGTCTGCACTTACATACACAACTTTAAAGACATCGTACTTAACTAAAACCGCAACATCAAGAACCAAATCTTGAAGTGCTCCTCGGAGATCGTTCGTAAGTAGAAATGAATAACACGATTGCAAATTCTTCCACACGAAGAAATTGATCATGACAGGCCTGGTTTCACACTTTAAGCAAACACCAGCAATGGTACCATCCATCTTAAGGAAATAAGATTGAAATGTGGAAAAACATGTATACGCAAACTCGTGCTCCTTTGTTTTCGTATTAGACAAAAGACGAGTCGCGCTGAGACAGACAATGTCGCCCGTTGAAAACTTTGCAGTTGGAGACCCGTCCCTTGCCTTGCCACCATGGGCAACCATGAAGTTATGGTCGATCATGATGGCCATGCTTTCCAGATTCGTCAATGCTGAAAACTGTTTATAAGAAAATGTGTTATATATGTTTCAATGTAATTGCAATGGCTAAAACCTCCATATTTTACGATCGGGGTTATTTTAGGAGCAAATTTATCTTAAAAATTAAACTTACAAGTGCTTCATGTAGGAGTTCCTTTTTGTCATTCGATCTCTTGATCCACGCCCCGTACCATATAATCTGATTGTTTGCAAATAAAATCCATCAAATAATTTTTCTTAAAAACATTTCATAAAATGTTTATAACACACTATGCATGTAAATGTTATGCCATTTTTATGCGTTGTATTTTTCTTTCATGTATAATTTGTGTCATTTGTGCGTAGTGTTGTATAGTTAAGTATAAAATACGAAATGTAAGAAGTTAAAAATAAGTTAATATCATATGCGTAATAATATACTCGAGGTACATATTACACTAAAGATGGCGTGTTTATAATTCTACGAACCTCATTGGGGGTTTTGAGTAGGGGTCTGTGGGCAGGGTCCAAAGGGTGGCAACCTTTGACTATGGTCGAACTTGAATTTTTTTATTTTGACTAAATTGTTTCATTAAAAATGCACCAGATTTTATTTTAGGCTGAAATTTTAAATTTAAATTTTAAGATGGACTAAAGGTGTAAATTTGACATTTTTGGCTAGGTTCCCAATTGCAGCCGCTCCTAAATCCCCAAAATCGCTTTTGGTCGACATTTTCTAGCTCGAAACTAACTCATCTCTGTTCTTGATCAAAAATTCTGGATTGTATATATCCGATCAGGGGCGGATCCAGAAAAAAATATTTGGGGGTAGCGTTAAAAAATATATTTATCGGGACTAATGGGGGTTCGGGGGGCAGCGGCACCGGGAAATTTTTTTAGGTAATTGACGGGCTTTTGATCATATTTTCAAGTCATGATTTAAATAAAAACCATAATATCTTCTTCGAGGGGTAGCGTAAAATATTTTCAGGGGTAGCGGAAAATTCGTTGTGGGGGTAGCAAATTACCGATAACCAAAAAAATTGCACACCGCAGTAAAAGTTCAGGAGTAACGGGCGCTACCCCTGTCACCTAAGTAGCTCCGCCCCTGTATCCGACTTAGTTTTCGAGTGAACCATCGAATTGTTTCAATTTACCAGTCACATCACGCCTTTCAAATCAATCCAAATTCTATTTCCATATTCTAACAAAATGTTAGTTATGTAAATATAGAGAGAGAAAAAGAAAGAGAGAGAGAGATACCATATTGCCATGGATACTGATGTGTTGTTAAGTGTATATGAAAAATAGGGTTCTACACTATCAAATTTTAAATTTATAAACTGGTTATTCACCAGGGGACTATACCAACACACTAAGGCAAGTATACCTGTCGTGCGTAGCACAGTATTGGTAAACACCGGGTTGTCGAACCTCAGGGACACGAACTTGTTGAAAACTGTCGATTCATAATTCAGCCGGTTTTTGTTTTTATTTTGAAAACTGATTTTAATTTATAAAACTGGAAATGACAGTAATTAAAATGTTGTTTGAAAAGCAGATATTTGGAAAGGATCACTTAGACATGGCTCCTCCAACTTAGGTTTGACAAATGTACCGGTAATGCGTTCTAACTTATCTCTAAGGTGAACTGGTGTCCTAAGACAAGGCTTACCTAGTTCCTATAGATAGGTTCACAATTTAGGGTTATGGACACGCCCTAGACAGTTACTACTGTTCCATGGTTAAGTACTGATAAGGTTGCGGTTTATAAAGTGCCCTAGGCTGGGTCCCGAGTTATCGGTGGCTCAACTCACAACTGGTCGAAGGGTTAGGATAGGTCTGGCCCTAACGGTCCTATAGTTGTGAAGCGGTTACAATTGGATTGATGGGTTGACCTAGTAGGTCCTAGACACGACTAAGCAGGAACAGACCCGAGTTATCGGAGAATGCTTGGCTACTTGACAATGGCAAGGGTATCTACTAGCTAAAGGTAAGGTGATTTCTCACTCAAACTCTATGGTGGACTCCTAATCGAATTCTTGGGTTTCCCTGATGATCGTGACTATTTCTAGTTCACGCATACGCCGCAGATTCTATTGTTCGGCTATACAATAGTTCCCTAACGATAGAAGGCTTTGCAAGCTAGGGTTAGGGTTCCACAAGACCAGAGATTGACTAGATACAATAAGGAATTCAATTCATCAACCAAATCAAAGCAATCATAACTTTTACTTCATAAATGCATATGTAAACGAAAAACCGATACTTATAAAGTCAAACCATGGTTGGATTCGCCTCGCCTAAGCGACACGATGAGTTTAGCCAACCATGTTAATGTTTAAACATAAACAAATCAGATCTAAACAAGAATGCATGGCTAAATGTAAGTACAATACCAAATGGAAGCTTGAAATGGTGAAAAACGCTAAATCTCGACTCGTCGAAGGCTTCAAATCTTCGAATCTTCAAAGGGCTTCAACGAGGGCTTTCTCTGGCTTCTATTATGCTCTCCAAGATGTCTTGAATGGTGGAAATGAGCCTGGTATTTATAGGGGCCGAATTCTAAAAATTTCCAAAATTGATCCCAGGGTCCCTCACGGCCTGCAAGCCGTGAGGTGCTGCTTCACGGCCTGGGCTATCCAGGGACAGGAGTTTCACGGCCTGGACAGGGTCTCACGGCTTGGGCTACCCAGGGAGAGGAGGTCTCACGGCCGTGAGAGGCTCTCACAGCTTGCAGGTCAGGCCGTGAGACAGTTTTCACCGGTGACAGGTTTGCGGCTCAGCATCACAGCTTGGTTAGGGGCTTCACAGCTTGTTCCAGGCCGTGAAAGGGTGTTTCAAGGCATGCAAGCCGTGAAGATTTTCTGCAACTTTTTATTTTGACTTCCGCGTTTGACCGGTTGACCCGAACTTTGACTTTTCTTCATTTTTGCCTCGTTTTCTGTGCCAAACTTGTTTTAATCCTGAAAACTCACAATAATCATCAGAAACAAATATAAATTAATATTTTCAAGGTTATTTTAACGTTTTTCAGCCCGAAATCAACTATATTTTCATATCCAAAACCATACACATCAAACATCCCCATACTTAAACATTGCTTGTCCCCAAGCAATCATTTTTAATCTCGACACTACTACAAATCTATCTTAACCACATAGACATTTAAGTGTACATATTCGGTCCGCAAGATTTACTATCAATACTAGGGTTTACAACCTCGCAGGTTTTAATGATTTGAAAACTCACAAAATCTCTCAACCAAGTAATGCGAACCATTTTTCTATTATTTTCTTTTCTCTCAACTCACCAAATCACTCGACCTATGGGTGTAATATTTGAAGTGAACGCTCAGGTCAAGCATATCTAATTGTTTCTTGGGTTTATATATACGATCGTGCCGCCGAGTTCGTTATGGGATCCGACCAAAAAATGGAGGGGGATACTCAAACGTTTGCTCACATATACGGGTGTGTGAGCTACCACCCTAACGTATATCTTGGCGTATACGTACAGCCGTTTCATAATTTTCATTGTGAAATATTCATATATATATATATATTTTTTTTCTTTAGCTTGATTTAGGGTTTTGCAACCTTTCAATACAAGACTAAATTTTTGATTGATTTTTTTTTTTTTTTTTTCTTTTTTTTGATAGATATACTGGAGTTATGCAGAAAGTCCAGTATCTTCGGGCAATTGACGACCCGGAGAAGATCCATAACGACTCAAGGCGATTAATTTGACACGGTCTCAACATAAACCTAGAACATGTTTTAGACATACGACATCCCTCAAAACTATGATTTTTTTTCATTTTTCACCTAAATATATATTTTTTTCTTGTAGGCTTAATCTCACAAGGGAAATCGGGTGAGTGGGTTCTTTGTTGGTCCACAAAACTCAATCGAAAGACTTTGATCATGCGATTTTTATAAAAATAAACCTTTTAAGGAAAACCTTTCTTGCGACTTGCAGACACGATAAGGCACAAATAAATTATCTATGAATTACGTTAAAAACGGTGTACTTTCGTGTCATGTGAGATTGGGAAAAAATTTCAAAATTTTGGGGGATTTTCAGACTTTTGATGTGGTGAGGGAGTTATATTCAATTTGCATAGCCAACCCTTGCCATCCCCATACTTAGAAAAATGCAGTGTCCTCAATGCAGAAAATATAGAAATAAGCAAAAGGGTTGGGTAAAAGGAACTCCCTGTTTGTCGTGATTGCCCATGATTCTCACTTCCACACACATCGAACACTTGGCACTTGCAACATTCCATGTCTCGAGCAGTCGAATTCCTGAAAACTAAAACACAAAAAACAAAACACACAAAAATAAAATTAAATTAAAAAGTAATTTAAAACATCGGGTTGCCTCCCGGAAGCGCTTAATTTATTAACGAGTCGTTAGCTAGACTCGACCGCCCACCTCAATCAGGCGGCTTCTCCTTTATCTGCTTCCCACCGAGCCCATGTGGACTCTTTCTCATTTCATTCCAGGAAAATAGTGTGGTGATTGGGTAAATTTTAGCATCATCGGGCCACCAACTTTTAAATTTCCCAGGTCCAAATTTGATTGACCTGAGATACTGAAGGAGAATGTCATAAGAATTGGGGATACTTGGGCATCCCCATACTTGAACTTTTGGGCGATCCTCCTCAGCAATTGTTGCAATTTGTGGCTTTTGAAGTTTTGGTGGCGATCCACTCTCATGCTTGTCCACGGGTTGGTGGTCCAGGATCTCTGGAGGTTGATGTGAAACCTCCCCTTGCAGATCTATTTCCACCACCATATCAGGCGGTTTTTCTTTTAAGTCATTCTGAGGCTTTAGTAGTGCATCGGTTTTCGCAGGATCTTGTGCTGGGTCAAATAGCCCATTTGCCTTAACTACGAGTGGCATGGTGAGACTTTCATCTCCTGGTTCCACGATCATATCGGCTTCAAAGGCTTCCTTTTCATCTGGCGGCTCTTCCTTAGGATCCTCATACTTGGGGTCTTCCATATCTTCACCTTCGAACATCTCTCCTTCTTCCCCCAACAATGGTGCATCCAACTGCTCAGCTTCGAATTCAGCTAGCGTTTCCACATCCAGTGCCATCTCATATTCTATCTGTGATTCCTTCGGTAAGTGCAATGTATCCTTCTCGCAGAATGTTTGTGAAGTATAGTATAATTCAAGTGAGTCACTTTCAAGCGCGTCATCCTCAACAACGGGAATCGATGTCTCTCTTGACTCAGCTACGTAGATATGCGCCTCTTGCTTTAGGTAATGTGGGACTGGAAGTATGACATATGATGAATTGTCTTCATAATCGAATGGGTCCTGGTCCATTACCGTCTCCAGTTTCTGGTCTTGATCACACCTTTCTTTATATGTGAAGGCTTGCTCTTCACTCATGTATTCCTCCTTAGTGATTCCCATGTGTTGCTCGATTACTCTGAGTTGCTCATCCCCTTGACTAGACAGTTCCTCGTGAAAATTAGGCTCAACTTCATTTTCTCGCAAATGGTCCGTTATCTGATCAGATCGCTCAGTAGCTTCCCTGCTATGCTCACTCGAACTCTTCATATAATCGATCATTTCTTTCATCATCTCACGGAGGCTGGGTCCTTCCCCTGTATAAGGGCAGTACCGTGTGTGGTGAGGATCCCCGCAGAATTCGCACCATTCTCTTGTAAACATTTCATCGTGATCATGATAGTATTCTTGGTAGTAATCCCCGTAGTAGCGCTCCATGGGAATTATCGCAGATGTCGCTCAAATCGAATAGATCACGAGTGCGAGATAGGATTGAAGAAATTAAAATGATAAATATAAAAAAATAATAATTATAAAATAAAATAATAATATATATACACAAATAAAAGAGAACAAATATTCACAAAGCTAAACTACTAATTACGACTGTTCTTAACGCTACCGTGTCCCCGGCAACGGCGCCAAAAACTTGATGTGTTGTTAAGTGTATATGAAAAATAGGGTTCTACACTATCAAATTTTAAATTTATAAACTGGTTATTCACCAGGGGACTATACCAACACACTAAGGCAAGTATACCTGTCGTGCGTAGCACAGTATTGGTAAACACCGGGTTGTCGAACCTCAGGGACACGAACTTGTTGAAAACAGTCGATTCATAATTCAGCCGGTTTTTGTTTTTATTTTGAAAACTGATTTTAATTTATAAAACTGGAAATGACAGTAATTAAAATGTTGTTTGAAAAGCAGATATTTGGAAAGGATCACTTAGACATGGCTCCTCCAACTTAGGTTTGACAAATGTACCGGTAATGCGTTCTAACTTATCTCTAAGGTGAACTGGTGTCCTAAGACAAGGCTTACCTAGTTCCTATAGATAGGTTCACAATTTAGGGTTATGGACACGCCCTAGACAGTTACTACTGTTCCATGGTTAAGTACTGATAAGGTTGCGATTTATAAAGTGCCCTAGGCTGGGTCCCGAGTTATCGGTGGCTCAACTCACAACTGGTCGAAGGGTTAGGATAGGTCTGGCCCTAACGGTCCTATAGTTGTGAAGCGGTTACAATTGGATTGATGGGTTGACCTAGTAGGTCCTAGACACGACTAAGCAGGAACAGACCCGAGTTATCGGAGAATGCTTGGCTACTTGACAATGGCAAGGGTATCTACTAGCTAAAGGTAAGGTGATTTCTCACTCAAACTCTATGGTGGACTCCTAATCGAATTCTTGGGTTTCCCTGATGATCGTGACTATTTCTAGTTCACGCGTACGCCGCAGATTCTATTGTTCGGCTATACAATAGTTCCCTAACGATAGAAGGCTTTGCAAGCTAGGGTTAGGGTTCCACAAGACCAGAGATTGACTAGATACAATAAGGAATTCAATTCATCAACCAAATCAAAGCAATCATAACTTTTACTTCATAAATGCATATGTAAACGAAAAACCGATACTTATAAAGTCAAACCATGGTTGGATTCGCCTCGCCTAAGCGACACGATGAGTTTAGCCAACCATGTTAATGTTTAAACATAAACAAATCAGATCTAAACAAGAATGCATGGCTAAATGTAAGTACAATACCAAATGGAAGCTTGAAATGGTGAAAAACGCTAAATCTCGACTCGTCGAAGGCTTCAAATCTTCGAATCTTCAAAGGGCTTCAACGAGGGCTTTCTCTGGCTTCTATTATGCTCTCCAAGATGTCTTGAATGGTGGAAATGAGCCTGGTATTTATAGGGGCCGAATTCTAAAAATTTCCAAAATTGATCCCAGGGTCCCTCACGGCCTGCAAGCCGTGAGGTGCTGCTTCACGGCCTGGGCTATCCAGGGACAGGAGTTTCACGGCCTGGACAGGGTCTCACGGCTTGGGCTACCCAGGGAGAGGAGGTCTCACGGCCGTGAGAGGCTCTCACAGCTTGCAGGTCAGGCCGTGAGACAGTTTTCACCGGTGACAGGTTTGCGGCTCAGCATCACAGCTTGGTTAGGGGCTTCACAGCTTGTTCCAGGCCGTGAAAGGGTGTTTCAAGGCATGCAAGCCGTGAAGATTTTCTGCAACTTTTTATTTTGACTTCCGCGTTTGACCGGTTGACCCGAACTTTGACTTTTCTTCATTTTTGCCTCGTTTTCTGTGCCAAACTTGTTTTAATCCTGAAAACTCACAATAATCATCAGAAACAAATATAAATTAATATTTTCAAGGTTATAATGTAATTGTTACTAATTAACTGATTGATATTTAATTAGTGGAAAATTGGATTTAAATAATACGAGTTATGCCTTATTGGCGAATAATAATATGAGTTTTGACATTTCCTCACAATAATACCAATTAAACACATAGGTGATAACAGTGATACGCCGTTAAAATTAATTTAACGGGGTTAGTGAAACGGATCTTTTTGTCATTTTTGAAAGTTGAGGGGCTTGTTTTGTAATATGAGTTTTAACCTTTCCGATTAGGCCTCCCATCTCCGGCACTTGTACCCGCCGGCAGACCTCACCGGAGACACATCTCCCACCCGCCGCTGGATCACCGTCCGATCATAAACAGCCCGCTTTTCCGGATCTGCAAGTGTCGCATAAGCCGAGTGCACCTTCATGAACTCGTCGGCCGACGAGTTCCCGACGTCCGGATGCAAAACCCTAGCTAATTTCCGGTACGCCGATTTGATCTCTCGCATATCCGCTCCGATTCGAACCCCGAGCACATCGTACAGCGATGAAGGAGTATTGTTACGGTTACGGAACGATCTGATCGTCTCCGGCTCCTTCGCCGCCGTGGTCCGTTCGGCGGTGGCGTAAGCGGCGGTGATTGTCGCCCTTCGCCGCCGAGATCGCGGAATGTCACCGGTGAGAAACTCAGATGTAGACGAATTAAACAATGCGACGAGCGAATTTGAGACGACGGAGTCGTGGAAAAACACGCCGCGGAGGACGCCGGCGCGGCGCGGCGGCGGTGGAGGACACGCGAGGAATCTGTCTAGCTTAACGTTGTGTTTGAGTCCTTTGGTTCGTGCGAGCCCTAACCGGCAATGGAACCAGAACGGAGTGCCGCCGGACGGCGTGTTATCCGGCGAGATTAGAGCTCCGGTGAAGGCGCACCTATCAAACACTCCCGTTGACTGCGCCTCAGACCCTCCTTCTCCACTTTTCTTCTTTTTTTTAGGTTTATAAAAAAAAAATTACAAAACAAGCCCCTCAACTTTCAAAAATGACAAAAATATCCGTTTCACTAACCCCGTTAAATTAATTTTAACGGCGTATCACTGATATCACCTATGTGTTTAATTGGTATTATTGTGAGGAAATGTCAAAACTCATATTATTATTCGCCAATAAGGCATAACTCGTATTATTTAAATCCAATTTTCCACTAATTAAATATCAATCAGTTAATTAGTAACAATTACATTATAACATATTTATCTTCTATCTATACTACCTAAAGAGTATACATTGTGAATGTTTAAAAAAAGGAGAAACTTAATAAAAAGTCAATAAAAATGGTTAATACTAAAATACATCTTTTTTAAAAAGAAATTAGATTTTAACAATCTCAACTATATAATTTATATATTTTTTTTCCTACAATGAACCTCTTTTTTATAATCATGTTGGAAATAAACAGACCGCGGTTAAAATAACACTATTCCGTTAAAAAAAATCACTTTTTGATAACTGCGCATCCGTTAAAATAAGACTATTCCGTTAACACTATTCCGTTAAAATAACACTATAACTTTAATAAAACTTTATACTCACCTAACTTTCTATGAATTAATGATTATATATATATATATTTTATTGATTCAAACTGTATAACATACGGGTTCTATCCTAGTATAATGAATATAGATATATGGGCCAAATGTAGACGGTAATTAATAAGATAATTATATTATCTTAATTTTGTTTATCTCCAGTTACGTTGGTCCCATATTTTTTTTAATTAATGAATTATTACTATGATAATTAAAAGACTCAACTATATAAATTATATATTTTTTTCTTACAATGAACCTCTTTTTTATAATCATGTTGGAAATAAACAGACCGCGGTTAAAATAACACTATTCCGTTAAAAAAAATCACTTTTTGATAACTGGGCATCCGTTAAAATAACACTATTCCGTTAACACTATTCCGTTAAAATAACACTATAAATTTAATAAAACTTTATACTCACCTAACTTTCTATGAATTAATGATTATATATATTTTTTTTATTGATTCAACCTGTATAACATACGGGTTATATCCTAGTATAATGAATATAGATATATGGGCCAAATGTAGACGGTAATTAATAAGATAATTATATTATCTTAATTTTATTTATCTTCAGTTACGTTGGTCCCATATTTTTTTTTAATTAATGAATTATTACTATGATAATTAAAAGAATGTTTAAAGGTAAGAGGTATGAGAGGGAAGTGTGGTGTAGTGCTTTGGATGTTTAAAAGAGTTGGATAATGAAATGAGAAAAGCTAATATGATGTGGATGGTGTATAAAGAATAATTGAGCAAAAGTGATGGATTTTCCATCTTTAATCACAAATTTGTTAGCTTTCCATGTTATAATTTGGGGTTATGTCTACACGACATGACATATCATGTTAGGGGTGTCACATATCTAGGTGATAAATTGATGATGTTAAACGTGAAGTTGCAATTATTATAGTTGTTTAATATCTTTTGTAAAAGTTAGATAAATTAGATTATTATTAAAAGAATTTCGTAACATATAACTTAATTATCAAAGGTATGTAGTGTAGTGATACAAAATGTTAAAAAGTGGCACATCTCCTTAACTAGTTTTTTTTCTTTCTTAATAGCGATTTCAGATCGTTGACGGAGCTTCATCCTACCTACCCGATCATCTCCACTCCTAGGATGATAGAAACTGGCACGTCCCTTATGACTTATAAGAAAGCTCATATATCAGCCCTGCATTCATTCAACCAAGACACCAATTCAAAGGGAAACTGACTCACTGTCAGAAAACCCATATAAGAATTGAACCGTTGACCTCTTAGTTAGAACTCAACCCTTCCAAATGCCATTGAGACAATTATTGCTTGTTGCTTCTCCTTAACTAGTTAAGTATTCAATTTCTTTTTTCTAAAAACGACATCTATCCCTCTCATCACATTAGCCCTTTTATCGTAATTCACAAGGGTAAATTTACCATAAAAATTGGAAGAAAATGACAATTTAATTTTATGGTGTGAATTTATTGATATATTTTTGTTCACATGCATAGTTCAATGACGGACCTACATATAGAGGGGTCAAACGAACCTTATTGGTTTTTGACTAGTAATAGAATGTTATTAAACGGAAATTTAAATGGCCCCCATAAATATATATAGTTGATCTCCACAAATTAAATTAACAAAGTTCAATGTAGTGCAGTGGTGGAAATAATATAAAACGCGCTAGATATTTTTGTGGCCCGGGTTCGATTCTCCTCATCTATGTTTTCTTTAAACACTTTTTTTTTTAATTCGACCTGGTGGCTGGTAAAACCCTAGCAGCACCTCTCTCTCCATCTCACGACATATGCAGAACCTCGTATCCTCTCCATCTTGCTAGTCGCTCCTATCACTCTCCCTCTCATTCAAACAATCGAACTTGTTGAACAGACATCGTCTCCTCTCCATCTCGGCCGCTCCTGCCACCTCCTTCCTCAAGCCTTCTTGGCAGTCGGCTCTCTCTCTCTCCTGCTCGGTCGTCCGCTCCTACTCGGCGCTTCGGTTGCTCTCACTCATATACAACAAATATTGGTATGTTTTATACTCAAAATTTGATGCTATATAGACCTAACTAGTGATTAGAAGCAGATTTTGAAAGATTATTGTCTTGTTTAGGGAAACATTTGGTCAGTATTTTCAAAGACTGTCGCACTGAGCAGTGAGCTCGTTCTCGTCTCCAGTGGCTCTTACTCTCTCTCAATTTTGCTCAAATTATTACAAAGATTGGTATGTATAATGTATCTCACCTAATTTTTTTTATGTTAAATTGACCTAATTAGTATATCTATTCTTTTGTATATTTGATTATAAACTTGAAATTGATACTAGATAGTTGATACATGAATAAAACTTGAAATTCAGTTGATACATGTATGTTTTTAATGATATCGTAGAATATTATTTTATCCGACCTAACCCGACATAAAAAATTTATGGTCGATATTGATATAAAAAAATCTCTAAAAAAAAGACCCCTCAAAAATAAAATCTTGGGTTCGTCACTGGTATAAGTAATTTGACTTGCAAGGGTGTAATCGGAAATATTTGAGTCAGTTTAGTGTTTGGTTTAGAAAAATATTTATGTGGGTTTTAGATAATTATAGTGTAGATCATAGTCATCTAGTTTATTTAGTAGTTTTTTAATGGTAATTTTGGATCACTGACGGAGTGACATGCTACTAGCTCACTCGATCATCTTTGTTTCTCAGTACAGGATCCGGACACAATCTTCAGGAGGAAACTCATCACAAGTGATAAAACCTCCTCATTATAATGTTTTTGGGTGTCTCAACTCAACCACTTGGGTTGATGATCATTGACGGTATTTTTTATTTGATATCCTCGTTTGGATTGGTTTATGATTTTGTTTAGTTGTAAGTATCGGTTCATATTAAACTAAACTAAATCATAAACCGATTGAAAAGAAAATCGGGTTTTGTCAACGTCAACCAACGAATAATGTATGTCACGTTCAACTTTATATGTGTCGATTATTTTCAGGTTCATATCTTGTTTAGATCTATAAAATTTATAGATTTGAGTCAAGTTAATTCGACTCGACAACCAACGAACACGCCTTCCCTAATTAATAATCAAATAAAAGTTTTGATCGCAAATTTTTTCATTAAATATATACATTTTAAAATTAAAATGTATTAAGATCTCCGGAGAAAGTTCGTTATGCATTGTACTTTTACCATGCTTAGTACAATTTTGACAACAATAGAGACAGTTTAATTGTCATCAAGTATTGATAAATTATCTATTTTTAATACATATGTTATATATGCATTGTAATTTTACCATATTCTAATCGTAATAAAACATTAAAATGGTTGTCACATGGTTTTTTTTAGAGCGTCCACATTATTATGTCAACGTCACCACATGTTAATATCAGATGCAAAATCAATGTATAATTTTTAAAATTAAAATAATCGTGTCTCTTCTTAAGGACTCTACATCATTATGGCTACATCATCATCATGTCCACGTGTCAATACATTTTTAGAGCCTCTACATCATTATATCTTATTGTTTTTAGGACACGATCACGTTACTCATTTTCAAACTCATATCATTCAGATCATCTCGGTTAAGGTGAGTCTCACGACCTCTCTTTAAACTGTGTTTAAATGCTTTTTAAGGAAGATTTCATGCAAACTATAACCATGTTTGATATTATAGATACCTGTAAGACGTATTGATTCCGTGTTCTTTTCATTGCCTCCACCTTTATATCATGTTATTAACATGCTATACAAATCTCACTATTAATTGAAATCATTTAGTTCTATAAGAAACGATAACTAGTGAATAGATCTATTGGTTCACGCCCTTGCATATGATTGATTGCTCATATTCTGACTCATTTTACAATTGTCACTAGGTACATGACAATTATATTTGGCCATTCGGTATTCTTGGAGGAGATGTCATAAGTGGGTAAAACAGTTAAGCGTTTGAGATCATGGTTCATGCTAACATACAACCACATTATCCTAACTAATGTCAAATATATTATTTAATTGTGCAAACTGTTTATCATTGAGTCGACTAAACCTGTGAACTTATCAACGTTATGTTAACCCTTTTTAATGCATGATTTCTCAGGTAAATAATTAATGTTCTGTGTGTGAATGACATTCATCATTGGGACCTGTATTTTTTATGGAGTCATAATCAACCTCATAGACTTTTGGGAGAGACAATTAGAATGCTGATATGGCTGATGACCAAGACTATTTGTGAGAAGGGCGATTCTTAACGTTACAAAGAATCTAATACATATTTTTAGATGCTTCATACTCAATGCTCTATCAAATTAATTTAATCGATTCTCAAAAAATGGAGAAAAAACCAATTACATACAACACAACCTTCTTTATCGTACTTGATCTTCACGAAACCAACGTTTTCTTCAAAGTTTCCCATTCCCCTTTTCAGACAATCAACAATCTTGAGAGCTAGTTTAGTTAATCTATATGGACAAAATTGCATTTCATACTTATTTATTTGACGTGTTACATGTTAAAGTCTTGTTGATTCGTAGTACTAACACTAATCATGATACAAGGGAAATTCAAAATGTTAAATTATATTTTAAATGTATATTCAAATATATATTAAATTAGATAGTCAATTATTAGTTACTTTAGTTCCTTATTCACCTCCTATAATCTCTCCATAATTATTGTAATTGAATTATAAAAATTGATTGAATTATGAAAATTGGGGACGCTTATGAGTTTCCTCATTATGAGGTTTGAATTTGGTAGAGAGAAGTTCACGTAAGAAGTTTATGCAAAATAAGAAGGATAAGAAGGAGGGCAAATCTGGAAACATGCATATTTTTCACTTTCCCCCAATTATTAAAACGTTTATAACTTTTACATACGATATTATTTTTTTATAAAAATTTCACCATAAAAACAAGCGTTTTTTTATCTTTAAAACCCATACAATATTGCTATATATATATAAAAAAATTGTGAATGAGCTGAACATATAACACAACGACCTGAACATATGACACAATAACACAACGACTTGAACATATGACACAATGACCTGAACATTGTTCTGATCATTGTGTCATTGTGTCATATGTTCAGGTCATTGTGTCATTGTGTTATATGTTCAGGTCAATTGTGTCATATGTTCAGGTCGTTGTGTCATATGTTTACGTTATGGACATAATTTTTTTATTTTATTTTTTATATAGCAATATGGTATGGGTTTTAAAGATAAAAAAACGCTTGTTTTTATGGTGTAATTTTTATAAAAAAATAATATCGTATGAAAAAGTTATGAAGGTTTTAATAATTGGGGGAAAGAGAAAAGGGGCAATTTGACCAAATTGCCCCTCCGTGTACCTGACCATTTAATTTTGAGTTTTAATTAAGGGATTAAATTTGGGACATTGATCATCAGATCTAACGGATGAGAATGCTTCTTATCCTTCTTATTTTCACCTAACTTCTCATTATAACCTCACTCGAATTTGGTATAATGAATAGATCCAGAGTAATTAGTTTTGATATAACGCTAAGTCAGCTTACTGTTAAAAAAAAATTATATATGACAAAGAATATTAAGGCTGTGTTTGGCGCGCCATAAGCTAGCTTTTTGACGTTACCAAACGGGGCTTTTTTAATAAGTTAGTTTTTTTTTAAAAGCCCCGTTTGTAACGTCAAAAAGCTAGCTTATAAGCTAGCTTTTGAAAAGCTAGCTTATAAGCTAGCTTTTGAAAAGCTAGTTGGAGTAGCTTTTCAACTAGCTTCTATAATATTTACAATTTTACCCTTCCCTAACTTATAAATAAATATCTTTATTTACATTTATGACATGTACTTCTATGTCATTTTATATTTTTAAGCTAGTTTATCAGCTAGTTCTACCAAACATTATTTTTTATCAGCTAGCAGCTAGCTTTTCAGCTAATGCGCCAAACACAGCCTAAATGAATGTCAAGGTTTTCTTTTCTTTTTTTTAAACGGGCTACAACCCAAATAACTAAATTACACCAATCTCTCATAAATGGGGCATGAACCGTTACCTTTACACTCCGTTTGTAGGAAAGAAAGGACTGGGAATGAAATGGAAACATGTTAAGGAAATGAAAGGAAAAGAAAATATATTGTGTTTCACTTAAGGAAAGAAAAGTGAAGAAAAAGTAGATAAAAATCTTACGTTTTATTTTTTCTTTTTAATTTGGAAAGAAATTGAAGGAAAAACTTCTCTCAATTTCCTTTCTTTGCTCTTCGCTTCTTAAGTGAACTCGAGAACAGAATGTTAGGAAGAGACATATCAATTTATCTTCGATAACTTTATCATTAAACCCGACCCCACTCAGATTTACTCCAACCTTTTAACCAAAACTTTATAATTTACTTCAATCTTTTAACCACAAACTTTATGATTTCAAGCATCGAAAACCATAAAAGCAAAAAGAAAAAAAGTGTGAAAATTATGAAAAAAGCACTCTTTTTGGGTCGCCACACTCTTCTCATTTGTCAAGCATGAAAAACATCAATCATTTCTTCATGGCCCCTCGCAGCAAACTTTCCACTCAAAAACACCTCAAATCTTACCATTTCAATCCCCCTCTTCTCTCTCTCTCACACATTAATCACACACAGTACACACACTCGCCGTTTTCCGTTTCCGATTTCCGTTTTCCGGCCGCCGGAGAAGCAAAATGGACGAGTCATGGCGGATGAGAATGGGATCAACCGCGTCAACGAAGCTCCCGCTCCCTCCACGGCGGTCATCGGAGGACAATCACACGGATCCGGCGAACGGCGGCCATGTCCGTGGCTACGGATCTCTAGATCCGGAGGATTTCGATGACGTGTTCGGCGGTCCGCCTCGCAGCGTCCTTTCGCGCCAGTACTCCGTCGACGGCGATTTCGCGAAGGCGGCGGCGGCGGCGACGGGAGTTCTGTTTGAGGATATGTTCAGGAAACCGAATCGGAGCGATCGGACGCTGCCGGAGTTCAGGATTCCGGGGAGTAAGAGCGGAGGAGGATGCCGGAGTGAAGAGGAGTTTTACAGTGATATATTTGGGAATTCGAGGAGGTCTAGGTCGAGATCTGAATCGCAGACGTGCTCGTATACGAAATCGAAGTCGAATTCGTCGTCGATTTTGAGCTCGGAGGAATTGAGTCCGTTCCGGCCGGCGGTCGGAGACGATGACGACGACGTTTGTTTCTCTTCGTTTGCCGCGAAACTCAGGTACTCTAGTTTCTATAAGTTTGATATTCAGTCCCTCCGGTTTAAGACTGTTGTCACTTTGTGCCCTTATTTTTAGTAAAGGATCATTAACACCCTATTTGTTTGAAGAAAAGTAGAAAAAAGTAAGTGGGATGTAAAAGTTAAATAATAAAAGGATTAAAATTAGAAAAGTGCGTGTGACTGAAAAAATATACGGTATAATAGCAAAAGTGAATATGGAACTGTTACACACCTAAGTTATGTGTGAAAACAATCAAAGCCTTGTCGTTTTGATTATTAACACATCTCAGTTTGGAAAACAGATTAATTACATATCTAATTTTGGAAATCAATAAAAATTGTATTATTTTAGTACTTTAGTTTCAGATCGATTTTAAGTAGTTTTTAATCAAAACTACATATCTAATTTTGGAAAACAAATTAATTACATATCTAATTTTGGAAACCAACAAAATTGTATTATTTTAGTATTTTAGTTTCAAATCAATTTTAAGTAGTTTTTAATCAAAACGACATAGTTTTGATTGGTTTTCACACATAACTTATGTGTGTGATAGTCCCGTATTCGCTTTTCCCTATTAAAAGTTTTACTGGTTTTAAGTTTTGCTATTAAATTGTATATTTTTTTCAGTTACGCACCTTTTTCTAATTTTAATCCTTGTACTATTTAACTTTTACATCCCACTTACTTTTGATCGGAAAATATGTAGTTTAGGGGCCAAACTTAAAATATCAAAACTTCACCGTTTATGATGGTAGACTGGTAGTAATTGTTGTATGTAAAACATTCCAAAACGAATTTATTCAATAAATTTATAGAATCTTATTTTGATCGACTTAAGAGATAACAAATCATTATTTAAAAGAAGTTAGAAGTATGTGTATTTTAGACAAGTTTAAGAAACTTAATGTATGAATCTTTAGTTATTTTTTTAATATCATAGCTTTCCTTATTAAAAGTTTCAATTTTGTGAAGGCCCATAAATGTCTCATCTAAATGGAACACAACAAATAAGATGCATGAAGTGCAACCAATGGCAGATTCTCCTTGCAATTCTCATGCCTATGAGAGTGACTATACACACAAATTCAAAGGTTCTTATCCTGGATTCTCACAAAGGGTTTCATCCCCTGAAATTACTACTTTTGGACCAAATTCATATACAAGTGTCAAGGAGTCAATTGAGGATCTGCAAGTCAACTCTCCAGCATCTATAGTGTCCTCTGTTAACCAGGATCAAGAGGATGAAACAAGCACAATCAATGAAGAAGATGATGAACTTATGAGCTCTTTTGTAATTGAAATAAATCCTAGTAGAAACTGTGAAAGAATTGGTGAATCACTTGGCGTAGATGAAGCTATTGCTTGGGCTAAACAAAAGTGTCAAACGCGCAACTTTGAGAAAGAATGTGATAAAGGAGAAGATCAGGAACATGGGTGTTCTGGGGTTGAAGGTGATATAGCTAACAGTTTAATTTAACTTTGATCCAGATTTGCTTTTTATTTGTTGTAACCATGGGAGGCGAAGGTGTGCAAATCAGACGCTTACCAATGCGCCACCCCTTGAAGGTTTAGAATTGGGTTTTGGGTGGTATTTAGGATTCAAATTATCATTTACATAATAGTTGCAACAGAACTAATTATCTAATGGATTATCTTCTTCAAAGTGCAAATTCAAATTCTCATGGGATTCTACAGGACCAATTTTTGGTTCACATCTTCTGTTTGTTTTGCAGAAGTGCATGGAGTAAATACTGTTCCTGAAGTGCAAATAAACGAGTCGAGAGAATCATCTTCGGTAACTATTTTAAAAGATTATATGATATTACTAATCGTCTAATCTCATATATTTGAAGTCACAAATGGATAGAGTTTTTGTGTTTCCACATATTTTAGACACTCATAGGGTATATAACTGAATTTAAGTAAAGAACTTTGAGAACCGTATAAACACCCCCATATCGCTTTAACTGTGATCCATAAGATGGCTATGTAACCGGATAACAAACTCTCTTTATCTCTTTTACTATATCTGGTCAACACTACGTACAAGTGCTTATGCGGTTCTCTACTTGAAACTGGTTATCTTTTAAAAGCGCCACACACACATAATCACGATTTAAACTATAATATGTTTTGGCATATTTCTGTTATACAAAATAATAATTTGTTATATATACTCAGTTGGACAAAGAAAATGTATGGACAATAGAAGAACCTGTACAAGAACTGGAAGAAGATGTAAGCCTGTGTAAACAGGTAAATTTGAAAAATTTCAGGAGTAATCTTCTTATATTTATTATTCTAAGAACCTGTTTTTCCCATGGTATGAAAGTAAGGTTTTCCCTCATCTCATCTTTCGCAAACCTTACTGGTTGAGTAGGATTTTGCCGCGTATGTTTGTTTATTATTCTAAGAACCTTGTAAAAGAGTGTCCTTTTTAACAATTTAATTTATGTATTAGTACAGATGGAACTGGAATTACTGGATGAGGATATAAAGTTGTGGTCAGAGGGAAAAGAATCAAACATCCGATTGCTTCTATCGACACTACATCATGTAAGTTAAACGTATGAATGCATGAATGCGTTATAGTTCTGGTCTATTCTTTCCTTATTAACTTATTAACCTTGTCTTAATGTAGATTCTATGGCCAAGCAGTGGTTGGATAATGATACCTATAACAAACCTCAAAGAAAGCCCGAATGTCAAGAAAGCTTATCAGAAAGCGCGGTTATGTCTGCACCCTGATAAACTACAACAACGAGGCGCCACAATTTCACAAAAATATGTTGCTGAGAAAGCATTTCCAATCCTACAGGTGTTCAAACTTCTTCTCTATATGTGGAAGTTTTGGTGTTTGGATCACTATTGAAACTGCTTATCTGCTAAGCAACTCCAACTTGCTTGTTCAAAACTGCATTTCGCTGGATAAGCAATTTGATAAAGAGTTTCAGTTAGATTCCTGTCGGCTTGCAAGCCGAAAATTGGAACCAAACAGGACCCATACATTTATTCGTATCAAACACGGCTACCTAACCCGGACGCACTTAAAATTTTGTAACCCTAACTGACCCGTTTAACCCTTTATCTAAATGAGTCAAACAAGTTGTAAACATGTTAAACGGGTTGTAGGGTTGTAATAATGGGTTAAAAGGTTCATAAATGGGATTATCTATTTGATTAAACCAATTGACGGGTCAAACTGAAAATGACCCGCTTAACCCACTTATTAGAACGACTTAAAAGGTTTGTAATCAAGTTGTAAACATGCTAAATGGTTAGTGGACTGTAATAAATGGGTTAAATGGGTCGGAAATTGGTTGACGGGTCAGCCTATTTAACTAAACTAAATGGGTTAAACATGTTAACCCAAGATGACCCGTGTTCTTAAACATATCAACCCACATATTACCTGTTTTTTGTAGACGTCAAATATAGCAACCCAAGACCTGATTATTTTTGTGTGAGTGTTTTGGGTTGTGTCAGTAATCGCCACTCATAATATTAATAAGCAATCCTCGACACCCCCAAACTTTCAAAAATTATAAGGTGCTCAAACGTCGACATAATAGAGGCTGTTACAGTTTTTAATGACTTGTTTTGATGTTGTTTGTGATTAGGATGCATGGGCTGCTTTTATAGCCTCTATTACAGTTTTTAATGACTTGTTTTGATGTTGTTTGTGATTAGGATGCATGGGCTGCTTTTATATCCCAAGATGTTCTTTTGTCTATAACATGAAGAAAGGATGCAAGAATCTAAGTGGAGTGTTTAGACATATATATATAGTAAATGCAGAAGATATAGAAGAAATAAACAGAACATATGTTTGTTAAGCAAGAACTCTGACATATTAACCATCATTTTTGTGGTTTTATTTTCTTTTAAACTGTGAGAGTGTTCTATGGTTTTTTTTTGGTGTTCTACAAGTGTGAAATGATTTTTCATTCATTGTATAGATTTGGTGTTTTTCATTGTTGTCATATGACCCGGAGGTCATCAGTTTGAGTCGTGAATACAACCTCTTGCAAAAATGCTTGATAACTCAGTAGTTCAATAATCAATACCATGATGTATATGTTTTAAGAGAGTTTACATATGATTGTCTATTGTATCTTAGGAAATGATTAGCCGCAAAACCAACCGAAACCTTACATATAGCATTTGATTAGAACAACATGGGCAGATAGATTCAAAGATAAAGATGACAGTTTTAGAAATAATAAGCATCAGATTCCAATTGCTTTTTTACACTTGAGCCATACAAATTGCATGTAGACAATCAATATACTTGCCACTAGGAAAGTTATCAGGGGCTATTGTTGTAAAACTTGGTAAGTCAAAGGGCCTAACATATGCATTAGGTTAAAACTGAGTATTGAGTGGTTCTTTCCACAAAAGATTGGTAGTAACCTTATCCACAAAATCATCCAACAACCAATGGGTTTGTAGCATAAGTGGCATAACTATATTCACCTCATCTTCTCTCTCTTTGAACCATATAAATCTATACACATATGATATACCATATATGACACCCCCTACCCCCCCCCCCCCCTTCCCCACCCCACCCCCCAAACCAAACTCACCATGGCAGCAGCATCAACAGCAGCAGGAGTCACAGCATTTCACTCATATTCTCCTCAAGAACAACAATCACAAGCACAGCAATCAACAGACCCCCCTCAACTTTCCAAGAAACCCAAAACCACCCTCCATAAAAACCCTCTTTACAACCCAGTCCACTCAAAACTATCCCACCAAATCAAAGAAAAAATCTTGTGTCTTGAAGTTATGGGTGTTGATTCAGGCAAAGCCCTCTCTTCAAACCCATCCATCCATTCAACCCCTCTGGATTCCATCCACAACATCATCACTTTCCTTCAATCCAAAGGCATCCTACAAAAAGATCTTCCAAGAATCATAGGCATGTGCCCCAGCATCCTCACAGCCAACATCAACCACCAACTCATTCCAGTTTTCAACTTCCTGTCACGTGATCTCAATATCCCAGATCACAATTACAGAAGAGTGATTAACAAATGTCCAAGATTGCTTGTTTCAAGTGTTGAAGATCAGTTAAAGCCTGCTCTTTTTTACCTGAAAAGACTCGGGTTTCGGGACTTAGGGGCTTTAGCTTATCAAGATTGTGTTTTGTTGGTGTCAAATGTGGAGAACACATTGATGCCAAAGTTGGATTACTTGATTAGTCTTGGGTTCTCGAAACCGGAGGCGGTTGAGATGGTTTTGAGGTGTCCAGGGTTGTTTACTTTCAGTCTTGACAACAATTTTAAGCCGAAATTCGAGTATTTTGAGAAGGAAATGAAAAGGGATGTGAGTGAATTGAAGGATTTCCCACAGTATTTTGCATTTAGTTTGGAAAAGAGGATAAAGCCCAGGCATTTGGAGGCTTTGGAATGTGGGGTTGAGATTTCTTTACCATTTCTACTCAAAACCACTGATGAAGAGTTTGCAGAGTTGTTGAGAAAGTAGAACAAATCTAGAAATCTGTAAATTCTTTGTTTTTGTAAGCACTGATGATGACCCATGTTTTTCAATTGTTATCTGGATAATTGTTGAACAAGCTTGAGGCCTGTAAGTCCCAAAAGATAGTATTTATAAAATTAATTATATATAACATTTACTTGAGGTAATTGCATAAATGGTCTGTGTGATTTGGAAAATCTTGGATTTGAATAAATGCCAGTCAGTTTTCAAAAATGACAGTTAACAATATAAACATGCTAGCACTTTAAAAATCATACTTCCACCAAAAGCTTGTGTAATTTCATCAAGCCAAAGGTAAAATCTGATAACAAACACAAACTATCTACAGAGTGGTTAAAGACTATTGTATCAAAGTAACAACACTGGTCAATAGTTCATATAATATTACATAACAGATTTTATAACAGAAGTTATGGGGATGTAACTGTAATGTACAATCAAACAAGAAACATCCAAAGTTGGGGATGATCAATCTTTTGTACATAAATTCTGAAGAAACAATAGCAGAGCAAGACACGCTATGCTATTCGGTTTGCACTGGTTATGGAACTGGTAATTGAGCACTTGCTACAAATGCAAAAGAAAATCGCAGTCATAAAACAGAATATACAAAGAAGAGTTAATTACGGTTTGCGTCCCTGAGGTTTTGTATACAAAAAAAATTATAATCTTTTTTGAACGGTGGGTGGAGGTGGTGGAAATTTTTCAGCCAGATCTTTTATAAGAGAAATTGTTTATATTTTTGTATTTTACATAAAAACGTCAGAGTGCGAGATGGAATTTTTTTAACTTTTGGACTTAAGTGGCAAAAGCCACCAAACCTCAGGGACGCAAACCGTAATTAACTCTACAAAAAAATTTGGGTAGAAAAGGAAAGATTTTGGCGAATAAATTTGAATGTTGTTAATTTAATTTAGATCCAACTAACCAGTTAAAACCCCATTCGCCTCGTCTCCGCTTCTCCACACAATATCCTTCAATCCAGTTGTAAGATTCTTGTAGAACTGGATGATCAAGAAAAGATATAAGGTTACAACACTTGCTCATTTCACTTTTAGGAAAAATGATTTAACTAATTTCTGTTGCAGAAGATGGGGATAGTCATGAACAAGATTTAGCATAACAAAAGCAAATTAACTATAAGGGTAAGGGTAAAAAGGTATATAAATTATAAAAACCCGGACCCGCTTAATACAAAACTAATTTTAAGCAGATAACTGGAGAACCATGAATGATATTCAAATGTATAGGAAAAGAAAGAAAGACAAAATAAAAAATAAAAATAAAATAAAAAATATTCTAATGTATCGCGTTGAATTGCAACTTTTAAACCAATATAAATTATAAAAAATTGGTTACAGTCTGCTCAAAATTGTTTATGTATTTAACATGCATCTTATAAACCAAAATAATCTAACTTGCAAGTGGATTTAAAATACCTTGTGAAATTCTAATGTATCCCCTCCAGCTTTGCGAACCTCAACCATGTGTAGAGAAGGTGCCACTTCAAATATCTAAAAAAAGAATAATGTTTCAAATATGAACAAGAAACACTATATTGTTGTAAATTTTGTAATAACAATATTTAAAAGAACTTCATGCGAATTTATTCAACTTGACCCATTCAACCAACTAATTCTTCAAAGTCTATCCATTTGATCCATTGATCCAAAAATGGATCTAAATGACTAAATAGCAAGTTCTACTTTGAGCATATTATTCTATAACGACATGACATATTTAGAAGAAAATATACCTCTGTTGCAACAGACAAGTGGCCCTTTCGTCCAGACTTTTCGCCATGAATTTTCAACTGTAAGTGCGAAAATGAGTGCTTTAACATTAGGGCTTCCAAAATGGAACAACTTTAACAAAAAAAAAAATATGTCTGTTTCATCACCTTGTAATTATTTTTCTTTACATCAAATCCCAAAGGTGTAGCGGCTTCTTCTATTTTTGAGATGATCTCATTGGCGGGACTTTTTGATGTGAATCTTGTTTCACGCTTGACAAGCCCCTGATATTTCATTTAATTAAAGTGTCAACTATAAATTACTTTAAAGAAGCCACAATTCACATTAGAATTAGCAAAATAGCGTATCGATCAAATTAACCAAAAAAAGGATTGAAACATGTAAAGAATACCATTTGTTTTTCAAAAAGAGAACTGAGGTTGAGGCCTTGAGATTTAGAAATAAGTTCAAAAGCATTCATGGTGACAGGCTGAGTAGGCCGTTCATCCCGCCTCTCCACAACAAGGACTTGAGGATCCTATATGCCAAAAAAAAAAGGTACTCATTAGCCACCATCAAAACCGTGTATTTGTAATTTAATAGACGAGTGAAATTACCCCTGCTTCATTGAAAATAGCATCCACATCATCTAGACTAACATCTTCTTGTTCAAATCTAGGGGGCACATATCCTTTCTTAAACCATTCATTTTCAATGAGTTCAGCAGTTGTGATTCGCTGCATTATCAGTCAAAAATGTAACTTAAACAGTAGATAGTAATACTAACAAATTGTCAATTTCAAAGCATTTTGAAGCATTAAAGCAAAGACAAGTGAACATACGGTCTCGGGATTAGGATCCAAAATCCTTTTAATTAGTTTCTTAGCATTTGAGGAGAACCAAGGAGGACAAGAGAACTCGGCCTTAAATATCTGCAACCACATATATATTGTTACAAAAAAAAAAAAAAAAAAAAAAAAAACTCCAAAGTGGATGGTCGTTAGTCATTGACCCATTTCACACACACTTAACAGCATAAGTTAAAGGTCATCCATTTCAGGGACTACCGATGTTACTGTTACACCCTAGTGAACACTAAGGATCAAACTTGTAATTTCCCAAAAGCAGGGACCAAACTTGCAATATGGGCTTACCACAGGGACCATCCGTGTAATTAACTCGAAAATTTATTTTGCAAACTAGAAATGACATGCGCAATTGAATTCAAATAGATGTAAATGATAAAGAATACCTTTTTGTACAAAGCCATAAGGTTTGACTCTTCAAAAGGCAGATAACCCGCCATAAGAACAAAAAGGATCACACCACATGACCATAAATCCGCCTTAGCTCCATCATAGCCCTTGTTGTTGATTACCTAGCGGAGTATATAACCAAACGCTAAGAAAAGTGGCTTAATTTATATTACTAATTGTTTATAATTTGGAGAAATGTATAACTTATTAACTTACCTCTGGAGCAACATAATTTGGTGTTCCACATGTTGTGTGTAGTAAGCCATCTTCCTACAAGAAGAATGTCCAGAAACATAAGAGAACTCGAATCCGTAAAAATACTATCAGCTTCAACGTATCAAATAAAGAAGAAAAATAAGACTCACTCGAACTTGTTGTGGCAGTGCACTCAATCCAAAATCAGAAACTTTGAGACATCCACTTGCGTCCAACAGTAGATTTTCAGGCTGCAAAATATCATCATAACCCTTTTTAGTACGCGTAAAACCGACCTAAAGACCTAAATTAAAAAAAATAAAAATAATTTTTTTTAGGAGGTTGTATTGGATGACTTTCAACCCGTTTGACTAATCCCTCTTTTACCTTGAGATCCCTATGGAAAACACCCCGACTATGGCAGTAATCAACTGCATTTATGAGCTGCTGAAAGTATTTTCTTGCTTCATCTTCTTTAAGTCTGCCTTTAGCTGCCTTAAGAATTGAAGGCATAAACTTGTATCAGCATGTTAATTTTGAGGCCATTAAAAGGTTCAAGCTAACATCAACTTACAATTTTGTCAAATAATTCACCACCGGTAACAAATTCCAAAACAATGTATATTTTTGTCTTGCTTGCCATAACCTACAATAAAAAAAGAAGCTTTAATCACACATGTATAAATTCATTATTCATTGTACCTACATGTTTAACATTAAAAATGTGTTATACTGCTAAGGCCTAAGAGTTTATTCTATGACGACAATCTCGCAATGCTTAAAAATAGTAAATCAGCAAAAAAAAAAAGTAATATTCCCGTGTCGGATACGACAATCTCGCAATGCTTTATAGGGCTTAAGTGCGGTGTAATACACATTTACACGTGTAATTAATGACAAGATTCTAATTTCCATATGTTACAAGAAAACTGAACAAAACCTAATCTCGGCATGCCTCGGTGACCATAGGAGACTCAAAACCTTAGACCATAGGGGAGAGGGCACCATTTAACACAACAAGATACCATTGGGCTAAATGCCCTTTTGGTTATTTAATTACCAAGTGATTCTCAAGGTTCCCAGATGAAATTAGTCGATATAAGCATGTATAACAGGCTAATTTATAGTTAAATTACATTTATAAAAGTTTAACAAAAAAAGGCAAGTATGATAGCTATATAAACTTGAATAACATATAAAGCAGATCAAGAAAAAAAAGTGTTAGCAACTCAGTAAAAGACTATCTGACCTCAAACATACGAATCACATTCGGATGTCTAATTAGTTTCATAGTCGAAATCTCCCGTTTGATCTGCAAGTTCAGAGTGTACATCAAACAACAAAACCATAACAATCTGATCATCTTCTGACCAAAAGTCAACTCAATTCAAGAACTTGGATTGCAAATCAAAAAAAGTCAACAGCTTTTCACCACCATATACCTGAGTGATCATCTTAACCTTGAGCACTTTCTCTTTATCAAGAATCTTGATAGCAACATTCTCACCTGTTTCAACATTTCTAGCAAATTTCACCTTAGCAAATGTCCCTTCACCAAGAGTCCTTCCAAGTTCATATCTCCCTACTCTTGTTCTTGAAGGTCTTGAAGATGCCATATTATGATTATGATTATGATGCCCTAATCCTAAATTATATCAATTATCAAATCACCCCCAACCCCTTATACATATATTCCTATTATTCCTATGAATTGTTTTATTTCATCTTTTTTATTGGAAATAGAAAGTTAATAGCTTTAAAAGTTAAAATCAAGAAGATATACATATACCATCCATCTTATTTCAGATCAAAATCTCTTCTTTTTGCAGGGTTGCCAAACTTGAGATCTTGAAACACTCATCTTCCCTAAACTAGAAAAAGAAAAGAAAGATAAACCCTAGAAGGAGTTGAAGAAAGGGGGTGAATCTAGGAGAAGCAAACATTAGAAGAGGGTGATGGAGAGGATTATCTAGGGATTTAAGACATGGGAAATTGGGAATCTTGGATATCTGCGTTCTAGATGTGGTGAAACGAAGAAAAGTGGAGGTCCAAACGAAGACTCAAAGAGAAATCATTGATGGAGTGTTGGATTTGATTAGTTGAAATTGACATTGGCGTGAACCTCCCCTAAAACAACCTATAATATAAAAAACTAGATTTTACACCATAAAAAAAATAATAACGCGGGTCCGTAAAAAATAATAACATGGGTTCATAAAATAGTAGACACTAGGATAAAAGTCTAGTATTATACGGGTTTAATTATTAAAAATTTAATACATAATTTATGTTAGTGATATACATAAAAATAATATTTTAATAATTTAATGTAAATAATAATCATCCATTACGAGGAGTACAAAGAGATCGGTGCACAAGTTATTTAAATTCTTTAGTTGATTGTGATTTCATACTCGAGGAAGCAAAATTATCTGATTTTTTCAAGTTGTTATGAATAAAAAGTAACATATGTTATGGGTATAAACTTTTAATCATTCAATAAAATATTGTCACAATAAATAAATCCAACAATTCACATGTTTGTTAAAAAAATAAATATATATATATATGATATGGATGCACATCCAAACAACATGTCATTTACATATTTGATCAAACATACTATTCACTAATATATGACATGAAAAATAGTAAAATTGGTCAATTGTATGAAAAGCTATTAAATTTCATTGTTAGGTATGCTCTATAGACAACAACAAAGGAGATGGGATGACACACAATAATACAATTGACCACAAATAGTACACAAATTGACAAAAACACATCAGAGGAAAAAAAACTCATAAATTCAAATTCAAAATATTAAAAAAAAAAATTGTTACTCCAAATAACATTAATATTAAACTTCCATGTTATATCATCTTAGTTTTATAAGATAATTATTTTATATTATCTTTGTGTCATATCTAAATTCAAACAATGACCAAATTACAACAACAAATATGAAATCCAATTTCATAATTTGTTAGTAATGAAATTTCTAACAAATAAGTGAGTTATATTGTTACTTTTTTTAGAGTTAAACAAATTATATTTCACATTTAAACTTCAAGTAACAAAGAATTATAGTTATAAATTTAATTGTAATATAAGATATAATTAAAATCTTCTTATTAATTAATAAGTTATGATAAATTATTGAAATAAGAAAATTTATATTTTAATATTTAATTATTTAAAATTCTTAGCGTTTAATAAGTGAGACAATTGATATATAATAGGAGAGAAAAGCGGGAAAATTGTGATTAGAATGAATCTAGTGGTGACATGTGTTCTCGAATGTTATTATTTATTAAAATAGGGAGATTGCTGATACGCAAATTAGAAAAAATAAAAATATAAAAAAAAACTATGCAACTATATTAAAATTAGAAGTCTAGTAAATATAGTATAAAAAACTTGTATATCTAAAGACAATGGTGTAATGAAATTAAACACTTAAAAGCAACACTGTAAAACTAAAACTAAATTAAGAAAATGTTTTATGACTACCAAATCATGTACTAGATTTGGACCAATGGTTGAAGGCCACGTCACATTCAATGCTATTGTTCATTCTCGTCAAGTTGTCCTTTGTATATTATAGAATATTATATAAGTGGCAATTTTCTGTCAATAATACAAGTATAAAAAGTTTAATTATACAAAAGGTATATAAAGAAAGTCGTAACTTGCTTAAAAGAAATAAAATAAATAGGTGTTTAATATGTCATTTTCTAAGTTGTGGGTTTCTTTCTATATGTGCAGATCGGGTAATCACGCTTTGTTATTCATTTTTAAGCTGCTGAAAACAAAATTACTACTGATGAGTAGTAACAAACTTCTATTGTATTATCACTTTGTTTTGTTTATTTTTCAAGGAACTATTTATCATTCACTTGCCTATCAAACCGTTAAGGGCTTTGAGCCTTCCACCCTATTAGGGCGAGCCCTAGACCCCCACCAGAGCGATGCCCATGACCTCGCCAAGGGTGTAGTAAGGGGCGGACCTAAAGTAGGCTCAGGGGGTCCCCGTGAACCCCTCAACCTCGTACGTAAAGTGGAAATTATATTAACGGTTTTTATAAATAAAAATTTGTGAAGATGTGTTAATAAATACTTAGTTTGTGAAAATAAAACAAAGCAAGTAACTAGACTAGTGGTAAGATCCTTTGTTTGATTTTGAAAGGTTGCAAGTTCAAATCTTGTACTCTCCTCAAATGAGGATATTTTATTTTCCACCTCTTTTTATTTACTTTCATTATACACCCCTTCTTTTCAAATACATTTATCCTTGACCCTTTTTATATTGAAATATTACAATATATAAAAATATAGATTTTTTTTAGTAGGCAAACATTTTGTCATATTATTATTTTTTTCATGCGTTACTTTTTATTTTCTCTTCATTTGTAGCCAAAATTACTATTATTTTTTTTTATTATTATATTGTTGTCAATGTTACAGTACATATTTTTTTATCAAATCAAGTAGAGTTTTTTTAATCGTTTATTTTTCTTTACTCGTAATATCGTGTCGCAACGCGCGTCTGTAACCAACCAACCATCTAAAACTAGTGACTCCGTAAAAAAAATTTGTGGAACCCCTCAAAAACTTTCTAGTTCCGCCTCTGGGTGTAGTTTCCTATATTTTAACCCTTATTGTTTAGGGGCTTCCCTTTAACAACAATGGGGTTTTATATATTAAGGTTATCATAGTTTTAATCGAGTGGGCATTTCACATCTTCTAACATATCTATGTATATTTTAGTTGTCTCCAAACGGATATTTTAGTGATAAAGTGATGATTTCTCAATAAAAAAGTTATAAGTTCATATCCTATAAAATATATGTACCTTGATGATTTTGTTATGCAAAAGAAAATAATCAAATCAAACTAAGATAACCTTAATATACCATCATTGTCATTCAGAAAGAAAATAATCAAATCAAACTAAAATAACCTTAATATATCATCAATGAACAAAGGGTTGGATACTTTTTTTTTTTGACAAACACGTATTTCTCCACTATTTTAATTCTTATTGATTAGTTTAACAATGACATGTGTGTTTTATTGATTAAATATACAATTGTAATGGAATGCTTAGTCAAATTAAGACACCGTGACTATAAACGCATAACAAATAATTCTAATATAATAAGTTTCTTATTTAAGTGCATACAATTTTGATGTAAATAAATGAGAAAGTGTATACGGTGATCTTATGCACTTAGGGCAAAGGGTATATAGGCGTTGAAGTTGGTGTGGGGGCTTCACGCCGCCATGTCCATGGCGTGATACATCATCCTCGTGTGCTGCTATCCATCTGTGTGAGGATTTTAACGACGTGTAGAAACTTGTGTGGTAGCTCTCCTCCAATCAAAATATGCCACACGTTTTCTTTATAATTTTTTTTTTTGGTGTTTAAACTAATCTTCAATACTACATCATCACATATGTATACCCCACTTGGTGTTATTAAATGGTGTTATCCAGTTAGTTACCACGTGGCATGATAACACCACCCATAACACCATGTATACCCCATACCCTTAAGTTTAGAAGTGATATACTTTTAATTGCAAAACAAAATTAAGCTCAAAATTTATTTCCTTAATCAGTTACTAGTTACTGTTCTTCGTCTTTTTCGAGACTCTTTCATTGAATGTAAAAGACTAATGCGATGGAGATACATAGTTATATTTTTTTAACAATGCTTTTACGAGTCTTCATGTGATGATATTTCAACCGTCCCTAGTTATTTGACGCTTCAAGGCGACTAGAAAAGCCCTCATAGACAGAAACCCTAACAACCAAGTAAAACTGCCCCGTCGACGTGGTAAATACATAGTTAGATGAAGGAAAGGGAGCGTGACTTCAATTTTGGTGAGGGAGAATGACACATGTTGTGGTGGTGATAAGTATCATATTGTTTGGAAAAAAGAAAACCGTAATTCATCAATGAGGGGGCTAAATTGTGAGTTTAATCTTGTTTTTAAGGTTAAAATTACGTAGTTTTGAATGGTTTTGTATCTAATCTTAAGTGCGCGACAATATCATCTTCACTTTTTTCAAATCTAAAATCTTTAGTTTGAGTATCAATAAGATTTTCTACATAATCGTATAAAACACATGTCATATTTTACAAACGCGAACCTTTCAAATTAGCTTGTAGTGATCCACATTATTAGTAGTATATTATAAAAAATTAGTGCAAAAATGTTTTTCAATAACTTTGGCACAAATAATTATTTTATACATATGTAATATAATGAATTATTTTCGAGGTTGCTTTATAATTTGTGAGAGTTTCATAACGAATCAAACGTCTCCAAAACGAATCTAAGCTAAATGAGATATTGAGAAGTTGGGTGGTTGATTATACAAAATTTAAAAAATAAATTAAATATAAGTGAAACTCATCTCATATTGGTTAATATATTGGTTGATAGATAAACCTTTGAGATGTTTACAATGAGAAACACTTCTTAAATATTATTTTCTTTACTATGACAATATAGTTTACTAATAGCATGGATTTAAAAAACTCATATGAAAACATACAACTTATAGATTATTATCACCTTGATCATATCTCAACTTGCAAAACTAAAAAACTATAAAACAATCATCAAAACAAAATATAAAAAATAAACAAAGGCCAAGTAGCCCTAAGAAACACCCCATGTGACTGTGTGTACCTCTTTGATTGAATCAAATGACTTGTTCCAGGGAAATTGATTGAATAATTAACTGTTTTTAATGATTCAAGATTCACTAAATCTACATGAACATGGCCTATTTCATAACAAATATATCATGAGAATTCATTAGAAACCAAAACTCACCGATCCCACGAGTACCTAGCTAATAAATGGGAATATGGGATAAGGTAAATCCAACTTGGGGTAGGTTTTTTTAGGGAGGGTGTACAGGTAGAAGCAGTAGAAGTTGGTAACAAGACATGTTTGAGATTTTGAGTATCGGGTACGAGTTTAAAAAATATGCCTTTATATATAAAACTTTTGAATTAACAATAATTGTTATAAAAACAAACCAAACAAAATCATTATAGCGAAAACGATCTATTTTTTGATATACTTATCTAGAGCCCCGACTTGAGACTTTTTTATTTCTAAAACAACTATTTTTCTTTTTACGATTCCGACTACTAGATGGGTCTTCTAAAACATGTTTTTTACGATTTGAAACTCTTAGGGTGGGCGGTATACCCTTCGGGTACCCCCATCGGTTACTTGTTTTTTTTCGAGTACCACACCCCCCCCCCCATCTCGGCTACTTATTTTCGGGTAGTGGGGTTTTGTGTTTTCGGGTATTAAAGATCGAAAGAAGCCGAAGGTTTTGTGGCTTTTTTGAACCGCTGGCTAACGATTTTTTTAGGGTACTTTTCTACTACCTAAACCAACTACCCAAATGATCATATTCTCCTCAAAACTACCCTCATGTGGCATGCTCTTATTTGATAAAAAAAAGTACCGTAACGATAGTTTTATGGGTATACCGCCAACCCTTAATCACTTAAACAAAAACACTTTATAAGAGTGTTCACAGCCCAATTTTCTAAATTTTAGAGATTTCTTTTATATTTTTTTCTCCATCTTCATCTCTATCGATCACCAAAATATATAGGTTTACTTTAACGAAACTCAATATTAACTAAATATAAAAAACCATTTTTTAAATAGTGAGGTACTAACTTTTTACAAAAAAACACTTTACTTTGATCTTTTAACACTTCTTCACTTTTGATCTTTTACATTACACCCCCCCCCCCCCCCGGTTCTCGCTCTCTCTCTCTCACGCTACAGGTAGGTTAGGTTTGTTCTCACTTTGTTCTCACGCAACCTCCCATCTCTCGCTGTCTACTCTCCTCACTCACACTCGGTCAACAGAGTACGGTGTACAGTAGGGTTTACCCTCATCGTGGAAGAGATTGGAAGAGATGGGTTGCTGTACGAGCTACAGTCGCTTCTACAGTACACTGGGTGCTTGCTTTGCGTATATAGAAGCTTTTACCCAATTGGATCCTCAGATGTACTCTTCGTCTCTCTCGGTGAGTGTCTCCATACTAATTTCCTTATCCAAGAAATAGAGACCTGTCCTTCGTGAAACAGAGACCTGTCCTTCGTGTACCCCTTCTTTCCTCAGATCACCTCTTTCACCTTCTCCATTCTCTCTCTATAGAATTTAGGGTTTTTGGAGAACACACTATCTCTCGGGATTTCGGAACACACACTCTCTCCCTTCGATTTCATCATACTGTTGACGGAGAAACCCTAATTTCTCTAGGGTTTGTAGAAACCGATTCGATCAGGTGATCGCATCAAGACCAGGGGATGATTTGAATCTGGCTTCAAGAAAAGCCCAAGAAGAAGGTAAAATCATACTTGATTCTGAATTCTTTTCCATCTTACGTGATAAGCTACTGACCGGCTTGAGAGTATCTTGGCTTATTAGGGTTGCAGATGGGAAACATGGATTCTTGGTTGTTAGAAGATCGGAGGCTTAAAGGTTTGGATTCGACATCAAATTTCGCTCAAATCAAAGTCTACATCCATTCATCTTTGTTCATCTGCTTCATCTTCGATTTTTATGTTTTAAGAACACAATTTGTAGGGATAATTGTTGGTTGTGCTTAGGATTGGAATTTGTATTGCTAATCACTGTGATCTAAAATCAGGCACATAGAGTGCATTTATTAAACCATCTGTTGATTATTCCATAAGAGGAAGACAAAATAATATTCACAATTTTCATTACCTTATAAATGGTTTGATTAAAAGAATCTAATCTAAATATATAATATGCTATAACAACATAATAAAAAAAAAGAGAATAAAATAACCCTTAGTAGTTAGCTTATCATGTAATACCGAGATTTGAAATTTATTTGTTTCATCATTTTGTATGTGAGTCATAGTGCACATCATTAGCAATAAAAACAGAGTAAAGTTAGTGATATGCATATTTTGAGTCTAATTAGACTCTTGAATGAAATGAGACAAAGTGCCCATAAACTGTAGTAACTAGCAATATGGTGAAACCATCGATCTGAAGTTTCTCTATGTGGTAATTTTGATGCTTATTAGGCTGGAGGGGCTGCAAGAACTGCAGGAGTGGAAACTTACCCAGAGCGATCAGGAGAACCTCCTTGCCAGGTACTACTTTTTAGTTCAATGTTTGTGTAGTATTTGTTTGATTGTCTGAATTTTCCTACCGATGCTTTTTTATTTTTGAATGTGCGGTATTATTTAAGAACAGGCACCTATAAGTTTGGTGCATTGATTTTTGATTTAAGGAAATACTAAATTCAATATTTTTATGTGTGTTGTTTATTCATATATGTGGTTCTTCAATGATTACAACATTTGGGTTTCATATGTGTATTCAAAGCATACCTCTCATTTTTTTTCTTCATAAATTTGCAGGTGTCTTTTAGGTATTTAATTTTATATCTTAGGTCGACCATCACTTTCCTGCCTATTCCTAAGTCTTAAACTGCTGCAGATTGTTTGTTGGCTCATAAATCTGAAGGTTCGTTTGACTAGGCGATCGTTAACCAAACGATACATCGTTCGTTGTATTTGCAATGAGAGGTATTATTTTCAGTTTAATTATTTACATACTTTCCACCAATTAAAGTTATTGCACATATACTTTTTTCTCAAAAATGAGATGTACTACACACACATAAAAATGTCAAAAACCTTAACTCATATACTTACTTTCTTCGTTTCTTTTACTAATGAAGCAATGAGTAAATTCAGGTATTGTAGGATTATGCTCTTAGATATAGTTTAATGATATATATTTGTTCTAAAGATGATTACTACTCTTTACTTGGTATGCAACTTTGTGGAGTCTTTGTCCGTCTTCCATCGAAACTAAGATTTCTGATATTTATGAAGCCGGGACCAGTCGTCCGTCTTCCATCAAAACTAATCACAAAAGCTTTGGTACCACTAAAGTAAGTTGTTTGTTTGTTGGTATGCGATACTTTTACATGATTCAATATAAAAACTTATAATATGGTACAAAATAGGTACCTGACACTCCATAATGTATAGCCCATATAGTCTAAGTTAGATTAAACATATTTATTGTTTTCTATGTACATTAATAGAATTGATGGTATAGATATTTAAGTAGCAGCAATCAGGTATAAAACTAATTGTTGGACTTGATAGTTTATTGTTTTGATTTCAAGTTCAAGTACATGAAGAAAGATAATAAGAGGAATGAAGACAGATGATACGAGGAAGGATGAAATTGCAACCCTCGATGGACAAACTGCTACAGGGGGTAATGTTTTTAGTGCATATTTTAGCACAGTTTTTGTTTGGAGTTCTTGAAGCGACTAATTAACTTTCTAATTGTGTGTGATGCGGCTTTTTAATCTTTGCAGGTCCTGCTGGACAACAAGTTTTCACAAATCTATGACGTTTTAAATTAAATTTTTATAGATGTGTTTAACAAATTGACATGTTATAAAGGTGTTTAACATATTTTTAATCACAAAGTGTCTTAAATTAACCTTTTAACCAATTTTTTAATTTGATTGCAGGTTTGTAGTGTGGTCTTTCAAGATCAGGTACTAATAGAGGTATTAAGTTGTTATGAAGGTGTCTTATCTTATAACTAATAAAGGAGATGATACTGGGTCACTTTCATACCTTTGTTAAAAGGTCAATTTACTGTTTTTATTATTGATAACTGATTGCGGTTTACAATTTATTTATATTGACGTCAACTGTTTATTTAGTGTAATGACCATAGGTGCCTTTCTTTTATCAACTTTTTTATACTAAACCAATCCTCATGTTGATCCATATATTTCTGCACACATTGGGTGTTCTTGATGATCCTGGGTTTCTTTCTTGATTTTCCAAAGGTATGATTATATGAAAATTGTCATCAAATCATTAGGAAGTTTTAATTTATTTCCCCAAATTTGGTTCTTCATTTGATTTCATTTTGCTTTTCTGGGTTATTAATTCATGTGTAAAACAACTATTTGTTACTTTATTTGATTCATGTCTAAATCTTTTGGTTAAAGTTTTGTATTTTTTTTAATTAAAGCTTTATTTGGGTGTTTAAAACCATCCCTTTTAAATTATGTTTTTTTAAAGAATCGGGATGGATAACAAAAAATATGGGTTTGCAACAATTTTCATCCTAATCAAATTCTCTTCAAGGTTTTGAAGAAATCAACCGTTTCATGTCGCTGTTAAAAATTATGGGTTTGCATTTAGGTGTTCATGTTTTTTTGTGACTAATGTTTTTGGCATGATAGACCCGCTGCATTTTGCTATTGTTGATTTTAGTTTTCTTGAATGGCATTAATTCTATTGAGCTAACATATTTTGTTGTTTCAGGTTGTCGTTGTTGATTTGCTACTGAAATGACCTTCTTTATGCATGGTCATAGGTAATACTTGCTAAAGTATAGTTATACTACCACACATATTTTTTTTAAGATGTGTGTTGTTATTTTATATAGGTTCTCAAGAACAATTTGTTTATATCAATTCATATGTCTTTCAATAAGTCCTATAAACATTTTGTTGACTTTACAATTTGATACTCAAATTAAGTGAGGCTGCATCTTACTCATAAAATGCTAAAAGATGTTGAGTTTGAACAAAAGATCTATGATCTATAATCTAAGGCTGATTTGTCTTTAGTAAATCTGCTGGAGGTCAATGATGGTCAAGTACATGAGCTAGGAGGCAAACAAGTAAGTAAATAAATATTCATACATTTAAGTCAGATTCATTAATTGCTTATTTCTGAGCTATTGTGGCATTTTATTTGTCATTTTTGTGTAAATGAGTAGCAACCATTCATTTTATTACCGATTGTAGTAGCCAAATGGCATGCTCAACAGGCAGTAGGTCTTTTTTTTCCTCATCTTCACTTTCGCATTTGATTCTTGAAATTTAGTAATTACTACAGTTTGTTTTACATAATATTGTCCTTTGGCACAAAATTCTATTATGTTATTTATATCAACATGAAAATGTTTGAATTCACAATTCCTTCTCACACAAATTCTCATATTACATCGGGATCCTACAAAGAAAAGAATTTCGCCCAGTGACAACATAGGAACCCATGTTTCATTTGACCATCTTTGATTCAAGGTAACTTTTATACATGGATAACTAGCTTCAAAAACAACATGATGAAGGCCAAAGGCTGGTTTATTTTGGTTTCCTTATAACTGATTAAATTTTTTATTTGTTACTCTAGGTATTTTCATGTGTTTCCTAAGATTATGTTACTTTTTTCTTTATTTGAAACAAGATAGGCATCCTTATATATGTAGACATGCACAATTATTGGTTGTTTGAGGGCCTAATGGGTTTGCATTCGAGAGCTTAACATCACACAATGTCAAAAAAATGGTGAGGCCGCCGCAACGCGC
>JBCNJP010000017.1:2398887-2493983 GCA_039602395.1 Deinandra increscens subsp. villosa
CGTTATACAGAAACAGATGAGATCTCACTAGAATCACAATGATTACAAACAAAACCAGAGAATCATCAACACGATGACAAGAACAGAAAAAAACTCTTTACACTCAAAGAAGACACCACTACGATCTAACAGACACAAGGATTCATCAAGTCACGATGAATCCTTCAAGAAACTCTAGACCAGTGATGGAAAGTGCAGAGAGAGTTTTGAAGATGAGAGCGACGCTTGAAGACTTCTTCACGTCTCTAACCCTAAATCAGTTCCAGCAGCTCCTCTTATACACCAAGCAGTTGTAACAGCCTACCGACCTTCACCAGCCTGCTCCAATAGAAAGCCCAAACAGCAACTGCGACTGGGCCATGGACCAACAGGCCCATGACAACTACAAAAATAAACAAACCAACAATAAACTGGCCCAAATAGAGTGTAAAAGATAAACTATATAAACTTTATATTTTTAACACCCCCCCTCAGTTTTATTGTTGAAAACATCAAACATATTTAGCTTTTTACAAAAAAATTCATGTTGCTGAACCAACAACCCTTTTGTGAACAAATCTGCTAATTGCATTTTTGAAACAACACTTTCAACCTTTATACAACCTTTCATGATTTGATCACGCAAAAAATAAAGATCAAGTTCAAAATGCTTTGTCCTATCATGAAATACAGGATTGGAAGAAATGGAAATAGCAGCATTATTATCACACATAACAGAAACAGGTAAGTTAACAGTTATGTTCAGTTCACTTAGCAAATTCACAAGCCACATGATCTCACAAGTACCAGCACACATAGCTCTATATTCAGCTTCAGCTGAAGATCTGGAAATAGTACTTTGTTTCTTACTTTTCCAAGATATTAATGTTTTACCTAGAAAGACACAAAACCCAGTCACAGATTTTCTAGTTTGCAGACACTTAGCCCAGTCTGCATCTGTATAAACCTGAATGTCATTTAGAGAACCAGGAACAATAAGGATACCCATTCCTGGTGATTTCTTAAGGTACCTAAGTAATCTTAATGCAATTTGTAAATGACCATTAGTTGGTTTATGCATGAATTGACTCAAGAAATGTACTGAATATGCAATATCTGGCCTGGTGTGAGATAAATAAATCAATTTACCTATTAATTTTTGATAACCTGTTACATTATGCAAAATTACATCATTTTTCCCACATAAAGTAGATAAAACATAATTCTGTTCTATTGGACAATTAACAGGTTTACTACCAGTCAAACCAAACTCAGCTAACAATTCAAGACAGTATTTTCTCTGAGACAAACATAAACCATCACTAGTATTAATGACTTCAATACCCAAGAAATACTTAAGAATACCAAGATCTTTAATTTTGAATTTAGAATTTAATGCCCTCTTAACATTTTCTATCTCAGAAACACTATTTCCAGTAATGACAATATCATCAACATATACCAACAACACCACAAAAACATTTTTAGCTGACATAACAAACAAAGAATGATCACATTTACTTTGAACAAAACTGAGATCATACAACACCTCAATCAATTTTTCATACCACATTCTAGGGGCCTGCTTCAGACCATAAAGAGACCTATTCAGTTTACAAACTTTAGTCTCATTACTAGAATAATAGCCTTGAGGTAATGTCATATACACTTCTTCATTTAAGTTTCCATATAAGAAAGCATTGTTAATATCTAATTGAAATAAAGGCCATTTATTGGACACAGCAACAGTTAAGACACATCTAACAGTAACCATCTTAACCACAGGAGAAAAAGTTTCATCATAATCTATTCCCTCTTTTTGACTATAGCCCTTAGCAACTAATCTGGCTTTATACCTTTCTATTTCACCTGATGATTTATATTTAATTTTATAAACCCACTTACATCCTATAGGTTTTCTATTTTTAGGTAAGTCCACAAGAGTCCAAGTATTATTTCTATGTAAAGCCTCAATCTCATCATTCATAGCTGTGACCCAGTTCGGGTCTTTAACAGCTTCAAAATAAGTTTTTGGCTCACTACTTTTGTTTAAACTTGTAGCAAAACACTTATTTTCAAAAGAAAGATTTGAGTAATTTACAACCTTTTCAAGACCATATTTAACTTTCCCTTCAACTACAAAATCATTTAAAGATTTAGGTAAAGTGGAGACTCTTCCTGACCTAGTCCTAAGAGTGACAGAGGGTATTTGTGAATTATCACTTCCCTCAGATCTAACTGTTTGTTCACTCATAGGTTCAACAGTTTCATTTGTTTCATGTCCTTCATCACCCTCAGCCCTTCCAGGGGCTGATCCTGAGCTACTGGGTAAAGTAGACTCGCCACTTCCTACCCCCCCTGCAGTAGACTCAGGAGTCAACCCCGGTGACTGAGGCCCATGATGAGAAATGTCAAGATCACGAGTTTCATCATTGGGACCTCCGTCACTCTTAGAATTTGAAAAACCATTTGAATCATACAGGTCAAAAAATTGAATAGTATCAACATCAGAAGCAACAGGTTCATCCAGATTAGTGGACTTAGACTCAGTTTTAAAAGGAAATATAGATTCATAAAATCGCACATCTCTTGAAAAAATAATCTGTTTATGATCAAGGCTCCACAATTTATAGCCCTTTTTATTAGGTGAATAACCAAGAAACACACATTTTTCAGCATGAGAGTCAAACTTATTCGAATTATTTAACACAGTGCTGAAACAAAGGCAACCAAAAATTCTAAGGTGACTAAGAGAAGGTTTGAAACCATAAACAAACTCATAAGGAGTCTTCCCACCTAAAACAGAAGAAGGAGTACGATTAATCAAGTAGGCAGCAGTTAAAACACATTCACTCCAAAACCTAAGGGGCAATTTACTCTGAAACAGTAAGGCCCGAGCAACATTCAACAAGTGCCTATGCTTCCGTTCAACAATACCATTTTGTTGAGGAGTATATGCACAAGTGGTTTGATGGACAATGCCTTTGTTTATCAAAAAATTAGAAAACTGTTTATTAACAAACTCAGTTCCATTATCACTTCTAAAAACTTTGATTCTCTTATGAAATTGTGTCTCAACCAGATTATAAAACATTTGGACATTTTGGAAAACTTCACTTTTATGTTTTAACAAAAAAACCCAAACAGCCCTTGAATAATCATCAACCACAGTTAAAAAATATCTATATCCTTCTCTACTTTGAGTTTTATAGGGACCCCAAACATCTAAATGTACAAGATCACCTAAAGATAAACTCTTATGATCACTTAGTGGGAATGGTTCTCTATGTTGTTTAGCCCTATGGCAAACATCACATGGACCAGAAAGATTTGTAATGTCAATCTTATAATGAAGCTTGAGCATCTTAAGAGCCATTTCAGAGGGATGCCCCATTCTAGCATGCCAAAAATCACAAGATTTACTAGAATTACTATGAACACCATAAGACTTAACAGACTCACCACAAAGATACAGACCATCTAACTGATTACCAGTCCCCAGGATTTTCTTGGTTAACAAATCCTGAATGTAACAACAGTTTTCATCAAACTTAACAGTTAACTTACTATCTCTTGTAAGTTTATACACAGAAATCAAGTTAACACAATAGTCAGGCATGACAAACACATCATACAAAGTTATGTTTTCATTAAGTTTTAAATCACCAACTTTGGAAACAATAGCACTAGTGCCATTTGGGTGTTTAACAGAAACATTGTATTCAGAAACATCCATTACATTCACCATGCCTTTATCAGTCATAACCATATGCTGATTTGCCCCTGAATCAATAATCCACCCATTTTTGCCATTAACAACTCCATGACTAGAAAAGGAATATAGCCTAGGACACACACAGGTAGAGCAAACAGACCTACCAGACACATTTCCCCCAGGCAACCCATCATTTCCTTTTTCAGAAAGAAGACTTAAGAGTTTAGACATCTGAGCAGCAGTAAGTGAATTAACTGGATTGAAAACAGCATTATCAGTAGAGTCTGAAACATTATTCGTACTACTTGTATTTGCCCTCTTAAACTGTCCCCCCTTGGGTTTAGTCCAAGGAGGATACCCAATGATTTCAAAACATTTTTCAACAGTATGCCCCACTTTGTTACAGTGGGTGCACATCAAGTTTGGATTAGGTGTTCTAACAGGTTTCTTCTTATTATCAAACGATGTAGTGGTTCTAGAGGCAAATCCCATAGAATTATTATGACTTTTAGCACTGCCACAATTTCTATGAGACTCTTCCCTAGATAGAACCGAAAAAGCCTCTTTGACAGAAGGTAACTCAGTTTGAATTAAGAGATTAGTTCTAACAGATTGATAACTCTCATCAAGACCCATTAAAAATTGCATTAACTTGATCAAATGTGTGAAATCATTGAATTTTTTAGAGGCATCACAAGTACAAGTAGGAATTTGAAGAATTTGATCAAGTTGCTTCCACATCATATTCAATTTATGATAATACTCAGTAATAGACAATCCAGTTTGGTTAAAAGCATTTATTTTCTGATACAAATCAAACACAACAGAACCATCAGTCTTATCATAAGTTTCTTTTAACTCATTCCACACCCCTGAGGCCAAATCAGAATACACATGACCCAAATAAAGATCATCACTCACAGAGTTAAGAATCCAAGTCAAAACAATAGAATTACACCTATCCCATTGTTTTTTCAAAATTTCATCATCAGTAGATTTTTTACAAGACCCATCTATAAAACCATACTTGTTTTTAACTTGTAAAGCAAGTTTCATAGCATTAGCCCAGAGACTGTAATTCTCTGTACCTTTTAGTTTTATACTAATGATAGTGAGATGACTTGAATCACTCGCATGAAGATACAATGGATCACTAGCATCAAGTTTACTAACCAAAGTAGCAGAAGTGGATGGTCTATCACCATCCGTCATGATGACAGAATATACACAGCCAAACAGAAATACACAGGCAAGATATGATGCAAGAACTCACAAAACAACCAAGAAACAACAAAGCACAAAATAGCCCTAATCAGCTAACACAAGAGACAGGGGATGTCTCCCCCTGTACTGCATACAAGCGGTATCAACAGTCCGCCACTGGAGTGGAGTAAACAGACCACTACTGTTTTAAAGCTAAAAACAGAAATAAACGAAGCAAGGAAAGATCTCACCGAGTAAATCACCCAAGTTAGGGTTTCCAAATCGCAACCTGTAACCTTCACTTAGGGTTACAGATTAAACGACCAGCGCAGCCACAAGATCACCCAAGATCACCAAATCTTTGACTCGGATTGCCGGATCTGAAAATGTGCTCCTCCACGGATAGATCTACAACTCGAACAGTCGATCCTCAAGCGAAGAACACTCGAATGACAGTGACGGAAAACCGACTGCAACCGCCTGTACCAGCGGTCAGATTGACTTATGTACAGTGCGGAGTCGAATCGCCGTTACCACACCAAGTGAGAATCTCAACCAGAGATTTGAGATCTGGTCGTCGGAGACACAAATCGACACAAAGAACGTCGATTACTCAAGATCCTAAACCCTAGACAGTCAGAAGATTCAACAGATCAGATATCGAGAGCCATTAGCTCTGATACCATGTCAGAATTAAGAAATTTAGACCTTCGTTATACAGAAACAGATGAGATCTCACTAGAATCACAACGATTACAAACAAAATTAGAGAATCATCAACACGATGACAAGAACAGAAAAAAACTCTTTACACTCAAAGAAGACACCACTACGATCTAACAGACACAAGGATTCATCAAGTCACGATGAATCCTTCAAGAAACTCTAGACCAGTGATAGAAAGTGCAGAAAGAGTTTTGAAGATGAGAGCGGCGCTTGAAGACTTCTTCACGTCTCTAACCCTAAAACACTTCCAGCAGCTTCTTTTATACACCAAGCAGTTGTAACAACCTACCGGCCTTCACCAGCCTGCTCCAATAGAAGCCCAAACAGCAACTGCGACTGGGCCATGGACCAACAGGCCCATGACAACTACAAAATAAACAAACCAACAATAAACTGGCCCAAATAGAGTGTAAAAGATATAAACTTTATATTTTTAACACAACTCAACCACTTGAACTGATGATCATTGACGGTATTTTTTATTTGATATCCTCGTTTGGATTGGTTTATGATTTTGTTTAGTTGTAAATATCGGTTCATATTAAACTAAACTAAATCATAAACCGATCGAAAAGAAAATCGGGTTTTGTCGACGTCAACCAACGAATAATAATGTATGTCACGTTCAAGTTTATATATGTCACATTATTTTCAGGTTCATATCTTGTTTAGATCAATAAATTTTTTAGATTTGATTCAAGTTAATTCGACTCGACAACCCATAACACGCCTTCCCTAATTAATAATCAAATAAAAGTTTTGATCACAAATTTTTCATTAAATATGATTCAATGCACCGACAATATTGGTACCATCATGATCGAAACCAAACTATTTGCATCATCTCCGGAGAAAGTTCGTTATGCATTGTACTTTTACCATGCTAAGTAGTACAATTTTGACAACAATAGAGACAAAGTTTAGTTGTCATTAAGTATTGACAAATTATCTATTTTTAATACATATGTTATATTAGGTTAGTAACTCGTGTATTATACGGGCTGAATATAGATTTATAATATTAAATAAATACAAAGAAAAAAATAATGATCAAGAAATTTGAAAATTATGATTGATATAAAATTCTTATAATATATTAAATAATAATTTAATACATTTAACAAGTTTATTATGTGTGAAGTTTTTGTTTAGTTTCCACAAAAACACTAAAATTATTGAGTAAATTAATCAAATCGACATTAATTTTAAAAAATTTAGTTTTGATAAAATTGGTAATTAGTTTTAATTGATAAATTACTAAATTGGTAATTCAATGTGAGCTTGACATGTGGCATGGTGATGTGAGCCCTTTATAAATAAGACATGTGGCACAAATTTTATTGCTTTATTAGGATTAAGAAGATAAGTTATGACTTTTACCATATCCTAATCCTAATAAAATATTAAAATAGTTGTCACATGGTTTTTTTTAGAGTCTCCACATTATCATGTCCACGTTACCACATGTCAATATCAGATGCAAAATCAATATATACATTTTAAAATTAAAACAATCGTGTCTCTTCTTAGGACCTCTACATCATTATGTCTACATCATCATTATGTCCACGTGTCAATACCTTTTTCGGGCATCTACATCATTATATCTTATTGTTTTTAGGACACGATCACGTTACTCATTTTCAAACTCATATCATTCAGATCATCTCGGTTCAGGTGAGTCTCACGACCTCTCTTTAAACTGTGTTTAAATGCTTTTTAAGGAAGATTTCATGCAAACTATAACCATGTTTGATATTATAGATACCTGTAAGACGTATTGATTCCGTGTTCTTTTCATTGCCTCCACCTTTATATCATGTTATTAACATGCTATACAAATCTCACTATTAATTGAAATCATTTAGTTCTGTAAGAAACAATAACTAGTGAATAGATCTATTGGGTTCACGCCTTTGCCCGTGATTGATCGCTCAAATCTTGACTCCCTTTGCCATAGTCACTGGGTACATGACAATTATATTTGGCCATTCGGTATTCTTGGAGGAGATGTCATAAGTGGCTAAAACAGTTAAGTGTTCCAGATCATGGTTCATGCTAACATACAACCACATTATCCTAACTAATGTCAAATATATTACTTAATTGTGCAAACTGTTTATCATCGAGTCTACTAAACCTGTGAACCTATCAACGTTATGTTGACCCTTTTTAGTGCATGATTTCTCAGGTAAATAATTAACGCTCTGCGTATGGATGACATTCATCGTGGGACCTGTATTTTGTATGGGGTCATAATCAACCTCACACACTTTTGAGAGAGAAAATTAAAAAACTGATGTGGCTGATGACTAAGATCATTTGTGAGAAGGCGATGCTCAACATTACGGACAGTTTAATACATATTTTTAGATGCTTCTTACTCAATGTTCTATCACATTAATTTTATCGATTCTCAAAAAAAGGAAAAGGATCCTATTACATACAACACAGCCTTCTTTATCGTACTTGATCTTCACGAAACCAACGTTTTCTTCAAAGTTTTCCATTCCCCTATTCAGACAATCAACAATTCTTAGAGCTAGCTAGTTTTGTTAATCTATACGGACAAAAATGCACTTCATACGTATTTATTTGACGTGTTACGTGTTAAAGTCTTATTGATTCCTAGTATTAACACCAGAGGCGTAGTTTTTAAGGGGCGGGAGGGGGCGCCCGTCCCCCCGAAATTTTTCTTGTGATATAGGGGGTATATAATTTTCGTGTAGAAAAATTTCGATATACTCCAGTTTCGACCCCCAATTTACCTAAAAATTGGCGTTAGAAAAAAAAAATTAGATCCCGACCCCTCACTTGATATTTTCAAGCTTCGCCACTAATTAACACTAATCATGAATCATGATACAACCGATTAGAGGGAAATTCAAAATGTTAAATTATATTTTTAAAATGTATATTCAAATATATTAAATTAGGTAGTCAATTATCCTCCTATACTCAATCATTGATTCCTAGTTAGTTTGGTTCCTTATTTACCTCCTATAATCTCTCCATAATTGTAGTAACTAGAATATTAAAGAATATCAAATGAATGGCAAGCTTTTCCACAATTTGCATATCTAGTATACCTAGTATTTTTAGTATAAAATTTATTTTTTATTATCCGTAACTTAATTGGCTAAGGTGGGGTATCCAAATAAATTAAAAGTGTAGCTCAATTGGTGTGACAACCCGTCCAAATCAGGTCAAACCTCTCTCCGTTGACTTTTGTTGACTTTTTAAATTACGTAATAGTTATGTGATTTACTGCTTTAATACATGATTAACTGTGATAGTTAGATGATTAACCGACTTCGATTCCACATTAAACTAAATATATATATACGTACGTAGAATAATACGTCTTTCGTATATTAACGGTGGAATTTCAATAATAAGAAAATAAATATAAGATTTGACATTTTATATTTTATCAAATCATTATAATCCAACAAAACGTTTTACGAACATGAAATACGTGTTACGTTGTCAAGACTTAGCCAAATATCCAAAACGTTTAGCCTATTGGGCCCGGTAAGCCCATTAAGCCCGAATTAGCTCCGATTGACCCGAAAATTTAACCAAATACTCGTATCCACTAGTCGAGTAAAACCCCGAAACCGGAAACCCGACCCGAGGTCCGAAACCCATTGGGCCAAACCCGGCCCAATTCTCTTTTTTCTTTCTTCGCGGCCCGCAACCCAAACCCGATTGGGCTTCGGCCCAATCCACCTCGTGAACCCAAAATGGGCTTCGGCCCGGTCCACCCCCAAAAGACGAATGGGCTTCGGCCCATTCTTTTTATTAAAAACCGATTTGGGCTTGGGCCCAAACTTAACAAATTTAACTATTTGTTAAACCCACTAGTTTTATAAAAACTTAACCAAATCTTTAACCACTAATATTTTTATAAAACTTGGACTTGTATGATTCTAAAAATAAAAATCACCATTCAAATTGATAAAATATAATTGGTTTATATTTTAAAAAGATATGATTTTTATTAACTCCTAACTCACTTATATTTTATAAAAGCTCCTAGATTTTTATAAAATTTACAAAACAAGTAACCTACTCTTGGATTAAAATTAGGAGGCTTTGAGAACTTGACAACACATCATTAACCAATGGTTAATGATGTTAATCTTGGTTATAAAAAGAGGGGACAACCCCACTTGGTCTCCTTGCACCCAACCAAGAGAACACACACCCTTCCTCCCCTCTCCTCCCATTCTCGGCCGGCCACCACCACAGCCACCTGCCGACCGCCGCCGGCGCCGCCTGCCGCCGCCCTCAGCCCCGCCGGAACCACCGCCGGACCGCCGCAAGGCCGCCGCCCCTCTCCCTTTTCTTGACCGGTTTTAACTCACCACCATTGTGAGTGTTTCTAAACCCCTTTCCTCCTACATTTCTTACATGTTACCACCCAAGAACAACCTCTCAAGTCTTGACAACCTAAAAACACTAACACTTATATTGTCACCTTTTTTTTTTGAATGCTTGATTTGCAAGAAACAACTAACCAAAACTCTCTTCTTAATCTCCATTCTTTCAAGATCATTTGGTGAAACACATTGTGAAACCTTTTGGATAGTAGCATATGTGCACCTTGATCATACTTATGAAATCTAAGGATTTCATAGTTAGTTGCTTGCAAATCTTAAGCCTCTTGATAAAATATGACTAAATAATGTTACTTGTTATTATTTATTTTTGGTCCTAACACATGCATTAGTGTTAGTAGATTATCATTTAATTTCCATGTCCTAACACAAATGTGTTAGTGATTGTATTTATTTTCTTGTCCTAACACAAATGTGTTAGTGATTGTATTTATTTTCTTGTCCTAACACAAATGTGTTAGTGATTGCCTTTAATTATATATTTGGTCCCAACATAAATATGTTGGTTGATTATTTATTAATTCATGTTACCTATTAAAAATGTTAACTAACAATATAAATCCATGTTATATTATGTTAACTTATGAAATGATAATAAACAAATATATAACCTAAGAGTCATGGACTTATTTAAATAAAAGTTACATATGTAACCTATGACTAAAACAAAAAGAATATGCTCTTTAAAAATAAGTCAAGTAACATATTTAATGTGTTATTAATGATTAAATGATTGGACAAAAAGAATAAAAATAAATGCTAGATTTGATAAGAATAACATTTATGTCAAATGATTAATTTGACATAAATACTTGGATTTATTACAAGTTTTAACCTTTCTTGAAACTTGCTAGAAATGGACATTTTTATAAAAAGTCACACTTGAAAATAAATGTTTTCATAAAAGATTTTTATAAAAATAAACCAAGACAAACCATTTGTTTAAACATCTTCAAAGGCTTTTAATATTTCTTTGATAAAAACCAAGTATCCAAAAACGAACCGACGTTCGTTGGAGACTTTAAATAAAAGACAAGTTTATAAACCAAATGTTATAAATCCAAGCGTCGTCGTAAATATTCTTATCGACGATTTCTATTAAAATATTTCATGAACTTGAAATATTAATCAACCTTTGGAAATGATTAAATGTTAAAAACCTTAAATGATTTTTTCTTAAAGATGTATGTTTTATAAAATAAAACAAACGTTAATAATTATTTTGACAAATAATTATTTGCAAGGAAACTTAAACTTTGTTTTATTCACTAAATAATTGTTAATCGTAATTATTCAAAATAATTATAACTTGCAAGATTAACAAAATCGAATAAGTAATTATTTAATTAAAATAATTATTCGAACTCATGAAAATAATAATAAACATTATTATATCTTTTTACTCAATGTTCAAGACTTGGTTGAATTATTGAAGATGATTATTTGTTTATATTTATGGGACATAAATATAAATAACCATAAATGTATTTAATAAATAAATACAAGATAACGAGTTTTCGATAATACAAACGGACTTAAATCGTCAAGACTTGACCGGTATCACTTGGGTGACGTATGTTACTCAAATGATCATAGACCTTATGCATATGTTATTTAATTATTTAGGGCGTTACGTGCTACCGTCCTTTGCTGCTTAAATACCGCTTATCTGCTAAAACTGTGAGTTTCACGGCCCCTTTTCCTTTTAACTGTTTTATACTTGGGGGAGAAATCATGAAAACTGATTAAATGCTTTTTACTTAATATTATGGTTTACTTGTTAGCCGTATGACTACTTGTTCTCTTACTGATTGCCCAACTTGGTACATTATCGTTATAAACGTTTGTACAACCGAAAATCCCATCATTAATTGATTTCAATTAGTTCTGTACGAAACGATAGCTAGTGAGTAGATCTATTTGGGTTGACAACCCTACCCTAACTGGTAGCTCCAGTTCTGACTCCGGATTGTCTGGGGGTACACGTCAGTTATTCTGCACTGTTTAACATCTCTGGGCAAGAGATGCCGGGTGGGTAAACTGTTAGTATTTGAAATCAAGGTTCAGGTGAGATCATACAACCACAACAATAAACCCTGATAATATTTAAGTATACCGAAACTGTTTTACAACTGTTTACAACTGTTTAACTATCGAGTCCTAAACCTGTGAACCTCACCAACTTTATGTTGACCCGTTTTATATTCATGATTTCTTAGGTAATTGACGAGACTTCCTTGAAGACATGCAATTGGAGCTCACAAATGCTAACGGACCTGTCCCTGGAGTCATAGTCCTGACTATCCAACTTAACTGCTTTAAGCTTTTAATAATCGTTTAAGACTTATGTTTTTAAATTGTAAAACATTGATGTTTCCACTACTCTTTCCGCTGCAATGAAACGAATTAATGTTTTATGAAGTTTTTAAATTATTAGAAGTGTTCTATGTATCCTCGACTATGATTCCATTCTCGCTCACACCCGAAACCGTTGACCGGGGTGTGACAGATTGGTATCAGAGCCGTGGTTATAGCGAACCAGGATAAACAAACAAACAAAACAAAACGGAAACCAAGCCTGGACTATAACCCACTCCGAAGCGACCATTTGCATGTCAAGACCTCATATGTTTACTTATGTTTACTTATGTTTACTTATGTGTTACCACTCTACCATGATGTTACTGACACAGTTCCTTTTTGGAATATTTTCGCAGTGATGGCTTCGAAAGAGGTCATTTGCGTTGCCGATTCTGAGGAGGAGCCCAGTGTTGAGTACACGCCATCACCCGAAGACTACATCCCTTCCAGCCCCGAGACAGAGGGCGCCACTGTGGGAGTCATACGCCCGAACCCTATACCAGCAGGTTTCTTGAGTCCTATCAGGCGTAGGACCTCCGACGACACCCCCGACCACCCTGCTCCCACCGCCACTGCTGGCGGTGCAGCCACTGCGGATGCCACTAGCTCCGCCGACCCCTTCGCAGGCCGAGATCGGTCTGTGAAGACCTTTGTCGCCACGCCTGGTGGCGGCAGACGGGGATTTACCCCGGGACGGGCAGCTGGCCCATCCCGGACTAGGGAGGTCCGACGTACCTCTGGTGAGCCCGCGCCCAAGCGGCGCCAGGTGTTCGATTTACCCCACCTCGCCTGGATACCCGACCAGATCCAGCACTGGCGGATCATCGAGGAGTTCCCGAGCTGTTATGATCGGGGAGAGTCCTCACTTCCTGATCCCTTCCGCCGAGTGCCTCTGGGTATCTCGCCCTTTACTCACGAGCCCATCCCTGACACCGTCCCATTACTGGTGGCTCGTTTGAGACGCCTTGAGGCCGATCTGGGGGAGCTGAACGCCGATATCGGTCAGCTACCTGCAGCCACTGAGGTGTTTCACCTCAGGAACCAGATGGCTGAGCTGACCGGGCGCATGCGCGCCACTGACGGCGCCATGGAGTCCCTCCATGCCCACATGACTGGGGTCAGCATGGCCACGACTGACCTGCTTCTCTCGCACGAGAGGTTGCAGGGGAGAGTCTCTGCCTTGGAGTTCGTCTCCGGACGACTTCTCGCCACTCTCCAGGCCTTGACCCAGAGACCACCGGTCTTCTTCATGCCCCCAGGACCTCCACCACCCCCACCAGCATTCTAGGTAGATGAGACCTAGTATCTTTTGATAGCCATTTTATAGATGAAACATGTTAGCATTAGTCAGGATTGGGACTGCGAGCCCACGATGCAAACTTGTTATTTTGGATATGTTTTATCTGTAATATGGTAACAAACTTGATGTATGATTCCGATGATTATGCTATGGGAAAAATCTTTTGTTATGTTATGATTCATGTGTATGTTTATGTTATGTTCATGTTATAGTTATGTTGTGATTGTGTAGTTATATTGTTACGACATGTTGTATCACTTCACCATTCCTATCTTATGTTCTTGGTTGTGTTGCGTGAAAATGTTTTGGCAGTTGATGTATGTCGTGGCAGTTATTCTCGAGCATGTAATAACCCCATTTACATATTATCTAAATTTTTCTTTATGTTGACAATTGTAACTTAAAGCAAAATCATGCCACCGAGACGCCGAACCACCAGGAACTCTTCACCTCCTCCACCTCCTCCCCCTATGACTCCCGAGGAAATCGAGGAGATGATTGCTAATCGCGTAGCAGAAACTGTTGCCGCTGCGGAAGCCCAGCGTCAAAACGACAATGGGGCGCGCGGTAAGTACGAATTAACCAATGTTAGAAAAACACCCGATTACAATTTTCCTAAATTGTATTCAACGTTTCAATCTAACAATTGCAGGCCCCCGCGAATGTTCATACAAGGACTTTATGAACTGCAAACCCTCAAATTTCAAGGGTTCTGAAGGCGCTGTTGGGTTAGTTCGCTGGTTTGAGAAAATGGAGTCCGTCTTCCGCATAAGCAACTGCCCCGAGCAGTACATGGTCAAGTATTCCACCTGCGCTCTGACTGATAGCGCTCTGACCTGGTGGAACTCCCATGCCGATGCTATGGGGACTGATTTGGCCTACGCCATGACTTGGGACGAGCTCAAACAGCTGCTTCGCGATGAGTACTGCCCTAGAGAAGAGCTTCAGAAGCTCGAAGCTGAATTCTGGAACCTCACCATGAACGGAGCCGACGTTGCCGGCTATACCAAGAGGTTCCGTGAGCTCGCTCATCTCTGTCCGACCATGATCACTCCTCTCTACAAGAAGATTGAACGGTACATCTGGGGACTTGCACCTCATATTCAGGGGAATGTCCTTTCCTCAAACCCTCAGACTTTTCAGGATGCTGTGCGCCTGGCACACAACCTGATTTACCAAGCCAACCGTCAAGGTGTGAACTTTGACAAGAAGAAGTCTGAGAACAAGGCCCCTGAAACCAGTACCACTCCTCCCACCAACAAGAAGCCTGATAACAAGCGGAAACGCGGATTCTGGAGGAATCGCGATGATAAGGCCCCTGCCAAGGAAGCTGAAACTGTGAAGGTCTTTGCTGCTACCACCCCTACCCACGTTGTCCGAAAGACTGGATACAACGGTGGAGCACCCCTGTGCAACAAGTGCAATCTCCACCACACACTCGATTGTGGCAACGTCTACTGCAACATCTGCAAGACGAAAGGGCACGTAGCACGGGACTGTCCGAAGCGCACCTGTTACGGTTGCGGAACCACCGGGCACTACAAGAAGGATTGCCCGAAGGCAGGAAACCAGGACCCGAATCAGGCTAGAGGAAGAGCCTTTGTAATCAATGCCGGAGATGCTCGCCGTGACCCTAACACGGTGACGGGTACGTTTCTACTAAACAATCATTATGCTTCCGTTTTATTCGATACTGGTGCTGATAGGAGCTTTGTGTCTACCGAATTTGGTCAATTACTCAAAATTACCCCTGTTGCCTTAGACACTAAGTTCACAGTAGAATTAGCAAACGGAGAATTAGTAGAAACTAGCATTATTTATCCCAATTGCTCATTAGAACTCTCCGATCATCCCTTCAGCATTGATTTGATGCCTGTAGAACTAGGAAGTTTTGATGTTATCATAGGCATGGACTGGTTATCTAAGAACCGTGCGGAAATCGTGTGCCATGAGAAATTAGTTAGGATGCCACTCGAAGATGGCAACACTCTAAACGTACAAGGCGAGAAGAGTGGAACCCAACTAAACCTCATATCTAGTATGAAGGCACGAAAATTCCTTCGTAAAGGATGTCAGGCCATCCTAGCACACGTAACTGAGAAGAAACCAAAGGAGAAGAACATAGCAGATGTTCCCGTTGTCCGCGAATACCCGGAAGTCTTTCCCGAAGACTTGCCAGGTTTACCGCCGACGCGACAAGTGGAGTTTCGCATTGACTTAGCCCCAGGTGCCGCCCCCGTAGCCAGATCCCCGTACCGTCTGGCACCTTCTGAGATGCAGGAGTTATCTAGCCAATTGCAAGAATTGCTAGATAAAGGCTTCATCCGACCAAGCCACTCTCCTTGGGGAGCACCCGTGCTATTTGTCAAGAAGAAAGATGGAACTTTTCGGATGTGCATCGACTACCGGGAGCTGAACAAACTGACTGTGAAGAACCGTTACCCGCTTCCTAGGATCGACGATCTGTTTGATCAACTTCAAGGATCGAGCTTCTACTCCAAGATCGACCTAAGATCAGGATACCATCAACTCAGAGTTAGAGATGAAGACGTTTCGAAGACAGCGTTCAGAACACGCTATGGCCATTATGAGTTCCTCGTAATGCCATTTGGTTTGACAAACGCACCTGCAGTGTTCATGGATCTGATGAACCGCGTATGCAAACCCTACCTGGATAAGTTCGTTATCGTGTTCATTGACGACATCCTTATCTACTCCCGTAGTAAGGAAGAACACGAACAACATCTGAGACTTATTCTGGAGTTGCTGAAGAAGGAAGAACTCTACGCGAAATTTTCCAAATGTGACTTTTGGATTCGCGAAGTTCACTTTCTGGGCCATGTGATCAATGATCGAGGAATCCACGTGGATCCCACAAAAATTGAGGCAATCAAGGATTGGAGCACGCCAACGACTCCAACCGAGATTCGACAATTTTTAGGTCTTGCTGGCTATTACCGCCGATTTATCGAGAACTTCTCGAAGATAGCCCAGCCACTCACCGCCCTGACCCAGAAAGATAAGAAATTCATATGGGATGACAAGACTGAAGCAGCATTTCAGTTACTGAAGCAGAAGCTTTGTGATGCCCCGATCCTATCACTACCCGATGGAATCGAAGACTTCGTTGTTTACTGCGATGCCTCGCATCAAGGTTTAGGTTGTGTATTAATGCAACGAGAGAAAGTCATCGCATACGCATCACGACAACTGAAAATTCACGAGAAGAACTATACCACTCATGACCTGGAACTCGGAGCCGTTGTCTTTGCTCTCAAAATCTGGAGGCACTATCTTTATGGTACCCAATGTACCATATTCACCGATCATAAGAGCCTCCAACATATTTTCAATCAGAAGGAATTGAATATGAGACAACGCCGATGGGTGGAACTGCTAAATGATTACGAATGCGAGATTCGTTATCATCCAGGCAAGGCTAATGTTGTGGCCGATGCCTTAAGCAGGAAAGAACATGCCAAACCTCGTCGCGTCCGAGCATTAGGCATGACCATCCACTCAAACCTGAATTCCCAAGTGCGCGACGCACAAATTGAAGCCCTCAAACCAGAGAACCTAACTGAAGAAGGTTTACGTGGAATGGAGAAGCAGCTAGAAGAGAAACCTGATGGAACCAGGGTCTTCATGGATAGGTTATGGGTACCTGTCTATGGAGGGTTAAGGCAATTGATTTTCGATGAAGCCCACAAATCGAGATATTCCATTCATCCCGGATCAGACAAGATGTATCACGGTCTGAAGAAACAGTTCTGGTGGCCTAACATGAAAGCCGAGATAGCCACCTATGTCGGCAAGTGCTTAACATGTTCGAAGGTCAAAGCCGAATACCAGAAGCCCTCTGGATTGTTGACTCAACCAGTAATCCCCGAATGGAAATGGGAAGAAATTTCCATGGACTTCATCACAAAGTTGCCTAAATCTAGATCTGGTTATGATGCTATCTGGGTAATAGTCGATCGATTGACAAAGTCAGCACACTTCTTACCGGTCAATGAGAAGGATAAGATGGATAAGCGAGCCAAACTTTACATAAAGGAAGTCGTCTCACGCCACGGTGTGCCCAAATCCATCATATCCGACCGAGACAGTCGATTCACCGCACACTTCTGGAAATCTCTACAGAAAGCTTTGGGTACTCGACTCGATATGAGTACTGCCTACCATCCACAGACAGATGGCCAAAGTGAGAGAACGATCCAAACGCTTGAGGATATGCTGAGAGCATGTGTGATAGATTTCGGACCTAAGTGGGACGAGCACCTCCCTCTTGCCGAATTCTCTTATAATAACAGTTATCACACCAGCATCCAAGCCGCCCCTTTCGAAGCACTTTACGGGAGAAAGTGCAGATCTCCGCTCTGCTGGAATGAGATTGGCGACAGTCAGTTGACTGGACCCGAGCTAATCTTTGAAACGACTGAGTTGATTTTCCGAATCCGAGATCGTCTGAAGGCTGCCAGGGATAGGCAGAAGAGCTACGCCGACAACCGACGCAAACCCTTATCCTTCAAAAAGGGTGAGCGCGTCATGCTAAAGGTGTCACCTTGGAAAGGTGTCATCCGGTTCGGCAAACGAGGAAAGCTCAACCCTCGTTACATTGGTCCCTTCGAAATCACCGAAACCATCGGGCCAGTAGCTTATCGTTTGAACCTGCCTGCCGAGCTAAGCAGCGTTCACAATGTCTTTCACGTCTGTAATCTTAAGAAATGCTTATCTGATGAAACGCTCATCGTTCCTCTTGATGAGATTCAAGTGGACGAAACCTTACACTTCATTGAGGAACCCGTGGAGATACTTGATCGAGAAATTAAAAAGCTGAAGCATAGCCGCATTCCCATAGTCAAGGTACGATGGAACTCTAGGCGAGGACCAGAGTACACGTGGGAACGCGAGGATCAAATGCGCCGAAAGTATCCACGCCTGTTCGAGAACGTCGCATCCACCAGTAACCAAAACTGAATTTCGGGACGAAATTCTTCTAACTGGGGGAGAATGTGACAACCCGTCCAAATCAGGTCAAACCTCTCTCCGTTGACTTTTGTTGACTTTTTAAATTACGTAATAGTTATGTGATTTACTGCTTTAATACATGATTAACTGTGATAGTTAGATGATTAACCGACTTCGATTCCACATTAAACTAAATATATATATACGTACGTAGAATAATACGTCTTTCGTATATTAACGGTGGAATTTCAATAATAAGAAAATAAATATAAGATTTGACATTTTATATTTTATCAAATCATTATAATCCAACAAAACGTTTTACGAACATGAAATACGTGTTACGTTGTCAAGACTTAGCCAAATATCCAAAACGTTTAGCCTATTGGGCCCGGTAAGCCCATTAAGCCCGAATTAGCTCCGATTGACCCGAAAATTTAACCAAATACTCGTATCCACTAGTCGAGTAAAACCCCGAAACCGGAAACCCGACCCGAGGTCCGAAACCCATTGGGCCAAACCCGGCCCAATTCTCTTTTTCTTTCTTCGCGGCCCGCAACCCAAACCCGATTGGGCTTCGGCCCAATCCACCTCGTGAACCCAAAATGGGCTTCGGCCCGGTCCACCCCCAAAAGACGAATGGGCTTCGGCCCATTCTTTTTATTAAAAACCGATTTGGGCTTGGGCCCAAACTTAACAAATTTAACTATTTGTTAAACCCACTAGTTTTATAAAAACTTAACCAAATCTTTAACCACTAATATTTTTATAAAACTTGGACTTGTATGATTCTAAAAAATAAAAATCACCATTCAAATTGATAAAATATAATTGGTTTATATTTTAAAAAGATATGATTTTTATTAACTCCTAACTCACTTATATTTTATAAAAGCTCCTAGATTTTTATAAAATTTACAAAACAAGTAACCTACTCTTGGATTAAAATTAGGAGGCTTTGAGAACTTGACAACACATCATTAACCAATGGTTAATGATGTTAATCTTGGTTATAAAAAGAGGGGACAACCCCACTTGGTCTCCTTGCACCCAACCAAGAGAACACACACCCTTCCTCCCCTCTCCTCCCATTCTCGGCCGACCACCACCACAGCCACCTGCCGACCGCCGCCGGCGCCGCCTGCCGCCGCCTTCAGCCCCGCCGGAACCACCGCCGGACCGCCGCAAGGCCGCCGCCCCTCTCCCTTTTCTTGACCGGTTTTAACTCACCACCATTGTGAGTGTTTCTAAACCCCTTTCCTCCTACATTTCTTACATGTTACCACCCAAGAACAACCTCTCAAGTCTTGACAACCTAAATGTTGGGTTTTACAGTGGGATCCGGGTTACCGATTTTAAAATAAATTAAAACCGATTTTAATGATAAAATTAATTCCAAATTAATTTAGCAGCGGAAACGAAATTAAACGCGGATGCAACTGTAACAGGATCAATCACCGGCACGACAAACACAGAAAATATATTTATTTAAATAAATAAATAAATACATAAAATCAAATATCTAATAAATTAGATATACCTTGGCGGGATCCGAGCAACCGCTCGAGACACCCGGATTCAACGGGCTCGCGCTAGGACGAACAGAGACGTCCGACTCGAACCTTCGAGACAGATCATCAACGGCGGCATCGGCGGCGGCGACAGGCGGCGGCGGCGGTAGTGGCGGCGGCGGTGGTAGAGATACCACCGGTGGTGGTGACAAAATCTTCTCCGTCGGAATAGCCACCGGGACCGAACCCACGACGAACGACTCGCCGGAGGTCGGAGGAGGGGCGGCGGCGGCGAACGGGTATAGCGGCGCCGGCCACGTTGACGTGACCGGGCGCGGCGGCCTTGGTTGCGCCGGCAGCGCGAGGACCACCGGCCGGTGGTCTCGCGGCGGGGCATGTGCGGCAGTGGCGGCGGCGGCGGCTTGAGCCGCGGCGGCGGCTCGGGCTGCGGCTTCGGCTCGGGCTGCGACGGCTTCGCTCTCGAGACGGGCGCAGATACTGGCTAGACGGGGATCCATCGTAATGAGCAAGGATCACAATGGTGGAGGCGGGCGGCGACGGCGGTCGGCGGCGGCTGCGAGGGAGCCGGCTTCGGCTCTGGTTCGGCGCAGGGAGAGAGAAAGGAGGGAGGAGATTAGGGTTTTGTAACTTGCTTGACAATTAACTCCTCCCTTCTCCCTTTTATTAAATTTCGCGGACCGGGGCCAGACGGACTGGGCCCGGTCGCGATCTCCTTTAATCCACCAATCGATCAGTCCGTTAATCCGGTAACAACTGATCGACTCGTCTTTTAATTACCAAGTATTTTGAACCGATAGATTTTGTCGATTTAAATAAATAATTAATATTTATTTAATTCACCATTTAGTTCGTTTATTTCTAATTAACAATTAATTAGATATAATAGTCCGTTGACCCGGGTGTAACTCTTACGGGTCAATATCGGTCGGGTTCGTTAATTTGTCAGGTCAGGACACCATTTATCCAACAGTCTCCCACTTGGACTGAACGCGACAGTTTAACGATCGCAGCCAGAGGCACTCTAGCTATGCATAGCTACACCAACTAATATTGACACTTTAAGTCGTTTTGCCAAAGTATATCTGATTGACCATCAAGCAGACTGACGACTTGTGCATTCATTGTCATATGTTCCTTTCTGTATAAGACATTGATGAACTATGGGACATGGACTCCCATATTTTATTCATCGATTTTCATTCTCGATACAATTCGAAGTGATCCAACAAACACACAGTAAGTTTGGGTGAGGCCTCACACTTATCACTTGGAATCAACGAGGGCGCCTTTATGTCTAACTGTTGCCGAAGCAAGAGTACAGAATCCCTTGTTGAGGCATACAGCTCCCACTAAACCTCAGAGCCATTCCCAAAAGTAGCCGTTATGGCTGGCAGTTACGCGACAACGTTAGACTACAATCAAAGAATGTTCTTTAGTAGAGAGGAGTTCGAATATGCGTCTCAGGTCTAAGGATACATTAGAGCATGCATTTAATCAAGCAAGCAAGACTTCCATGTTTGCGTTGCATGATGCGAGTTACGTCCAACGTCATTCACCAATGAGGTCTGTGAGTTTTGAATGTTAAACAACTTTAAGGTTCAACTAGTCACAATAGTCTTACTTTAGTAGAGCTCCCACTCACTAATCGACTACGGACATTTAGGACAAGAACTTATTGTCCATGGATTAAACGTATAAATATCGAACACAGTTATGTAATTCATTATTGCATAAACCAGATGGAATAAGAATAATATAGATAACTGTTTTGTGTTCATACATCCAAATACTGAATCAAAACATGTCTTTAGCTAATCTAAGCCCTATCGCTTCTCTGTGGCGTATATGAGTCTCCTGAGTCATAGGCTTAGTGAAGGGATCAGCTAAGTTTTGATCTGTGTGTACTTTGCTTATCTTGATTTCATTTCTGTCGACTACTTCTCTTATGTAGTGGAACTTCCTCAGTACGTGCTTGGCCATCTTATGGGACCGTTGCTCTTTGGCTTGAGCTATAGCGCCAGTGTTATCGCATAGCATCTCGATGGGCTGCCTAATACTCGGCACAGCATCGAGATCGGATATGAACTTCTTCATCCACACGGCTTCTTTAGCAGCTTCTGAGGCGGCTATGTATTCGGATTCAGTAGTAGAATCAGCTACTACTGGCTGTTTTGAGCTTCTCCAAGAAACAGCCCCTCCGTTAAGAGTGAATACGAATCCTGACTGCGAGCGAGAGTCATCTCGGTCAGTCTGAAAACTAGCATCAGTGTAACATCTTACAGTGAGCTCCTCATCAACACCCCCGAATACGAGAAACATATCAGTGGTGTTTCTCAAGTATTTCAGTATGTTCTTTACAGCCGTCCAGTGAGCTAGCCCTGGCGTCTGTTGGTACCGACTTGTCACGCTCAGTGCATACGAGACATCCGGTCGTGTGCAGAGCATGGCATACATGATAGATCCAATAGCTGAGGCAAATGGGATCGATGCCATTTGGCTTATCTCGCGCTCCGTTTTAGGTGCTTGAGATTTGTCCAATATTGTTCCCTTAGTCATGGGAACTGCTCCTTTCTTGGAGTTGCTCATATTGAACCGAGCTATGATCTTATCTATGTATGTGCTTTGACTGAGTCCTAAAAGGCGCTTAGATCGATCTCTGTGAATCTTGATTCCCAGAATATAAGCGGCTTCTCCAAGGTCTTTCATAGCGAAACAAGATGAAAGCCATTTCTTAACTTCGTTAAGCATGGGTATGTTGTTTCCTATGATCAGTATATCGTCCACGTACAGTACGAGGAACGATACAGCGCTCCCACTTGCCTTTCTGTAAACACAAGGCTCATCTTTGTTTTGTTCAAAGCCAAACTCTTTGACTTTCTGATCAAAACGAAGATTCCAGCTTCGAGATGCTTGCTTGAGTCCATAAATGGACTTGCTAAGCTTGCAAACCTTGTTTGGATTCTCTGGATCGACAAAACCATCAGGCTGAACCATGTAGACATCTTCTTCGAGTTGTCCGTTCAGGAAAGCGGTTTTGACGTCCATTTGCCATATCTCATAGTCATGGTATGCGGCTATGGCAAGGAGAATCCTGATCGATTTGATCATGACAACGGGCGAAAAGGTCTCATCATAATCAATCCCTTGAGTTTGAGTGAAACCTTTCGCTACAAGCCGTGCCTTGTAGGTTTGCACATTTCCATGCATGTCAGTTTTTCTTTTGAAGATCCACTTGCTCCCTACTGCCCGTGTACCGGGGGGTAGCTCAATCAAGTCCCAGACGTGATTGTCACGCATAGATTGCATCTCAGCGTTCATGGCTTCAAGCCATTTATCAGATTCCGGATCTGATATAGCAGCTTTGTAATTAATAGGTTCATCGTTAGAATCGGCTATTAATAGAACATCGAAGGCCTCATGATATCCAAGGTATCTATCAGGCTCATATCGTATTCTCTCGCTCCTACGAACGCTTGTGCTTGTGTTTGGGTCTGATGGTGCGACAACAACTTGTCGGTCAGACGCAGCGACCGTTTCAGGGTTGGGTGTATCTCGAATTTCTTCAAGATCCACTGGATCACTATTTGTTCCTCGAGTAAGAAATTCTTTCTCAAGGAATTTACCTTTCCGCTTGATGGAAACAGTGTTTGCATCAGGATGGTAGAAGTAATAACCGGTATTACCATAGTATCCAACGAAAGTTACCTTTTCGCCTCGGGGATCCAGCTTATTGTCAGAATCACTGCTAACATAAGCATCACATCCCCATACCCTGAGGTATGAAAGTTTAGGAAGAGAACCATGCCATATCTCATATGGGGTCTTCCCCACTTTCTTGGTCGGTGCCAGATTTATTAGGCGAGCGGCGGTCAAGATGGCATATCCCCAAAAGGAATGTGGCAAGGTGGTCCTGCACATCATCGATCGAACCATGTTTAGCAAAGTTCGATTCCTCCTTTCACTGACGCCATTTAACTGGGGTGTGCCAGGAGGAGTGGGTTGTGAAACGATTCCACATTCCTTCAGATGATTCAGGAATTCAGCGCTTAGGTATTCTCCACCTCTATCGGATCGAAGTATTTTAACAGTTCGATTTAACTGATTTTGCACTTCGTTTTGAAACTCTTTGAACTTTTCAAAAGTTTCATGTTTGTGTTTCATCAGATAGACATAGGCATATCTGCTGTAGTCATCGATGAAAGTCACGAAGTACCGTTCACGATTTCTCGTCTCGGTTCGAAAGGGTCCACACACATCGGTGTGAATAATGCCTAACAAACCTTGGGCCCGTTCACCTGTATGGGTGAAGGGTGACTTGGTTAATTTACCAGATAAGCATGACTCGCATTCATCGAAGGAATCTGCATCTTGGGATTCGAGAATGCCAGCAGTTTGCAACTTCTTGATGCGGGCCTTACTTATGTGACCAAGTCTATGGTGCCATAACGAGGATTCGTTACTATCAGTTTTGCTTCTTTTAGAAACATGATAGAGCTGGTCGTTTGTTTGAACATCTATCTCATATATGCCATGTCGAGGTTTAGCCTCGAAATAAAAGATATTATTAAGGTAAGCAGAAATCACATTTCCATTATATTTATACCGAAATCCTTGTTCAAACAATGAAGAGACAGAAATAATGTTTCTGGATAAACCAGGTGCATATAAACAGTTAATCAAATTAACTACAAGGCCTGAAGAACATGAAAAAGAAAATGTTCCAGTAGCAAGTACTGGGACCTTCTTCCCGTCACCAACGATGAGGTCCATGCGGCCTCGTTCTGTCTTCTTCCACTTTTCAGGTTCCTGCAAAACATTAACAATGTGGTAACCACATCCAGTATCAAATACCCATGAATTGGAGGAAACAGTGAAAAGTTCAATAACATTTATTGAAATACCTGATGAGCAACCCTTATTAGGGTTCTTGGTCATCTTCAGCTTTGCAAGATAAACGGGACAGTTGCGACGCCAGTGTCCCATTTTGTTGCACTCATAGCACAGGCGCTCCTCAGGAGGCTGAACCTGTGGTTTCTTGCCTTTGCCCTCTTTGACCTTCTTGGCCTTGGAGATCTTTGTATTCGCAACCTTGAGCACGTCCGGCGTGGTCCTGATCTTCACGTTGGGTATCAACGGAATAACCTCCTCGATCGACTGAGCCGAACAATTAATTGCAAGAATGCGATAATGTTCTGGCAAAGATCTGAGTACTACATCAAGAGCCATCCCGTCAGAGATGGAGTAGCCAAGGTCGATCAGCCTGTCGCGATACGCTTTCATCAGCATGACATGATCATATGGAGAGGAGTCGTTAGCCATAGAGCAGTTCACAAATTGTGAAAGTGCATCAGCTCGCTCAGTCCTCTGACTCAATTCAAATAAATCCTTGAGTTTACGAATGATGTCATAAGCAGACATCCCCATGAAATTGTACCGATAATCCTGAGTCATACTGGACAACATCAGGTCAGTGACGTCCTTATCATCGTCAGTGTGCTTTTGGAGCTCAGACCGCGAGTTCTCATTTAGCAAGTAAGATGGAATACTCGCGATCGGTCGGTCAATGACATAGAGTTTCCCGAAGAGCCTTAAAAGATTCCTTAGGGTTGTCTGCCATGCGAGAAAGCCAGACTCAGTGAAGGGGTCGAGTTGTACCATTGAACTTAATGGTGGTGAGTTTTCTTTAGCCTTCTGAAAATAAGCAAAGTGAATTTATCAGTATTTTCGATGTTAATTTTTCTTTAAAAATAAGTTGGTAAAGTTTATTTTTAAGAAAAATGAGAATTCGTTTAGACGACATTACTTGAGACCGCCAAATGAGCCTCAGGAGCAAGGCCGTGTAAACAAACTGACAACGATTGTTAATTGCGAGACTCAAGTCACAACTCTCGGTATGAGGCCGCTATATACATACATTTGTATTTTGCGATACGTTTAGCCTCATCCGTGCCCACTCTAGCAATACACATCCGTGGTGCGGTGTTGAAATACTCCAACACCACGAACATGCACGTCTAAAGCGATAGTAATCCTAAATGGTCGATTGTAACGGCACGGTGTTGAAATACTCCAATGTCGCCACCTTGGAAGGTACCCTCGGCACCAAGTGCGGTGTTGAAATACTCCAACACTGATGCTCCGGTAAATACGTTCCAAGTTCAACTTGAGATAGGATGGCACGAACTATCAGTTTTATGAATTACCAAATAGGGATATTAATTACTTTTAATATTTAATTATCGTCAGACACGAACGATAAAACCCTATCTCCACTCGGGACCAGTAAATTAATTTAACCTAATTAAATTACTAAGTTGTCGCGAATGGCATATTGTGTGTTAAACGGCATAAGGTCTTGATCTCGCTCGAGCCATACAAGCGAGATCACATGGGACAATTTTAAAATAAATTAAATTACAAAATGGTGAACAATCGAGATGGCATCTCTGTGCGATCAGGAATCCGGTTCAGCTCCCACTGGCTTTGACATCCCTCTTGCGTGTGTCCAGTCTTCGACTTTTGGTTACATACAAATTACAATTACTAAAACTACTTCTAGTAACCTAGCTCTAAATTTGTACAACTTTGAAACCCAAAACCGGGTCCAATAAACCAAAATCAAAAACAACCAATTGGGCCAACAACTTGGGCCAAACAGAGAAAGACAAAACACGCCATGACAATCATACATGATTACAAAATGAGAGGGGTCGGCCGTAACACACAATATAGTATATGGAATTAAAATAACAATTAAATTAATTCTAATTCGCAATCTGGATTTAAGTCGAAATTGCGAACTATCGGTCACAAAAGGACCGAATCTGGTTTGCGCGCGGTGATAATGGCTCTGATACCACTGTTGGGTTTTACAGTGGGATCCGGGTTACCGATTTTAAAATAAATTAAAACCGATTTTAATGATAAAATTAATTCCAAATTAATTTAGCAGCGGAAACGAAATTAAACGCGGATGCAACTGTAACAGGATCAATCACCGGCACGACAAACACAGAAAATATATTTATTTAAATAAATAAATAAATACATAAAATCAAATATCTAATAAATTAGATATACCTTGGCGGGATCCGAGCAACCGCTCGAGACACCCGGATTCAACGGGCTCGCGCTAGGACGAACAGAGACGTCCGACTCGAACCTTCGAGACAGATCATCAACGGCGGCATCGGCGGCGGCGACAGGCGGCGGCGGCGGTAGTGGCGGCGGCGGTGGTAGAGATACCACCGGTGGTGGTGACAAAATCTTCTCCGTCGGAATAGCCACCGGGACCGAACCCACGACGAACGACTCGCCGGAGGTCGGAGGAGGGGCGGCGGCGGCGAACGGGTATAGCGGCGCCGGCCACGTTGACGTGACCGGGCGCGGCGGCCTTGGTTGCGCCGGCAGCGCGAGGACCACCGGCCGGTGGTCTCGCGGCGGGGCATGTGCGGCAGTGGCGGCGGCGGCGGCTTGAGCCGCGGCGGCGGCTCGGGCTGCGGCTTCGGCTTCGGCTCGGGCTGCGGCTTCGGCTCGGGCTGCGACGGCTTCGCTCTCGAGACGGGCGCAGATACTGGCTAGACGGGGATCCATCGTAATGAGCAAGGATCACAATGGTGGAGGCGGGCGGCGACGGCGGTCGGCGGCGGCTGCGAGGGAGCCGGCTTCGGCTCTGGTTCGGCGCAGGGAGAGAGAAAGGAGGGAGGAGATTAGGGTTTTGTAACTTGCTTGACAATTAACTCCTCCCTTCTCCCTTTTATTAAATTTCGCGGACCGGGGCCAGACGGACTGGGCCCGGTCGCGATCTCCTTTAATCCACCAATCGATCAGTCCGTTAATCCGGTAACAACTGATCGACTCGTCTTTTAATTACCAAGTATTTTGAACCGATAGATTTTGTCGATTTAAATAAATAATTAATATTTATTTAATTCACCATTTAGTTCGTTTATTTCTAATTAACAATTAATTAGATATAATAGTCCGTTGACCCGGGTGTAACTCTTACGGGTCAATATCGGTCGGGTTCGTTAATTTGTCAGGTCAGGACACCATTTATCCAACACTAAAAACACTAACACTTATATTGTCACCTTTTTTTTTTTTTTGAATGCTTGATTTGCAAGAAACAACTAACCAAAACTCTCTTCTTAATCTCCATTCTTTCAAGATCATTTGGTGAAACACATTGTGAAACCTTTTGGATAGTAGCATATGTGCACCTTGATCATACTTATGAAATCTAAGGATTTCATAGTTAGTTGCTTGCAAATCTTAAGCCTCTTGATAAAATATGACTAAATAATGTTACTTGTTATTATTTATTTTTGGTCCTAACACATGCATTAGTGTTAGTAGATTATCATTTATTTTCTTGTCCTAACACAAATGTGTTAGTGATTGTATTTATTTTCTTGTCCTAACACAAATGTGTTAGTGATTGCCTTTAATTATATATTTGGTCCCAACATAAATATGTTGGTTGATTATTTATTAATTCATGTTACCTATTAAAAATGTTAACTAACAATATAAATCCATGTTATATTATGTTAACTTATGAAATGATAATAAACAAATATATAACCTAAGAGTCATGGACTTATTTAAATAAAAGTTACATATGTAACCTATGACTAAAACAAAAAGAATATGCTCTTTAAAAATAAGTCAAGTAACATATTTAATGTGTTATTAATGATTAAATGATTGGACAAAAAGAATAAAAATAAATGCTAGATTTGATAAGAATAACATTTATGTCAAATGATTAATTTGACATAAATACTTGGATTTATTACAAGTTTTAACCTTTCTTGAAACTTGCTAGAAATGGACATTTTTATAAAAAGTCACACTTGAAAATAAATGTTTTCATAAAAGATTTTTATAAAAATAAACCAAGACAAACCATTTGTTTAAACATCTTCAAAGGCTTTTAATATTTCTTTGATAAAAACCAAGTATCCAAAAACGAACCGACATTCGTTGGAGACTTTAAATAAAAGACGAGTTTATAAACCAAATGTTATAAATCCAAGCGTCGTCGTAAATATTCTTATCGACGATTTCTATTAAAATATTTCATGAACTTGAAATATTAATCAACCTTTGGAAATGATTAAATGTTAAAAACCTTAAATGATTTTTTCTTAAAGATGTATGTTTTATAAAATAAAACAAACGTTAATAATTATTTTGACAAATAATTATTTGCAAGGAAACTTAAACTTTGTTTTATTCACTAAATAATTGTTAATCGTAATTATTCAAAATAATTATAACTTGCAAGATTAACAAAATCGAATAAGTAATTATTTAATTAAAATAATTATTCGAACTCATGAAAATAATAATAAACATTATTATATCTTTTTACTCAATGTTCAAGACTTGGTTGAATTATTGAAGATGATTATTTGTTTATATTTATGGGACATAAATATAAATAACCATAAATGTATTTAATAAATAAATACAAGATAACGAGTTTTCGATAATACAAACGGACTTAAATCGTCAAGACTTGACCGGTATCACTTGGGTGACGTATGTTACTCAAATGATCATAGACCTTATGCATATGTTATTTAATTATTTAGGGCGTTACGTGCTACCGTCCTTTGCTGCTTAAATACCGCTTATCTGCTAAAACTGTGAGTTTCACGGCCCCTTTTCCTTTTAACTGTTTTATACTTGGGGGAGAAATCATGAAAACTGATTAAATGCTTTTTACTTAATATTATGGTTTACTTGTTAGCCGTATGACTACTTGTTCTCTTACTGATTGCCCAACTTGGTACATTATCGTTATAAACGTTTGTACAACCAAAAATCCCATCATTAATTGATTTCAATTAGTTCTGTACGAAACGATAGCTAGTGAGTAGATCTATTTGGGTTGACAACCCTACCCTAACTGGTAGCTCCAGTTCTGACTCCGGATTGTCTGGGGGTACACGTCAGTTATTCTGCACTGTTTAACATCTCTGGGCAAGAGATGCCGGGTGGGTAAACTGTTAGTATTTGAAATCAAGGTTCAGGTGAGATCATACAACCACAACAATAAACCCTGATAATATTTAAGTATACCGAAACTGTTTTACAACTGTTTACAACTGTTTAACTATCGAGTCCTAAACCTGTGAACCTCACCAACTTTATGTTGACCCGTTTTATATTCATGATTTCTTAGGTAATTGACGAGACTTCCTTGAAGACATGCAATTGGAGCTCACAAATGCTAACGGACCTGTCCCTGGAGTCATAGTCCTGACTATCCAACTTAACTGCTTTAAGCTTTTAATAATCGTTTAAGACTTATGTTTTTAAATTGTAAAACATTGATGTTTCCACTACTCTTTCCGCTGCAATGAAACGAATTAATGTTTTATGAAGTTTTTAAATTATTAGAAGTGTTCTATGTATCCTCGACTATGATTTCATTCTCGCTCACACCCGAAACCGTTGACCGGGGTGTGACAATTGGCTAAGGTGATGTATCCAAATAAATTAAAAGTGAGGGGTCTTGAGTTTAAATTCCACCTATAATCGGGTGCTTGGGTAATGACAACGCCAGTTATCCAAATTTGCCGTTTAAAAACAAAAATTATCATCATTATCAATGTTTGATCTTTCATCTCCGTTAAAATAAGTTTACCATTTACCACTAGGCTACAGCCTACAACCCAATTACACTAATCCATTATAATTCACAAACGAGGCATGAACCCCTTACCTTCAAGAAGAGACACATCAATTTCGATGACTTTATCATTAGACCCGACCCGACCCGACCCCGCTCCGATTTACTTCAAGCTTTTAACCAAAACTTTATGATTTACTTCAATCTTTTAACCACAAACTTTATGATTTCAAGCATCGAAAACCATAAAAGCAAAAAGAAAAAAAGTGTGAAAATGATGAAAAAAGCACTCTTTTTGGGTCGCCACACTCTTCTCATTTGTCAAGCATGAAAAACATCAATCATTTCATTTCTTCATGGCCCCTCGCAGCAAACTTTCCACTCAAAAACACCTCAAATCTTACCATTTCAATCCCCCTCTTCTCTCTCTCACACACACTAATCACACACAGTACACACAATCGCCGTTTTCCGTTTTCCGGCCGCCGGAGAAGCAAAATGGACGAGTCATGGCGGATGAGAATGGGATCAACCGCGTCATCGAAGCTCCCTCCACGGTGGTCATCGGAGGAGAATCACACGGATCCGACGAACGGCGGCCATGTCCGTGGCTACGGATCTCTAGATCCGGAGGATTTCGATGACGTGTTCGGCGGTCCGCCTCGCAGCGTCCTTTCGCGCCAGTACTCCGTCGACGGCGATTTCGCGAAGGCGGCGGCGGCGACGGGAGTTCTGTTTGAGGATATGTTCAGGAAACCGAATCGGAGCGATCGGACGCTGCCGGAGTTCAGGATTCCGGGGAGTAAGAGCGGAGGAGGATGCCGGAGTGAAGAGGAGTTTTACAGTGATATATTTGGGAATTCGAGGAGGTCTAGGTCGAGATCTGAATCGCAGACGTGCTCGTATACGAAATCGAAGTCGAATTCGTCGTCGATTTTGAGCTCGGAGGAATTGAGTCCGTTCCGGCCGGCGGTCGGAGACGGTGAAGACGACGACGTTTGTTTCGCTTCGTTTGCCGCGAAACTCAGGTACTCTAGTTTCTATAAGTTTGATATTCAGTCCCTCGGGTTTAAGACTGTTGTCACTTTGTGCCCTTGGTTTTAGTAAAGGATCATTAACAGTCTAGCACCCTATTATTTGACATGTTTAACGGTTAATGAATAACTAGGTGATCTTACTCGTATTTTACAGCGAGCGAACGTGAAACATAGACAAAAGTAAAAGTAGGTGGGGTGTAAAAAAGTTAAAGTATGTGGGTTGTAAAAGTTCAATAATACAAGGGTTAAAAATAGAAAAGGCTTGTGACTGAAAAAATATACAAGTTTAATAGCAAAACTTAAAACCAGTCAAACTTTAACCGGGAAATGTAAATACGGAGCTATCAAACAACTAGGTTATATGTGAAACCAATCAACACATGCCGTTTTGATTAGTAGAAAAGCAAATTATTAATAATGTATCTAATTATGAAAATCAATTAAAATTGTATTATTTTAGTATTTTAGTTTCAAATCAATTTTAAGTAGTTTTTTAATTTTTAATCAAAATAAATGACGCGGTTTTGATTAGTTTCATATATAATTTAGGTGTGTGACAACCCGATATTTGCTTTCCCCAACTTTATTATTCATATTGGTTAGTAATTAGAAAAAGTGATCAGAAAATATATAGTTTAGGGGCCAAACTTAAAATCATCAAAACTTTACTATTTTTTATGGTAGTAATTGTTGTATGTAAAACAATCCAAAACAAATTTATTTAATAAATTTATATCATCTTATTTTGATCCATCTTGTTTTAGAGTTCAGCGGGTCATACTCAACAATTTCTTGATCCCTAAAAAGCATAGCTTTGTTTATAGCAGGATCGGTTTTACTATTCAAAAGGGGGTTACGGCTCAACTTGTTGCCCGTTTACCTGCCACTTTATTGTAATTTGATCCTTCATATATATATATAAAATACTTAATTATTAAAAAGAAAAACTTAAGAGATAACAAGTTCATTATTTATTGAAAAAGGTTAGAAGTATGTGTATTTTAGACAAGTTTAAGAAAGTTCATGTATAAATCTTAGTTAATTTTTAATATCACAGCTTTTCTTATTAAAAGTTTCAATTTTGTGAAGGCCCATAAATGTCTCATCTAAATGGAACACAACAAATAAGATGCATGAGGTACAACCAATGGCAGATTCTCCTTGCAATTCTCATTCCTTTGAGAGTGACTATACACACAAATTCAAAGGTTCTTATCCTGGGTTCTCACAAAGGGTTTCATCCCCTGAAATTACTACTTTTGGACCAAATTCATATACAAGTGTCAAGGAGTCAATTGAGGATCTGCAAGTCAACTCTCCAGCATCTATAGTGTCCTCTGTTAACCAGGATCAAGAGGATGAAACAAGCACAATCAATGAAGAAGATGATGAACTTATGAGCTCTTTTGTAATTGAAATAAATCCTAGTAGAAACTGTGAAAGAATTGGTGAATCGCTTGGCGTAGATGAAGCTATTGCTTGGGCTAAACAAAGGTGTCAAACGCGCAACTTTGAGAAAGAATGTGACAAAGGAGAAGATCAGGAACATGGGTGTCCTCGGGTTGAAGGTGATATAGCTAACAGTTTAATTTAACTTTTATCCAGATTTGCTTTTTATTTGTTGTAACCATGGGAGGCGAAGGTGGGAAATCAGACACTTACCAATGCGCCACCACTTGAAGGTTTAGAATTGGGTTTTGGGTGGTATTTAGGATTCAAATTATCATTTGCATACTAGTTGCAACAAAACTAATTATCTAATGGATTATCTTCTTCAAAGTGCAAATTCAAATTCTCATGGGATTCTACAGGACCAATTTTTGGTTCACATCTTTTGTTTGTTTTGCAGAAATGCATGGAGTTACTACTGTTCCTGAAGTGCAAATAAACGAGTCGAGAGAATCATCTTCGGTAACTATTTAAAAAGATTATATGGTGTTACCAATCTCATATATTTCAAGTCACAAATGGATAGATTTATGTGTTTCCACATATTTTAGACACACATAGGGTATATAACTGAATTTAAGTAAAGAACTTTGAGAACCGTATAAACACCCCCATATCGCTTTAACTGTGATCCATAAGATGGCTATGTAACCGCATAACTAACTCTCTTTATCTCTTTCACTATATCTGGTCAACACTACGTACAAGTGCTTATGCGGTTCTCTACTTGAAACTAGTTATCTTTAAATACGCCAAACACACATACATGTATATCACGATTTAAGCTATAATATGTTTTGACATTTTTCTGTTATGCAAATTAAAATACTTTGTTATATTTACTCAGTTGGACAAAGAAAAGGTATGGACAATAGAAGAACCTGTACAAGAACTGGAAGAAGATGTAAGCCTATGTAAACAGGTAAATTTCAGGAGTAATCTTCTTGTATTTATTATTCTAAGAACACCAAGAACGTTTTATAAAACTTTTTAACTTCCGAATTTGGAGTATCCTACTTTCACACGATTCACGGGGTTCAATAAGCAATCAATATTTCACGATCAAGTTTATCCCATGGTATAAAAGTAAGGTTTGCCCTCATCTCAGCTTTCGCAAACCTTATTGCTTGAGTGGGAATGTGGGATTTTGTTTGTTTGTTATTCTAAGAACCTCCATAAAAGATTTTCCTTTTTAACAATTCACTACATGTATTGGTACAGATGGAACTGGAATTGCTGGATGAGGATATAAAGTTGTGGTCAGAGGGAAAAGAATCAAACATCCGATTGCTTCTATCGACACTACATCATGTAAGTTAAATGTATGAATGCGTTATAGGTCTGGTCTATTCTTTCCTTATTAACTTACTAATCTTGTCTTAATGTAGATTCTATGGCCAAGTAGTGGTTGGATAATGATACCTATAACAAACCTCAAAGAAAGCCCGAATGCCAAGAAAGCTTATCAGAAAGCGCGGTTATGTCTGCACCCTGATAAACTACAACAACGAGGCGCCACAATTTCACAAAAATATGTTGCTGAGAAAGCATTTCCAATCCTACAGGTTTTCAAACTTCTTCTCTATATGTGGAAGTTTTGGTGTTTGGATCACTATTGAAACTGCTTATCTGCTAAGCAACTCCAAGTTGCTTGTTCAAAACTGCATTTCGCTGGATAAGCAATTTGATAAAGAGTTTCAGTTAGATTCCTGTCGGCTTGCAAGCCGAAAATTTGAACCAAACAGGACCCATACATTTATTCGTATCAAACATGGCTACCTAACCCGGACGCACTTAAAATTTTGTAACCCTAACTGACCCGTTTAACCCTTTATCTAAATGAGTCAAACAAGTTGTAAACATGCTAAACGGGTTGTAGGGTTGTAATAAATGGGTTAAAAGGTTCATAAATGGGATGATCTATTTGATTAAACCAATTGACGGGTCAAACTGAAAATGACCCGCTTAACCCACTTATTAAAACGACTTAAAAGGTTTGTAATCAAGTTGTAAACATGTTAAATGGTTAGCGGATTGTAATAAATGGGTCGGAAATTGGTTGACGGGTCAGCCTATATAACTAACTAAATGGGTTAAACATGTTAACCCAAGATGACCCGTGTTCTTAAACATGTCAACCCACACATTGCCTATTGTAGAGGTCAAATTTAGAAACCGAAGACCTGATTATTTTTGTGTGAGTGTTTTAGGTTGTGTCAGGAATCGCCACTCATAATATTAATAAGCAATCCTCGACACCCCCAAACTTTCAAAAATTATAAGGTGCTCAAACGTCGACATAACAGAGGCTGTTACAGTTTTTAATGACTTGTTTTGATGTTGTTTGTGATTAGGATGCATGGGCTGCTTTTATATCCCAAGATGTTCTTTTGTCTATAACATGAAGAAGGGATGCAAGAATCTATGTGGAGTGTTTAGACATATATATATAGTAAATGCAGAAGATATAGAAGAAATAAACAGAACATATGTTTGTTAAGCAAGAACTCTGACATATTAACCATCATTTTTGTGGTTTTATTTTCTTTTAAACTGTGAGAGTGTTCTATGGTTTTTTTTAGTGTTCTACAAGTGTGAAATGATTTTTCATTCTTTGTATAGATTTGGTGTTTTTCATTGTTGTCACATGACCCGGAGGTCATCAGTTTGAGTTGTGAATACAACCTCTTGCAAAAATGCTTGATAACTCAATAGTTCAATACCATGATGTATATGTTTTAAGAGATTTTATATATGATTGTCTATTGTACCTTAGGACATGATTAGACACGAAACCGACCGAAACCTTACATGTAGCATTTTTTAGAACAATATGGGCAGATGAATTCAAAGATAAAGATGACACTTTTAGAAATAATAAGCATCAGATTCCAATTGCTGTTTTACACTAAATACAAATTGCATGTATAGAAGCAATGTACTTGTAACTAGAAAACTTATCAGGGGCTATTGTTGTAAAACTTGGTAAGTCAAAGGGCCTAAAATATGCATTAGGTTAAAACTGAGTATTGAGTGGCTCTTTCCACAAGAGATTGGTAGTAACCTTATCTACAAAATCATCCAACAACCAATGGGTTTGTAGCATAAGTGTCATAACTATATTCACCTCATCTTCTCTCTCTTTGAACCATATAAATCTATACACATATGATATACCATATATGACACCCCCTACCCCCCTTCCCCCCCTTTCCCCACCCCATCCCCCAAACCAAACTCACCATGGCAGCAGCATCAACAGCAGCAGGAGTCACAGCATTTCATTCATATTCTCCTCAAGAACAACAATCACAAGCACATCAATCAACAGACCCCCCTCAACTTTCCAAGAAACCCAAAACCACCCTCCATAAAAACCCTCTCTACAACCCAGTCCACTCAAAACTATCCCACCAAATCAAAGAAAAAATCTTGTGTCTTGAAGTTATGGGTGTTGATTCAGGCAAAGCCCTCTCTTCAAACCCATCCATCCATTCAACCCCTCTGGATTCCATCCACAACATCATCACTTTCCTTCAATCCAAAGGCATTTTACAAAAAGATCTTCCAAGAATCATAGGCATGTGCCCCAGCATCCTCACAGCCAACATCAACCACCAACTCATCCCAGTTTTCAACTTCCTGTCACGTGATCTCAACATCCCAGATCACAATTACAGAAGAGTGATCAACAAATGTCCAAGATTGCTTGTTTCAAGTGTTGAAGATCAGTTAAAGCCTGCTCTTTTTTACTTGAAAAGACTCGGGTTTCGGGACTTAGGGGCTTTAGCTTATCAAGATTGTGTTTTGTTGGTGTCAAATGTGGAGAACACATTGATGCCAAAGTTGGATTACTTGATTAGTCTTGGGTTCTCGAAACCGGAGGCGGTTGAGATGGTTTTGAGGTGTCCAGGGTTGTTTACTTTCAGTCTTGACAACAATTTTAAGCCGAAATTCGAGTATTTTGAGAAGGAAATGAAAAGGGATGTGAGTGAATTGAAGGATTTCCCACAGTATTTTGCATTTAGTTTGGAAAAGAGGATAAAGCCCAGGCATTTGGAGGCTTTGGAATGTGGGGTTGAGATTTCTTTACCATTTCTACTCAAAACCACTGATGAAGAGTTTGCAGAATTGCTGAGAAAGTAGAACAAATCAAGAAATCTGTAAATTCTTTGTTTTTGTAAGCACTGATAATGACCCATGTTTTCAACTGTTATTTGGATACTTGTTGAACAATCTTGAGGCCTGTAAGTCCCAAAAGCTAATTTTATGTATTTATAAAATTAATTATATATAACATTTTCTTGAGGTAATTGCATAAATGGTCTGTGTGATCTGTTATATCCTGGATTTGAATAAATGTCAGTCAATTTTCAAAAAAGACAGTTAACAATATAAAATCTGATAACAAACACAAACTATCTACAGAGTGGTTAAAGACTATTGTATCAAAGTAACAACACTGGTCAATAGTTCATATAATATTACATAACAGATTTTATAACAGAAGTTATGGGGATGTAACTGTAATGTACAATCAAACAAGAAACATCCAAAGTTGGGGATGATCAATCTTTTGTACATAAATTCTGAAGAAACAATAGCAGAGCAAGACACGCTATGCTATTCGGTTTGCACTGGTTATGGAACTGGTAATTGAGCACTTGCTACAAATGCAAAAGATAATCGCAGTCATAAAACAGAATATACAAAGAAGAGTTAATTACGGTTTGCGTCCCTGAGGTTTTTATACAAAAAAATTATAATCTTTTTTGAACGGTGGGTGGAGGTGGTGGAAATTTTTCAGCCAGATCTTTTATAAGAGAAATTGTTTTTATTTTTGTATTTTACATAAAAACGTCAGAGTGCGAGATGGAATTTTTTTAACTTTTGGACTTAAGTGGCAAAAGCCACCAAACCTCAGGGACGTAAACCGTAATTAACTCTACAAAAAAAATTGGGTAGAAAAGGAAAGATTTTGGCGAATAAATTTGAATGTTGTTAATTTAATTTAGATCCAACTAACCAGTTAAAACCCCATTCGCCTCGTCTCCGCTTCTCCACACAATATCCTTCAATCCAGTTGTAAGATTTTTGTAGAACTGCATGATCAAGAAAAGATATAAGGTTACAACACTTGCTCATTTCACGTTTAGGAAAAATGATTTAACTAATTTCTGTTGCAGAAGATGGGGATAGTCATGAACAAGATTTAGCATAACAAAAGCAAATTAACTATGAAGGTAAAAAGGTATATAAATTATAAAAACCCGGACCCGCTTAATACAAAACTAATTTTAAGCAGATAACTGGAGAACCATGAATGATATTCAAATGTATAGGAAAAGAAAGAAAGACAAAATAAAAAATAAAAATAAAAAAAATAAAAAATATTCTAATGTATCGCGTTGAATTGCAACTTTTAAACAAATATAAATTATAAAAAATTGGTTACAGTCTGCTCAAAATTGTTTATGTATTTAACATGCATCTTATAAACCAAAATAATCTAACTTGCAAGTGGATTTAAAATACCTTGTGAAATTCTAATGTATCCCCTCCAGCTTTGCGAACCTCAACCATATGTAGAGAAGGTGCCACTTCAAATATCTGAAAAAAGAATAATGTTTCAAATATGAACAAGAAACACTATATTGTTGTAAATTTTGTAATAACAAGATTTAAAAGAACTTCATGTGAATTTATTCAACTTGACCCATTCAACCAACTAATTCTTCAAAGTCTATCCATTTGATCCATTGATCCAAAAATGGATCTAAATGACTAAATAGCAAGTTCTACTTTTGAGCATATTATTCTATAATGACATGACATATTTAGAAGAAAATATACCTCTGTTGCAACAGACAAGTGGCCCTTTCGTCCAGACTTTTCGCCATGAATTTTCAACTGAAGTGCGAAAATGAGTGCTTTAACATTAGGGCTTCCAAAATGGAACAACTTTAACAAAAAAAAAATATGTCTGTTTCATCACCTTGTAATTATTTTTCTTTACATCAAATCCCAAAGGTGTAGCGGCTTCTTCTATTTTTGAGATGATCTCATTGGCGGGACTTTTTGATGTGAATCTTGTTTCACGCTTGACAAGCCCCTGATATTTCATTTAATTAAAGTGTCAACTATAAATTACTTTAAAGAAGCCACAATTCACATTAGAATTAGCAAAATAGCATATCGATCAAATTAACCAAAAAAAGGATTGAAACATGTAAAGCATACCATTTGTTTTTCAAAAAGAGAACTGAGGTTGAGGCCTTGAGATTTAGAAATAAGTTCAAAAGCATTCATGGTGACAGGCTGAGTAGGCCGTTCATCCCGCCTCTCCACAACAAGGACTTGAGGATCCTATATGCCGAAAAAAAAAGTACTCATTAGCCACCATCAAAACCGCGTATTTGTAATTTAATAGGCGAGTGAAATTACCCCTGCTTCATTGAAAATAGCATCCACATCATCTAGACTAACATCCTCTTGTTCAAATCTAGGGGGCACATATCCTTTCTTAAACCATTCATTTTCAATGAGTTCGGCAGTTGTGATTCGCTGTCGGTCATAATATATAATCAGTCAAAAATGTAACTTTTACAGTAGACCTTAATACTAACAAATGGTCATTTTCAAAACAATCTGAAGCTTTAAAGTTTGAAGCGAAGACAAGTGAACATACGGTCTCGGGATTAGGATCCAAAATCCGTTTAATTAGTTTCTTTGCATTTGAGGAGAACCAAGGAGGACAAGAGAACTCGGCCTTAAATATCTGCAATCACATATATATTGTTACACCCAAAAAAAAAACAAAAAAAAAAACTCCGAAGTAAGGTCCAAACTTGTAATTTCCCAAAAGCAGGGACCAAACGTGCAATATGGGCTTACCACAGGGACCATTCGTGTAATTAACTCGAAAATTTATTTTGCAAACTAAAAATGACATGCGCAATTGAATTCAAATAGATGTAAATGATAAAGAATACCTTTTTGTACAAAGCCATAAGGTTTGACTCTTCAAAAGGCAGATAACCCGCCATAAGAACAAAAAGAATTACACCACATGACCATAAATCCGCCTTAGCTCCATCATAGCCCTTGTTGTTGATTACCTGGCGGAGTATATAGCCAAACCCTAAGAAAAGTGGCTTAATTTATATTACTAATTGTTTATAATAATTTGGAGAAATGTATAACTTACCTCAGGAGCAACATAATTTGGTGTTCCACATGTTGTGTGTAGTAAGCCATCTTCCTACAAGAAGAATTTCCAATTGTCCAGAAACATAAGAAAGAGAACTCGAATCCGTAAAATTACTATCAGCTTCAACATGTCTAATAAAGAAGGAAAATAAGACTCACTCGAACTTGTTGTGGCAGTGCACTTAATCCAAAATCTGAAACTTTGAGACATCCACTCGCATCCAACAGTAAATTTTCAGGCTGCAAAATATCATCATAACCCTTTTTAGTACGCGTAAAACCGACCTAAATTATAAATAAAAAATAAAAAAAAAAAAAAAAAAAAACTAGGAGGTTGAATTGGATGACTTTCAACCCGTTTGACTAATTCCTCTTGTACCTTGAGATCCCTATGGAAAACACCCCGACTATGGCAGTAATCAACTGCATTTATGAGCTGCTGAAAATATTTTCTTGCTTCATCTTCTTTAAGTCTGCCTTTAGCTGCCTTTAGAATTGAATGCATAAATTTGTATCAGTATGCCAATTTTGAAGGCCATTAAAAGGTTCAAGCTAACATCAACTTACAATTTTGTCGAATAATTCACCACCAGTAACAAATTCCAAAACAATGTATATTTTTGTCTTGCTTGCCATAACCTACAATAAAAAAGCTTTAATCACACATGTATCATAAATTCATAATTCATTGTGCTTACATGTTTAACATAAAAAAATGTGTTATACTGCTAAGGCCTAAGAATTTATTTTATGATGAGCAACTTAAAAATAGTAAATAGGCAAAAAAAAAAAAAAGTAATATTCCCATGTCAATCCGACAATCTCGCAATGCTTTATAGGGCTCAAGTGCGGTGTAATACACATTTACACGTGTAATTAATGACAAGATTTTAACTTCTATATGTTACAAGAAAACTGAACAAAACCTAATCTCGGCACGCCTTAGAATATAAACAAAATTTCATTTCTCCGTAACCTTTGAGTTCCTTCAATGTACTCCTAAGGGAGGGGGCACCATTTAACACAAGATACCATTGGGCTAAATATCCTTTGGTTGATTAACTACCAAGAGATTCTCAAGGTTCCAAGATGAAATTAGTCGATATAAGCATGTATAACAGGCTAATTTATAGTTAATACATTTATACAAGTTTAACAACAAAAACAAGTATAATAGCCATATAAACTTGAATAAGATATATAACTATCTGACCTCAAACATACGAATCACGTTCGGATGTCTAATTAGTTTCATAGTCGATATCTCCCGTTTGATCTGCAAGATTAGAGTGTACATCAAACAACAAAACCATAAACAATCTGATCATCTTTCTGACCAAAAGTCAACTCAATTCAAGAACTTGGATTGCAAATCAAAAAAAAGTCAACAGCTTTTCACCACCATATACCTGAGTGATCATCTTAACCTTGAGCACTTTCTCTTTATCAAGAATCTTGATAGCAACATTCTCACCTGATTCAACATTTCTAGCAAATTTCACCTTTGCAAATGTCCCTTCACCAAGAGTCCTTCCAAGTTCATATCTCCCTACTCTTGTTCTTGAAGGTCTTGAAGATGCCATATTATGATTAAAAAGCCCTAATCCTAAATTATATCAATTATCAAATCACCCCCACCCCCTTATACATATATTCCTATTATTCCTATCAATTGTTTTATTTCATCTTTTTTATTGGAAATGGAAAGTTAATTGCTTGAAAAGTTAAAATCAAGAAGATATACATATACCATCCATCTTATTTCAGATCAAAATCTCTTCTTTTTGCAGGGCTGCCAAACTTGAGATCTTGAAACACTCATCTTCCCTAAACTAGAAAAAGAAAAGAAAGATAAACCCTAGAAGGAGTTGAAGAAAGGGGGTGAATCTAGGAGAAGCAAACATTAGAAGAGGGTGATGGAGAGGATTATCTAGGGATTTAAGACATGGGAAATTGGGAATCTTGGATATCTGCGTTCTAGATGTGGTGAAACGAAGAAAAGTGGAGGTCCAAACGAAGACTCAAAGAGAAATCATTGATGGAGTGTTGGATTTTTTTTTTTTGAACAGCTTTAAAATTCACCAAAAAGAACACCAAGTACACCAAGCTTTAACCAGGGGCTAAAGCCAAGAACAGAAAACAACAAAACAGCACAACCACTACATGAGTAAGACACACACCAAACGATTTGATTAGTTGAAATTGACATTGGCGTGAACCTCCCCTAAAACAACCTATAATATAAAAAACTAGATTTTACACCATAAAAAAATAATAACACGGGTCCGTAAAAAAATGATAACATGGGTCCGTAAAATAGTGACATTACTGATACGCAAAGTAGAAAAAGAAAAATATAAAAAAAAATTATGTAAAGATATTAAAATTAGAAATCTAGTAAATATAATATAAAAAACTTGTATATCTAAAGACAATGGTGTAATGAAATTAAACACTTAAAAGCAACACTCTAAAACTAAAAGTAAATTAAGAAAATGTTTTAAGACTACCAAATCATGTATTAGATTTATTGCGTTTATATAAGCGAAAAATTTCAGGCCTCGTGGCAACATCACGTGCCACTATTGGACCAATGGTTGAAGGCCATGTCACATTCAATGCTATTCTTCATTCCCGTCATGTTGTCCTTTGTATATTATAGAATATTATATAAATGGCAATTTTCTGTCAATAATACAAGTATAAAAAGTTTAATTATACAAAAGGTATATAAAGAAAGTCGTAACATGCTTAAAAAGAAATAAACTAAATAGGTGTTTAATATGTCATTTTCTAAGTTGTGGGTTTCTTTCTATATGTACAAATTGGGTAATCGCGCTTTGTTATTCATTTTTTAAGTTGCTGAAAACAAAATTACTATTGATGAGTAGTAACAAACTTCTATTGTTTTATCACTTTGTTTTGTTTATTTTTCAAGGAACTATTTATCATTCACTTGCCTATCAATCCGTCAAGGGCTTTGAGCCTTCCACCCTATTGGGGCGAGCCCTAGACCCCCACCAGAGCGATGCCCATGACCTCGCCAAGGGTGTAGTTTCCTATATTTTAACCCTTATTATTTAGGGGCTTCCCTTTCACAACAATGGGGTTTTATATATTAGGAAAATTGGAATTAAATAATCCAAGTTATTGGGTATTGGCTGATAATAATCCGAGTTCCTATATTGGCCTACAATAATCCCAGTTATTTGGATCTTGGAATTCATTGGGCCGCCGTTAATTTTTCACTAACTCCGTTAGTTGTGTGCTGACGTGGCACATGCCACATCAGCAAATATGATGCCACATCACCTGCCACGTCCGCAAAAATGATGCCACATCACCTGCCACGTTAGCAAGTACTAGCGGAGTTAGTGAAAAATTAACGGCGGCCTAATGAATTCCAAGACCCAAATAATTGGGATTATTGTAGGCCAATATTGGAACTCGGATTATTATCGGCCAATACCCAATAACTTGGATTATTTAATTCCAATTTTCCTATATATTAAGGTTATCATAGTTTTAATCGAGTGGGCATTTCACATCTTCTAACAATATCTATGTATATTTTAGTTGTCTCTAAACGGATATTTTAGTGATAAAGTGATGATTTCTCAATTAAAAAGTTATAAGATCATATCCTATAAAATATATGTACCTTGATGATTTTGTTATGCAAAAGAAGATAATCAAATCAAACTAAAATAACCTTAATATACCATCATTGTCATTCAGAAAGAAAATAATCAAATCAAACTAAAATAACCTTAATATATCATCAATGAACAAAGGGTTGGATACTTTTTTTTTTGACAAACACGTATTTCTTCACTATTTTAATTCTTATTGATTAGTTTAACAATGACATGTGTGTTTTATTGATTAAATATACAATTGTAATGGAATGCTTAGTCAAATTAAGACATCGTGACTATAAACGCATAACAAATAATTCTAATATAATAAGTTTCTTATTTAAGTGCATACAATCTTGATGTAAATAAATGAGAAAGTGTATACGGTGATCTTATGCACTTAGGGCAAATGGTATACAGACTTGAAGTTGGTGTGGGGGTTTCACGTCATGTTCACGGCGTGATACATCATCCTCGTGTGGTGCTATCCATCTGCGTGAGGATTTTAACGGCGTGAAGAAACTTGTATGGTAGCTCTCCTCCAATCAAAATATGTCACACGTTTTCTTTATAATATTTTTTGGTTTTAAACTAATCTTCAGCACTATATTATCACACCATGTATACTCACTTGGTGTTATCAAATGGTGTTAGCCAGTCAGTTACCACGTGGCATGATAACACCACCCATAACACCATGTATACCTCATGCCCTTAAGGTCATCCAGTATGGGTGGCGTGATCAGTGGCGAAGGATATAAGGGGCGGGAGGGGGCGCCCGACCCTCCGAATTTTTTTTTGCGATGTAACGAGTATATAATTTTCGTGTAGAAAATTTCGATATGCTCCGGTTTCGACCCCCCATATTAGTTGTGAAATTTTTTTATATAGATCCCGACCCCCCACTAGTTTTTTTCAAGCTTCGTCACTGGGCGTGATAGTCTGGCTGGCACCTCACCACACAACCATCATGCCATGAAGCCCAACCCCCTTAGGCGTGGTTCTCCGGGCGCTACCAATTTGCGCAAACATTTTCACGCCCATATGTATGCGTGGTTTGTGATTGAGATTCCATATCCGCCATTCACATCAAAACAACTCACTAAACTTTTTAATTATATATAATTTAAATGTTTATTTAAGCTCAAATTTTATATCTTTTTAAAAGGAAAAGAAAAAGAAAAAAATAATTATATATTCAATCACACCACACCACATCACATGGGTATACCACCATGTGTGTGGTAATCGTATGTGGTCCAGTCAGCGGTGACATGGTCACCACACCATATGAGTATACCTCATGCCCTAAGTTTAGAAGTGGTACCATTTATAACTTTATACTTTTAAATGAAAAACAAAATTAAACTCACAATTAATTTCCTTAATCAGTTACTGTTCTTCGTCTTTTTCGAGTCTCTTTCATTCAATGTAAAAGACTAATGCGATGGAGATACATAGTTATATTTTTTTAACAACCCTTTTACGTGTCTTCCTCTGATGATATATCAACCGTCCCTAGATATTTGACGCTTCAAGGCGACTAGAAAAACCCTCATAGACAGAAACCCTAACAACCAAGTAAAACTGCCCCGTCGACGCAAGCACAAATGCTCAAACTATCGTCCTCTCATAGGAGAAGTCATCGAGCTACCACTAAGATTGAAGGCCCGTGGTAAATACATAGTTAGATGAAGGAAAGGGAGCGTGACTTCAATTTTGGTGAGGGAGAATGACACATGTTGTGGTGGTGATAAGTATCATATTGTTTGAAAAAAAAAAAACCGTAATTCATCAATGAGGGGGCTAAATTGTGAGTTTAATCTTGTTTTTTAGGTTAAAATTACGTAGTTTTGAATAGTTTTGTATCTAATCTTAAGTGCGCGACAATATCATAGTCACTTTTTTCAAATCTAAAATCTTTATCTTTGGTTTGAGTATCAATAAGATTTTCTACATAATCGTATAAAACGCATGTCATATTTTACAAACGCGAACCTTTCAAATTAGCTTGTAGTGATCCACATTATTAGTAGTATATTAGAAAAAATTAGTGCAAAAATGTTTTTCAATAACTTTGGCACAAATAATTATTTTATACATATGTATCAAAATAAACATACACGACTTAAGTCAATACGCTGGGAAGGCGGGCAACAAGCTGCGCCGCCAACCCCTTTTGAATAGCAAACCCTAGCCGTATAAAAACAACATTCTTCAATCTAGAGGTCGCACTATTCCCGCGCATGACTTTCTGGATCCTGTTCAACATGGCCACCGCCTCTGTCTCTAGATGGCCGAAGGTGTCAAAGGCGAAAGGAACAAACACATGTTGGTTTTCAATGCACGCTTTCTCATGTTTGTTAACCTTTCCAGCAGCTGCCCTGGACGCCGCCTGACCAGCTGTGAAAGTGCTGGCCCTTAGCCCCACAAGAGGGGAAACCCCCGTCAAATCAACACAAGCGTGTTTCCCATTCTGCCACCCAAAAACAAGTATGTCGGCCGGCCGGAGAGTGGAACGCCCATCCCTAGGGTCAGACAGGAAATTAACAGGAGCTTCTTTCCTGGCTGAGATCCCAGCCCGCCTGAAGATGTCGAACAGAACGTCCCTTACTACATCATGACGATATTTAAAACCTGGGAGCTCTTTGCAGTGTACGGCGTGCTCCCCGAACGAATCCAAACACACCTTGTTGCAGACGGGGCATTTTTCATCCACCGGGAACAGAGGAACCATGAGGCGGTACTTGAGAATGGCCCGGTATTCAACAGGCGACATGTGTTGCCCCAAGCCATCAATAGGGAGAGCATGGAGGAAATCCTGCGCATGTGGCTGTCGGAGGCAATCCCAAACGGCCTTTTGCCTAACTGTCATCTCAAAGTTTGCTTCCATCTCGAGCGTGCTTTTACCAAAGAGGGCATTCGCCAAAACGTGTTGGGCTTTTGGTGGGGCGGTGTCCTTATTGGTGAAACCGCTCAGATCAAAGCCCGGAATAATGTCATGGAGACCAGCTAAAGCATTCTCATAGTCGGGGCTCATGCCACAGCCCCCGCATTCCCGAAGAATATGGTCTTGTAGAGTCCAAGTTTGGGCACGCGAAGCCACAAAGGCGTACGAGGTTGCCTCGACCGCCGAATAAACCCCAAGACCCCCATGCCGAGTCGGCAAGGAGGCAAGACGCCATTGTAAGTCCCCAAAGAAGGGACCCCCACACACAACAATATCCTCAACGGCCGCCCGCAAATCCTTATCAAAACCAACAGCTGCTGCCATCATGTGGGTGGGGGGGCAAGTTCTTAGGCCAAAGAGAAGTTTGGCGAGCCCCATGCACGAACGAAGCAGGAGGAGTTCGCATTGAGGGTCGTCTAGTGTAGGGAGGAGGCGCATAAGATCGGCAGCATTAGAAGCCCTCCTCGCAGCTAGCCCCTGAATAAACTGGCCATCCCGACTAACAGCCCCCCCAAGGAGCTTCACCCCCTTGGTGGGTCTGCTGATGTCAGCAGGGAAGAGGCCCGGCCGAACTTTCTTGCCATCGCATGATGGCCAAAAGAGTTCCGTCTTCCGAATATTAAGGGTCAGCCCCAACGACGGCCCTCTCTCGTTGATAATCCCGAGGGCTTTGGCAACCTCCCCAGTGTCCCCAATAATCGTACCATCGTCGAGATACCAGGCATGGAGCAACAAGTGACAATTGTCACGGATATGGAGCACAAGCGGGTGAAGGACGAGGGCAAACAGGAGGGGCCCCAATGGGTCACCCTGTTGAACCCCAGTAGTGGCCCATATATGATCGTTCCCCAGGTATAAGCGGGCAGGCTGCCCATATAGGAAGTCAACCCAAGGCGAAATGGACGGGCATCGAAGCCTGACCTCACGAAGCAGGGACGACCGATCAACCAGGTTGAAAGCATTGGAGAAATCGACCGTAAGCATAGCGAGCCCCCCATCACAATATCGTTCTTCAACCAGACGGTTGACGCTATGGAGAATAGCTTCGGCGCCGCCCGATACCCCAACCCCGAACTGGAAGTCGCCAAGGTAATTAGCCATTGCCTTACAGACCCCTTGCATCGCAACCTTGGAGACCAGCCGCCTCCAGATAGTGCCAACGGCAATAGGACGGATCCCGTTATCAGGCTTAAGGAGCGGCGTTAGGGGGGCCGAGGCAACAAATTCCGCTAAGCCAACCGGACACCGCCCCCCCAGCCAAAGGTTAACGACCGTTGTAATAGCATCCAGGAGGTCCCTAGCTGTAGCAGACCCTTCCCCACACAAGCTGTCCATAAGGTGCTGGGCACGCAATCCGTCCCTTCCACACGACGTCCCTTTCGGGAAGGATTTTATACATTCAAGGACCTGCACCCCACTCGAGACAAGCGGGGGCTCAGAGAAGGGAGTCGAGGGCATAGACGGCGACGGGAAGCACGGGTGCTTGGCTTCTAGGGCACGCGTGGTTTCGTCGTTGTACGGCGCCACCCCAGAAGAAGACAGCACCTTCACGGCCGCAGTGAAATGACCGTCGGCGATTTTTCGGATGCATCGCGTGACGTTGGGCTGCGCTTGGTCCCCCTTCTCGTCAGAAACAGTGCCAGGAGACCCCTTAGCCCCCCCACCAGGATTGTCAAGGATACCTTTAACCAGCTGTTCAAAACCCCCTTCCCTCCCCCAAGTAGCTAGGGATGTCATGATGGATTTGCACTGCAGAGCCTTCCGGTTCCCAGAGCGGCAATCATGCCGATTCTGAGGTCTGAAAACCTGCAGGGTGCACCGGGGGAGAAGAAGCAGCCTAACCCAAGCCTCATCAGAACCTGGGTGGGCGGCTACACGAAGGAGGGCAAATTTAAGTGCCTGGGAGAAGGCGAGACGACAACTGTGGGGGATGCTCTTGACAGTAGTGACGCGGGCCTTAAAAACCCGATCGAGCAGCCCCCCATCCAACGGAAAAGAGCAAGGGTCATTAGGCACAAGGACAGGGGGGACGGTATGGGGATCCCTAAGATGTGGCAAACGATGTCATCATCGGAGGCGCTTAACCGGACAACCTCGTCGGGGTGGTGGCAGCTACGGCTCAAGGCATGAATTTTCATGCACTGCCCGCATATCCAATAACCGCAGCCTTTTAAGGCCGCGTCCATAGCTGAAAAAACCCCGGCATCAGAGGCCAATGCTTCCCGGATGGAGTCCCGACGCTCATCGGACGAAAGGTGAAGGCTCTTGAGGTGCGAGATGAGGCGGGAGATCCCTTTAGAGCCAATACCACCATCAGGGCAACAGTGGAATGAGCGTAAGGGGCATAAAACAGAGCCCCTAGACGGCACCGAGGTGGAAGCCATATAAACGCGCGGTTCGAGAGGAAACGCGAGTAGGAGGAGAGAGTGCTGAGAAAGCACCACCGGGAAAACCAACAGAGAGGTTGACAGACCCCGGCCCCAAGGAGGAAAATTACATCACCCCACGCAAGTGGGGGGAGGTCGAACCCGGTTCGGGCCGGTTTCGGTGATGAAACGGCGGGCGGTCAAGGTTTCGGCTATGGTACGGCGGGAGATTCGGCAATATAATGAATTATTTTCGAGGTTGCTTTATAAATTTGTGAGAGTTTCATAACGAATCAAACGTCTCCAAAACGAATCTAAGCTAAATGAGATATTGAGAAGTTGGGTGGTTGGTTATATAAAATTTAAAAAATAAATTAAATATAAGTGAAACTCATCTCATATTGGTTAATATATATTGGTTGATAGATAAACCTTTGAGATGTTTACAATGAGAAACGCTTCTTAAATATTATTTTCTTTACTATGACAATATAGTTTACTAATAGCATGGATTTAAAAACTCATATGAAAACATACAACTTATAGATTATTATCACCTTGATTATATCTCAACTTGCAAAACTAAAAAACTACAAAACAATCATCAAAACAAAATATAAAAAGATAAACAAAGGCCAAGTAGCCCTAATAAACACCCCATGTGACTGTGTGTACCTCTTTGATTGAATCAAATGACTTGTTCCAGGGAAATTGATTGAATAATTAACTGGTTTTAATGATTCAAGATTCACTAAATCTACATGAACATGGCCTATTTCATAACAAATATATCATGAGAATTCATTAGAAACCAAAACTCACCGATCCCACGAGTACCTAGCTAATAAATGGGAATATGGGATAAGGTAAATCCAACTTGGGGTAGGTTTTTTTTAGGGAGGGTGTACAGGTAGAAGTAGTAGAAGTTGGTAATAAGACATGTTCGAGATTTTGAGTGTCGGGTACGAGTTTAAAAAATATGCCCTTATATATAAGTCTTTTGAATTAACAATAATTGTTATAAAAATAAACCAAACAAAATCATTATAGCAGAAACGATCTATTTTTCGATATACTTATCTAGAGCCCCGACTTGAGACTTTTTTATTGCTAAAACAACTTTTTTTTCTTTTTACGATTTCGACTACCAGATGGGTCTTCTAAAACATGTTTTTTACGATTTTGAAACTCTTAGGGTGGGTGGTATACCCTTCGGGTACCCCCATCGGTTACTTGTTGTTTTTCGGGTACCACACCCCCCCCCCCATCTCGGCTACTTATTTTCGGGTAGTGGGGTTTTGTGTTTTCGGGTATTAAAGACCGAAAGAAGCCGAAGGTTTTGTGGCTTTTTTGAACCGCTGGCCAACGATTTTTTTAGGGTACTTTTCTACTACCTGAACCAACTACCCAAATGATCATACTCTCCTCAAAACTACCTAAGGGTAGTTCTCACCCACTCTCTCTCTCATGTGACATGCTCTGATTGGATAAAAAAAAGTACCGTAAGGGTAGTTTTATGGGTATACCGCCAACCCTTAATCACTTAAACAAAAACACTTTATAAGAGCGTTCACAACCCAATTTTCTAAATTTTAGAGATTTCTTTTATATTTTTTTCTACATCTTCATCTCTATCGATTACCAAAATATATAGGTTTACTTTAATGAAACTCAATACATGGATAAACATATTATATTCTCCCTCTCTATCTACAAAATATAAAGCATTAATGCTTTATATCTTAAGCATTTTTGTTTGTATCTTAAAAATTAAGAAAGAGGAAAAACCTATAAAAGATAATATAGAGATATAGATGGAGAATGAAATGTAAAATGTTTAATAAAATATTAATCTAAATTTAGAGGACGGTAATTTATTAAAGACGGAGATAAACAATGAGATATGACTCATTTCATATTAGATTGTAGGTGATCTTCAAAAGTTAAAGAAAGGAGACTAATAATAAATAGACTCAAACCTCGCCACATTGAAGATCTGATAACAAATAAATTACATGTAATCTTCAATAAGAAAACTTGTCACTCTACGAGAATTAATCCTACTACTTTAATAACCAACGATAACTTTGGACACGTGTCATTACCTAAGGTAATGTAGGTTCCTTTTTCGCGCCCTCGTCATATCCAATTGACGTCTTTATCCTTCTCTACTAAAGTTGTTCACATTTTTACATGTGATTTGAGACTTGTCCTTTGTGTTTCTTTGCCCATTGTGACTACTGTCACTATCTATTCTTTTAGGGTTATACTAGTTTATCTGGTTATTTCCCATTTTATAATTTAACTACCCATAATTTCGATTTTGATTGAAATTATTTTCTTCATTATCTCTGGACTTCTCATATATAGTAAACAACAGTTTATTATTGTTGTTATTAGTTTGTCTTTTGTCATTTATTGACTTGAGACGTTCTTCGTAGGCTTTTAGTCTACTAATTGCTTCATCCAACGTCTTGGTATCCACATCCAAGTATTGTTCAATTGAGGCAATAATTTGTAAGAATTTTCCTAGGGACAAAATCTAGGAGTTTTCGTAGCAATGGTGGTTTCTTAAGACTTGTTCCAAGGTTTTTAGATTTTGCATTTAAGACACTCAGTCTTCCGGCAAAGTCATCTATTATTTCGTTATCTTTCATTTGGATCATTTCAAATTCTGTTCGGAGAGATTGTTGTCTAGCCTTTTGGACACGATCAATACCGATGTGTCTTGTTTTCAGCGCTTCCAAAGTTCCTTTAGATGTGGTATGTGATGCAACCTATATTACCATATCTTCGGAAATTGATCGAACATATACACAACTGCGAGTTTATCCTTCTTGGAATCAACTTCTGTTCCTTGTGGCGGACTAGTGGTGGTTCTGTATTTTCTTGAATTTGCAAGGATTGGAGGGGGTTTTCTGTAGTTTGGTAAAAGTGTGGGGTTTATTTTGGTTTTTTTTTCCGTATTTGGATAAAAAAGAACGGGAATGAATTTTTTTTTTGGTCGTCTTCCCCAAAACGGTTTTTAGGGGTTTCAAACGGAAAAAATCGCACGTCTGGTTTCTCGTTCGATGCAAAGCGGTCGCAAGTTCCGGTGGTCGACGGTGGCTCCGGCCGTCCGGATTCTTCGTTTTTCCAATTCCGATTCCGGTGGTTGTTGATTTCTCCGATTCGGATTTTGGTTTCGCGAAGCGGTTTCGATTTTGGGCTTTTAGAAGACAACGATTCCTCCGTTTCTTCTCGTTTCACGGTTCCGATTTGAACACAATCGGAATGGTGGCGGTTACAGTGAGCGGCGGCGGTTGACACTTCCGGCGACGGTTACAGAGTCCGATTTGATGCAAATTTGACGGACGAGATCGTGTTTGCAGAGAGAATCTCACAGGTTTATTCTATAAACATTCATATTCATTAACTTCAAATGATCAATTTACATCCCTATATATACTACACGAATTTCGTTCATATTGTTTCTAAATTTATAAATATACATGAATCACATAACAAATTTAGGAAGGATGATTCACTACAGAATGATATGCTGTGTTCTAGCTTTGAATTAACATATTAGTATATTACCATCTAATGTGGACATATAGATCATCAAAAGGAAATAAAACTCAACTTCACAAGCATGACATGATTCTTCCTTTGATCACTTGAACAAATCTCAACTTCATATATATACACCTAAGAATACAAAAGAACTATTTGAGATATAATTATCATATATTACACATTCATATATCTATCATCAAACTTACCGCATTTATCACGAGCGTAAATTGTATAGAGGCGTTGTAGTTTACTTATTGCGTTAGAAAGAAAATTATGCATGATTTGTGACAACTGATTTGGTTATAGTTTATGAGGGCAAAATATCCGTGCGTTCACTCTTGCGACACGCAAATTGTGTTAGCTGACTTAATTCCTTGCGCTGAGAGATTTGGTTGTCTCATGTTTTCTTACCATCTTTTTGCTACTAAAATTAGCAACATACTAGCTTACATGGAAATTTGACATTTCGCTAGCAAATTAAGCATATTAAGAATTAAAGATTGCATCTTTCTTTGATGAGACACAAGGTGTTGTCCAAGACTCCTTTAGAGTTTAGATTAGCCAACTCCACAATGCACTGACCTCTTAGGTCTCTCTCTTTATGATTCAAATTTCTCATGTTTGATGTCGTTCAACTTTCAAAGGGACGACAGAATATAGTGCGTCAAAGTGAATGACTAGTGTAACCAGTATAAACAGATAATATTGCTTAGTATGCAAGACATCAATTGCGGCATGTACTTTGCTTTTACTCAACCCGCTGCTCAAGATGGTTTAAAAAGGGATGATTGAACGTTAAAAAGGGCGATCCAGTGATTTTTCTCTATAAAAAGTAACGTAACCGTAAAATACTTGATAAACAAACTACCATTACCATGTTAAACGTTTTGAAAATATAATGTATTGTGTAAAAGTTAAGTTATTGCCCTAAGTGCAGATTGGGTTCTAGTACATTATCCTTTAATGTAAGTTTTCCTTCTTACATTAAGTGTAAAATTTAGGCAAATACAAATTAGAAGAATGTGAAAATGTGAGTTGAGGGAATGAGGGGTAAATGTAGTAAACTATTTGACAAATTTGGCAAAAAAGGTGCTTGACAGAGGTTATGTTTTCATGGTATTATGGAGGTGTAAACTTCATATAAACATTCTATTAATGGTATCACTACTAGAAATATGTTCATGTAGGAATCAAATCTCATCATTAGGAATTTTATTTTTCTTGTTATCTGGTGAAGTCCAAACATATTTCAAACCCACACGCAACGTAAAACTGCTTAGAAGTCCAAACATATTTTAAACGCACACGCAACGTAAAACTGCTTAACTAAAAAGATTATTATCTTACTAACTACGAGCTTAACAGAATAAACGGAAATTTAAAAACATCATTACGAAATTACTTCCTCGCAGGCTCATCCGAAGAACTAGGAGTGTTTACAAAAAGGTTAACGTGGCTTTGATGCCAATTTGACGGATGAGATCGTGTTTGCAGAGAGAATTTCACAGGTTCATTCTATAAACATTCAATCATTAACTTCAAATGATCAATTTACAGCCCTATATATATACTACACGAAGGGGCATTAACGGTTATAGCACCCTTTCGTTCATATTGTTTCTAAATTTATGATATACATGAATCACATAACAAATTTATGTGATCCAGATTCTTAGGTTAACTAATTGGAACATCTAATGAAGAAGCCTTTTTTCCACATAATAAAATTTAAATTACCAAATAATTTAAAGTTTTATGACTTTATCATGCTTGTATTGAAATTTAGGAAGTATGATTCACTAAAGAATGATATGCTGTGTTCTAGTTATGAATTAATATGTTACCATCTACTGTGGACATATAGATCATCAAAAGGAAATAAAACTCACCTTCACAAGCATGACATGATTCTTCCTTGATCACTTGCACAAATCTCAACTTTATATATATACCTAAGAATAGAAAAGAAATATTTGAGATACAATTATCATATTTTACACATTCATAATTTCATATATCTATCATCAAACTTACCACATTATCACGAGCGTAAATTGTATAGAGGCGTTCTTGTTTACTTATTGCTTTAGATAGAAAATTGTGCATGATTTGTGACAATTAATTTGTTTATAGTTTATGGTGGCAAAATATCTATGTGCTTACTCTTGCGACACGCAAATTGTATTAGCTGACAAGTGACTTCCTTGCGTGCGCTGAGAGATTTGGTTGTCTACTGTTTTCCTACCATCTATTTGCTACTAAAATTAGCAACATACTTACATGGAAATTTGATATTTCACTAGCAAATTAAGCATATCAAGAATTAAAGATTGTTTCTTTCTTTGATAAGATAATGTGTTGTCCAAGACTCCTTTGGAGTAGCCAACTGCACAATGCACTTACCTCTTAGGTTTCTCTCTTTATGATTCAAGTTTCTCATGTTTGATGCCTTTCAACTTTCACACTCTAGTACCACTATATCACTAGAATAGACAATTTTTTCAAAAGAACAATTGCATAGAAGAACAATTCACTATATGCCAACGTTTACTTTGTGGCATGTACTTTGCTTTTACTCAACCTGTTGTTTAAAATGGATTAAAAAGGGACGATGTAACGTTAAGAAGGGTGATCCAGTTCTTTATTTTTTTTTTCTATCAAAAGTAACGTAACTGTAGCATACTTGATAAACAAATTTCCCTGTTAAATGTTTTGAAAATTTAACTTCATTTATTGTGTAAAAGCTAAGTTATCGCCCTTAGTGCACATTGGGTTCTAGTACATTATCCTTTAATGTAAGTTTTCCTTTCTTACATTTAGTGTGAAATTTAGGCAAACACAAATTAGAAGAATGTGAAATTGTGAGTTGAGGGGTAAATGTAGTAAACTATTTGACAAATTTGGCAAAAAGGGTGCTTGACAGTGGTTATATTTTCATGGTATTATTGAGGTTTAAACTTCATGTAAACATTCTATTAATGGTATCACTGCTAGAAATATATTCATGTAGGAATCAAATCTCATCATTAGGAATTTTATTTCTTGTTATGTGGTGAAGTCCAAACATATTTTAAACGTACACGCAACGTAAAACTGCTTAACTAAAAGATTATTATCGTCTAACAACGAGCTTAACAGAATAAACGGAAATTTAAAAACATCATTACGAAATTATTTCTTCTCAGGCTCAACCAAAGAACTAGGACGGTTTACATAAAGGTTAGCGTGTTGCTATCGTCTTGTTCTTTATCATTGAGTTCTTCCATGAGCACCCTCCAAGTCAAGTTTTCGTCTTCGGTTGTTTCCAACATCATAGCGAGATAACTGTCACGTGCGTTCTCCTGCAAATCGGAAGGTTGTCCCGCGTGTTTTTCTTTCTTCTCAACACTATAATACTGAAAAAATGACGAATAAATCACTAACAATAACATATATAAGTTACCATACAAAACTTTCGAATTAAAACAATAAATTTTACAAGATTTTTTTGTTCATCAAGATAAAGTTGAAGATGATCTCCGGCTTCCAACGAATTTTTCTTCACAAAATCGGCTGCGAAATAATAATTAGCGGCGAGTAGATGTTAACTCCACACCCACACACGCATCATTATGAACTAGTTAAACGCAAATCAATCTAGAATATAGTACTTACCACATTGATCAAGAAGATATATGTTACCTTTCTGATTTGCCCAAAACCTTTATTAACAAAACAAAATCATATCATGCATATTGTCTGCAAAGTAAAAACTTACTAAATTGTTGCACAAATGAAACCACTTGAGAATTATATATCACCTGTATTTCACTCTCCATTCTATATTCGAAAAAGCCTCTCTCATTATTATGTCAACTCCCTCTCTAGTAGCAAGGCCTGGTAGATTTTCCTCAACTTCCCTCTGTGATTATAGAACAGAAATATGATACGATTGGGTCACTTTGATTGATAGAGTTAGGTAGAAAGATTCAGATCATTTTTCATCATACGAGAAACCCTCACATCCTCTCCGGACCATACAAATAGCTCTACTATGGGTGAGATTATACTAGGTACTAGAACTGTTGTTTCATGAGTTTAGTTTTTCAAATGCCATTATTCGACTTCCTTGGAATGATACCGCAAAGATATGAACCTTTTGATCACTATGAACTTAAATCGCAACATTTCATACTTTTTCGATATCAAAAGTAGGACCAAACAATGTGTTCAAGCTCACCTTTGGCAGCAAAATTCTTCCAAGATCCCCAACATCACTAAAGGTTAACATTTTCCTCAGCAAGAGAGTAAGCTTCTTTTACCATATAATAACAGAAACAGTTAGAAAAGAGTAGCATAGTAAAATCCTAGATAGTACACTATCCATAAATCTTAAAACAAACTTACCACATTATCGCGGGTATACAAAATGCGGTCTTCTTGATCATGATCACTACCTTTGTTGTATCCAGAATATGTTTTCTTGCATGGTTTTTTAGAACTTGATGATGGATTTGTTTTCTTGTTAGCAAGCTTTTCTTTTCTGTTTGCTCTGGCCATCTTATACTGCAGTTGTTTATTCTCATCAGAATCATATGTTTGTACCATTTGAACAGAATGCGCGCTCACGCCAATGGGAATATCACTAGAATTAGCCTCGGACCAAAAGGGGTTTTGGCATACAGTGGAGCTAAAGTCCCCCATTCCACACGCCTCGTGATAGTATGGACTTGTTTGCAGGGATTGTGAAAGCCAAGAATCATTCGGATACGGATAAGGTATGTCACCATCTTCTATTCGAACTTGTAAGGAAGGTTGGGTAGTGTTTAGATGGAAGTTTTCCATTTAGAGTTGTGATGGGCTTCTGGTATAGAGTACTGTAGAGGTTGATGACGCCTTATGCGTATATAAAGATCCTCGATGGTAATCCGAAACACACATGTGGCGATCCCGAGTTGATAGAAAATGTGAGTGTGTCACATGGGTGGTGAACTATCAATATAATGCCAAAACGTTGCGCGTTCATGTGTAATCTGGTGTATTTTTTCATGTTTTGCATCACATGAATGATGAATCACATGAAATTTGCATCGAAAAGTTTCGACTGATGGAGTGTATTCGAGTAGTGAAAGAAATGTGAAGCCTGCACCTTTTGGACACATGAACAGCAATGTGGAAGCTAACACATTATTTGTGGACAAAATGATATATTCACAAAACTAGTTTCCCCTCAAAATCCGTTTCGCAAGATGGTTTTTCTGATAAAATCTGTTTCGTAAGAAATTCGTTACAAAATGGTGTTTACTAGACGGAATTTTACTTCGAAAATCTTCAGTTTTCTAGTAGTGATCGAATGTGAAAGAATGGATATATATGAACTTAACTAAAATCATGTAAAATCTATCTTTCTGAGGTAAAATCTGTTTGAGTATTTAACTGATAAATCAGTTATAAGAAACCGAATTCTGCCAGGAAAAGCAACATATTTACAGTATTTACTAGCTATTTTTAACCCAACAGAACTGCAAGTTAAGCTACCCATGCTAACAATATGACTGTCAAAACTTACTCACTAAATTAAGATATTAGAAAATGTGTTTTTTTACAAGTTTTAGACGCAAATAATAATTATTATATATGTTTTATGTAATTAATAATTTCCGGGTTTGGGTTTTATTTTGTGAGAGTATCATAAAAAACCAAACAATGTCTAAAATAGAGCTAAGATGGATATGACATCGATGCTCAAAGATAAGTGGTGAAATGAATAAATGATGAAAAATGGATTTAATATAAGTGGAAGGAAATCTATCTCATATTGGTGAGTGGAGAAACCTTGGAGATGTTTATACTTTATAAGGAGGAACACTCCTTGTAAAGTTTGTCTCTTATAGTAGGATACATCCACGAGGCCCTAAAAGGTGCGAGGCACACTAACTCGATGGGCGGAAAGTGGTGCATTGATGACGCATTTTACATTTCGGGAATCTGGAATGCACACAATGTGGCAGTGTTTCAGAGACCACTGGTTTTCGTTTTCAAGTCATATGGACCATAAAATGAACATTTGGGTTCATTTGTGAGGTGGACTGTTACACACCGAAAAAGACACTCGTCATAAACATGAGAGGAGTACTCTTGTTTTAAGAGAGTGTGTGTTTCTCTTGTTTCACCTCTTTCTTTCTTTCATATTTTCTAAACACCTGAACAACTCGATGTGACTCAGGTGCGAGCCATCTCCGGTAGTATGACTACTCCGGTTGTTGTACCCTGAAAGACAAACGGGTGCTACAATCTATTTAAAGGGTCCTAGGTTTTGACCCGATCCTTAACCATCGTTAACGGTTATTAGCGTGTTCAAGTGTTGGAGCGCGGTAGGAACTTGAAGATACAAGATTGCAAGACATATTAAGACTGGATGAGATTGAAGATTCACGTCGTTTATGGTTTAATGAGTTGATGATTCAACACGTTCAAGACTGGCTCACTAGAGCAATGTCACGTTCTTGTAACGTTCATTCTCTGTATATTATTTTGATTTTTGTAACGGTATTGTACTAGTTTTCTCAAACATAACAAGAGTATCGTTATGATGACTTTACTATTATTTATTATTAATATTTTAATTAAAAAAGCGATTCAAATCCCTACAACGAGTTCAAATCTTTATAAATGCAAAGTTATGTGGTATTTATGAGACAAAAGACACTTGGGTATTTATGATTCAAATCCATACTTGTCGTATACACACATAAAAATACGTCTAATCCAATATCGATGTTAAAATACGTCAAATCTTTGATACATGTATCTTCTTAAAAACTTAGTCACTTATAAATTAGATGTCCCTGACATTATTATGGGATAATTATGTTTATAAGTTATAAATCATACTTGTGAGTTGTTTTATGATAATTGTGTTTGTGATTTTTTATGAAGTGTTTAAGTATATATTTATTTTAGCTGATTACGTCTAATGTTTAGAACTAAGGACGTTGATTTTAATTTATCGAAAATACTATATCTTCGTTTGCGTTCATGAACAAGTTCAAATCCTTAATAAGCGTACACGAACAAGAATCTTTGTTCATTATGTGTTTGTGAAGTTACTAAATAAACGGGCATAAACAAGATTTTGTTCAGTTTCGTTTATGACCCTAATTTTAATAATTATGACTTATGAGTTGACAAAACATATGAATATCCGGCCCATATACATTTAAAAGATTTCCTTAATGGCCCAATATCAGTATTTAACAAATTGGGCTAAATAGGTCAATTGGGTAAGGGTTGCTTGATAATTAGCCTGCCCTTATTCTTACTTGTCTAATTCACTAAAAACAACTATTTTATTAATTCTTTCTATTTTGACAATTACAAATTAAACAAAATATAGTTCACTTTTTTTAATTAAAATTTTGTATTTCCAGTTAAGAGTTAAGACTAGATATGGATTTGACGTTTTTATTTTTTAATCTATGTTTTTATCAGGTATGTCATTCGTTATCTTGACCTCGTGTACTCAATCCACCTTCAACTTAATTTTCGTTTTGAAATAAAGATACAAGTTGTATTCATTTTGTCGTGTCTAAATAATCTTTTAATAAAAAATACACCGATTAAGAAGTGAGTCTATTTGTTTTAAAGAGACATTCAATTTACCACATAAATGTATGCATTTTCAGTTGAAAAGGGGATGAGGCCCAACAATTACAATTGCTTTTTATTTTTTAAAATTAAGATATTTTAATCATTTTACACGTATTTGATCGAAAAATTTAATGAATGTCACTTAATGGATCAAACTTGTTACATTTTAACAAATTATTGGTTTAAATATGTAATTTTTATAGTTGAAAACCAAAATCGTAGGTATTTTACTTTTTAAGGTGATCTGTGAACTCTTCTACTAGTATAAAACCTTAGTGTGAAGAAACTATAGAAACAATAAGTGTAAGCAAATTTAACTTTGGTTTTAACCACAACCGGCTTCTTCAATATTAAAGAAACCAGTTTGTTTCCTAAACGGTTATTAGTAAAAAAATATATAACCGATGCAAATCGGTTGTAACTTGTTAACTGGTTTTTATACCGTGTTTTTTAGCAATCCGGTCGGTGAAAAACCGGTTTTGTAACTAGTTTGGAGCCAAAAAAGGATAACCGATGTGTAACCGGCGGTTCGGTTAGTGATCGAAACCGGTTTCACCCCTAATTGAGCTTTTGTTATAACCGGTTCCGGTTATTTTGGTCTAACCGGTTTTCTTGAACACCTCTACGCCCTAGGCTCCATACATTTAGCGTTAATTTAACTGTTTTTATGTACTTGTAGCGTTATAACGCTAAAAATATTGAGACTTAGGACGTAAAAGTAATGATACACGACTATGTTTGTTACAACAACTCATGTGTTATATTTTTACGCTTAGGTAAAAAAATAAATTACCAATTAAAAAACAGAATTTCCTTATTATAAACTTTCATTGTTCCACAAAAAGTAAAAAAATATATATATGTTAGTTTTTCTACTAGCTTGTTGACGTGTAAAATTTATTATAATTCCCCTAGAAATAAAAAATTCAGTAAATTGACTAAAACCCCACGTTTACGTTTAGCTAGCAGATCGTTTAAAATCATCACTAGAAGTTTCCATAGAAAGTTAGCATTTAAGATCTTAAGAGATACTAATTAAGCTGGATCTTTGATTTCCTTCTATAAAATGAAAATTATTTAGATTTGTGATATTGGAATTTAAGGTGGTTAAAATAACTTGTAACTTGAAACTTGTTTGAAAAAACTTGAAATCAAGTTTTTTTATAAATAAAGCCAACTTTGCTTATATCTTTTATAAATTGAGTTAGCTCACAGAGTCATCTGAGTTTTGACTCGGATTATTTAAGTTTTAAATTATTATAATTCTTGATGAGGGGTTGATGATTTATCTTAGACAATGTCTAGTCTACTTGCCACTTCTTAAAAGCTAACAATTATATATGTTTTAACTTGCTATTTTATAGCTAAGTTAATATTTAAGATCGTTAAGAGATGCTAGTTATGATCTTTGATTTCTTTCTTTAAAATGAAAAAAGTTAGAAATTTGTAATATTGGAATTTAAGATAGAACAACTCATAACTTGTTGAAATCAACTTGTTTACAAATAAAGCCAACTTGGCTTATATCTTTTATAAACCGAGTCTCTTCAGCTTTCTTCATTTACAAATCTTAGTTTGTCTCGGATTATTTGAGTTACAAATTATTATAATTATTTGTGAGAGAAGTTGATGATTTGTCTAGTCTGCTTGTCACTTCCTAAAAGCAACAACTATATATGTTTATAATTTATTGCTTAATTTTAATCATAATACACCATAATTCTACTTGTCAATAGAAAATCTATAATATTCAGAAAAGCTTATGACTCAAAATCTTACTAAAAAAATCACTTGAAATTAACTCGTTTATAAACTATGTCAACCTGACTTCAATTGTTTATAAACCTAGCCGATATCAACTCGACTTATTCTCAAAGCACTAATTTTAAGTTTACTAATGTATTCTGAATATTATTATAAAATATCAATACTGCTACGTTATTAACTAAATCAACTAAGCCAAGTCAGATTAGATCATCTCGTGTTTGATTTGGTTTATAAACAAGTCAAATTAGATCAACTCGACCCATTTACAAACTAACCTGAGATCAAATCAGCTTAATATAAGTTAAGTCAGTTCAACTTGACTCGACCGATCCGACCCGATTTAACAAGTTAAGTTAGTTCAACTGACTCGACCCGATCCGATCCAATTTGATGACATGAACAAAAACATGTCGGTTAGAATTTTATAATCATTCCAAAAAAAATTATAGTAGATTGAAAATGAGTATGTGTATGACACCTTGTCCAACACACACTTATTTATCTCCTAAAATGCCACCATATGTCCCATATCTTCCCCCTACCCTGTCTCCCCCAAATCCACTCCCTTCTTCTTCATTTCTCCCCCTTTCATTTCATTTCATATCATTAGATCCCATCAATTTGATTCCTTCTTTTAAAATCTTCAATCTTCCAATCCAATTCCACCACTCTCAACTTCATAATTGCACTTGAATTTCCCAAATTTCCCAAATTTTCCAAATTTTCCAAATCCAGATTCATTGTTATTCCTTGTTAGGTATTATGATGTCTTCTCTCCTCCCAGATCTATCCACCAGAATTTACCCGGAACCACCACCGTGCATGTTGTTGCCGGCGGCGACTACGGCGGCGGAAGGCGGCGACCGGTTCGACGAATTGCCGGACTCGCTTCTTCTTCTGATCTTCAACAGGATCGGCGACGTGAAAGCTTTAGGTCGTTGCTGTGCGGTTTCTAGAAGGTTCCATTTACTCGTTCCGCAGGTGGAAAACGTCGTCGTTCGAGTCGATTGCGTCATCTCCGACGACGATTGTTCCGCCTCCGGCAACTCCGATAAATCTCACGGACCGATTTCGAGTCTCTTCCGTATCGTAATTGGTGGAATCGTGAAGCCGATTCAAGCCCTAGGCCGGTTCCTCGGGCCGAAACGGCCGTCATCATCTTCATTATCTTTATCATCCACAAGTGGTCCGTCTTCTTCATCCTCGCCTCCCTCGGCGTTATCCGTCGGAAACGCCGACGGAGGCGAGGATGATCTCGGAGCCGGAGTTACTCATCATTCTCCGGCTCAAGTTTTGAAAAACTTCAACGAGATCCGTTTTCTCAAAATCGAGCTTCCGTCCGGCGAGTTAGGGATCGAAGATGACGTTTTGTTGAGATGGAGGGCGGATTTCGGATCCACTTTGCATAATTGCGTCATGCTTGGGGCTTCATCCATCTCATATCCTAATAATTTGCCATTAAATGATTCTAGTTACGAAACAAATCGAGCGAATTGTGTGAATGAGGATAACGATAACAACGGGAGCATACCGGAGTCGTTTTACACGAATGGCGGGTTGAAATTACGAGTAGTATGGACGATTAGTTCGTTAATTGCGGCTTCGGCCAGGCATTACTTGCTTCAACCGATAATATCCGACCACAACACATTAGATTCACTCGTGTTAACCGACGCAGATGGACAGGGTGTGTTGTGTATGAACAGGGAGCAGTTGGAGGAACTGAGGGTGAAGCCGTTATCGGCTTCTTCGGCTTCGAAACGGACTCTTGTTCCTGCTTTGAGTATGAGGTTGTGGTACGCCCCGCATTTGGAGTTACCGGATGGGACTGTGTTGAAAGGGGCGACATTGGTTTCCACGAGACCGAGTGATCAATCGGTGGTTTCGGGTTCGGATGGGTTGTGGGTTTCATCTGCATTTGAGGAGCCGTTTGGGACTGCTGCAAAGATGTTGGTTAAGAGGAGGACTTATTGCCTTGAGATGAATTCCTTTTGATGTAAGCACTTTGGTGAACTTTGCTTGTTTTGTTGGATTTGATCTCATGAAACATGTTTATGTGTAGTATAATTCGAGTTTTCGACTCGTACTAATTAGCTAGTTTCATAGGAATGACTCGTTTTAATTCGTTGTATAGTTTGAGTGATAGTTGTTAAAGGCAAAAGTCCAAAGTCTGAGAGCCTTGGGCCTAGACGCAAGGAGAGGGGCGGAGATAAGCAAGGTGCATAGGAAAAAAAAATAGTATTTTTAAGGGGTTTAGACATGTTATATGCCTGTTTAGAGCTAGTTTAGGTTGGTTACGAGCCAATTTTTAATGTTTCAGGACAATTTTGGTTAGAGATTACAGATTTTTGCTGGAATTTATAGAATTTGGCCAGAATCTTTTGAATGTTTCAGAGCAATTTTGGTTAGAAATTACAGATTTTTGTTGGAATTTATAGAATTTGGTCAGAATCTTTTGAATGTTTCAGAACAATTTTGGTTAGAAATTACAGATTTTCGCCAGAAGTTATAGAATTTGGCCAGAGTCTTTTGAATGTTTCAGAACAATTTTGGTTAGAAATTACAGATTTTTGCTGGAATTTATAGAATTTGGCCAGAATCTTTTGAATGTTTCAGAACAATTTTGGTTAGAAACTACAGATTTTCGCTGGAATTTATAGAATTTGGCCAGAATCTTGTCGGAGCGCCTGGATGGGTGCAAGGCGTTTTGCCTGTGCCTTTGACAACTATGATTTGAGTGACCCAAATCTTCAAATTTAGCTACCAAAAATTACTCAAATCCAGCAATTTATTAAAGATGGACCATGATTGCAGTTAGGACCAGGTAGAATGCAGCTTAAAAATTACTCAAATTCAGCCATTTATTAAATATGGACCATGATTGCAGTTAGGAGTTAGGACCAGGTAGAATGCAGTTTGCGCGCTAATGGAAGCTAGATTCGTGTGACCCCGAAAACGCTCGAGGAAATTAGGCACTTACCACCCAGTTAAGGTTAAAACTATGTTCATTTTTGTTCTCAAAATCTGTTTTTGCTTTCTGTTCTTGCAGTTTTCTTTCTGAAGGCACTGGGATTCTGAAAGGCATAAAAAAAACAAAACTTTGTTTGCATATGGGCTTGAATGGAATCAAAATGGTGCTTTACTTCCTTCCTGTAAGAGCTTCTGCATGCCCTTTTTGCCTATCTAGTAATCGGTACCCATTAGATGGTATCTTCTTTCTCTGTGAATATTTGTAGCTATAAGATGTGTAATTTTCGGTTATGTTCAAACTACCCGGTCTTGTTGTCAAAATCTCTAGTTCGAATGTCCGATGCCCGAGGTGTTTGTAGACTTGCTGCTGCTACTCTCTACTTAGTATATTGTTGTTGTAATTTACAAGATACAAATACTGTTTATCTATCTTGATTTCTGGCATTAGTTCACTGGTTTTTAGAAAATACATGATAGGATTGGGTCAGATCTTGTTGTGTTTAATAGGCTCATAGTGCAGTTGTGGTGATTTTAGCCGTGCCGGTTTACAGCTCAAGTGAGTCTGTTTTTTTTTAACGGCTAAAATCACCACAACTGCACTATGAGATCTGTAAACTACAAGTTATTAAACTAAAGTTTATAGAGAATGTATTTTTACTATTTGTCTTCTATGAAAGGATATGAGGGTCATGGCCCATGGGTGAGTGTGGTCCTTGTCAATGAAGGACATCTTGGATATGGTCCTGTCATTTCTCTTGAAGGTCTTAAATCTTAGTAGATAACCTGTCGGCCCGGTTCTGACCTTTGTTATGTAGCGACGTTTAATGAGCGAATTTGAGTTGAACCAATGAAAAGTTGGGCTTGAGTCAGTAATAGTACAAGTCGAGCTAGCTTGACTGTATATTTTCTTTGAACGACATTGAACTTTAACCAGGTTACCCGAGGGTGAACACCTAGTATAATGATGTCACCCATGACATGTTGCGAGCACGGACTATGGGTAACCCAGGCCATCAGTCCAGCCTATTCCAAGAAAAATCTACCTCCGTGTACAGTCGGATGGTAAAACTTTTGGGCACAAGGATCGAAATGGTGACCTTTCAGTCCAGTCAGCTAGTCTCCCATCATCACCAATACCACTAAGACAAGTCATAGTTGGTAGCTCGACTATATATATTTTTACCTAGATTGATGTTAGCTTAGTTTTATTTTTACAAATCTAGAACACGACTCGATCTAGTTTATGGCTCGAAGAGCTCGAACTCAAACTCGATCCAGCATATGGCTTAATTGGTTGTCTCATTTATCTTATTCTAATGCTCTTGTATGTTTGTTTTTATAAAAGTCTCAAACAAAGCTAACATAAATCCTACAAATTTAAAATAATATAACTTGTCTTAATGTTGATGGTTTTATTTGTGTTTTGTAACCTTCTCAGAATATCAGTTGTACAAATTTCAAATAATACTTTAACATCCCAACTCGGTTAAGGCTAACGTGTCACAGTGTTACTATTATAGAAAAATAAAACGAGTGTTACTATTATAAAAAAATAAAACGTATAATCTGATAGATACATAAACTTCTAATATAGTTCAAAAGTCCTAATTATATAAGTAACTAGAATATATTGTCTGCTTGTTGCGGAGTAAATACCAAGGGCAAAAAATTTGTATTTGTAATCCATAAATATAACAAAAGAAATAGCTGAATAAAAAGTAGTTGCTGAACAAAATAAATATTCGGTTGATTTATGACAGTCACGAGATTCAAACGTACACTATCTCCGTATAAGGGTGGGGGGTATGTCTCGGCATACCCCCTCGGCAAGTTTCGGCGACCTTCGGCAATTCCTCGGCGAGCATACCCCCCAATGCGGCATCCTTGTTTTCGGCAAACTCCTCTCCCACTTTCGGCGAATGTTTGCCGAAGAAACAACCCAACAACTAGCCGTGTTTTTCGACCGTTGCCCTCCTCAACGGCTAGTTTTTTATTTTTTTTTTAATTCACCCACTAAATAAGTATACCCCCTACAAAATCATCATTCTACATCAATTCTACATCAATTTTCTCTCTCCTGTTGGCATCATCCTATTGGTCCAATTTGATGCCTAATACATCAACGAAATGAGCATACCTCCCACCCTAAGCACAGCACTCTAATAATTTATTATCTCGGTATAAGCACAACACTCTAATAATTTATGCTAGGCTATGATTTGTTTCTTAAATAAAAATCACTTGTATTTAAAAATAGGGTTATTGGCTTGAATTAATCCCAACTATCACTTATTGGCCAGGATTACTCCCAACTAAAGAAATCACCACCGTCACCCCCAACTATGAACCTAATTTCTGACAACACTCCCTCCGTTAAAAATCGTGTCATAAAATGTGCATAGCGTGTCATAAAATGTGCATGAGGGAGTGTTGTCAGAAATTAGGTTCATAGTTGGGGGTGGCGGTGGTGATTTTTTTAGTTGGGAGTGATCCCGGCCAATAAGTGATAGTTGGGATTAATTCAAGCCAATAAACCTTAAAAATAATAGTTGTTGTATTAAAATAAATAAGTTCTAGCTTGATGCCATGAGATTCGGATCCGGGCTATTTCTACATAAGCAAAACATTGTTTTTCATAAATGAAAACCAACTGTTTAACATAAAAAAAATAGTTGAAAAAAAAAAATACAACTTGATCAAGTAAAAATAGCTCGGTAACAAATAAGACAACAGTGGTTGGTTAGACAATACGAATAAATATAACATCTAGACGTGCTTGGATGAGAGGTGTCCACTGGGCAGTAAGGCATGCTTGGATGCTTATGGGGAACACGCGGTCCATTGCAAGGAGCTGCCCGGTTTCAAATACCGACATGACCTGGTCCGGGACGTCTTATTCGACATTTTCAGAAGAGCCGGGATATCTGCAAAGAAGGAAGCCCCGGTTAATTTCTTGTCGGACCCAGCGGACGGGCGTTCCTCCCTTCGGCCGGCGGATGTCCTTGTCTTTGGGTGGCAGCACGGGAAACACGCTTGTGTCGACCTTACCGGGGTTTCCCCTCTCGTGGGGTTCAAGGGCTCTGGTTTTCGGGCTGGCCAGGCTGCCACGAATGCTGCTGCAGGGAAGGTGCGCAAACATGAGGAAGCGTGTCTGGCGAATCAACATGTGTTTGTGCCTTTCGCGTTTGATACCTTCGGTTACCTTGCCCCGGAAGCTGTGGAGACTTTGAGCAGGGTCCAGAAGGTTATGCATGGGAATGTGGCGATTCCTAGTGGTTTGAATGTGGTTTTCACTCGGTTAGGCTTTGCTATTCAGAAAGAGCTGGCGGCGCAGCTTGTTACCCGTCTCCCCTGTACTTCATGTTGAGTTGTAACCGTAATTCAATGTGTAATACTTTATAAGAAAAATATATTAGAACATAATAACCATATGAATAACAAATGTAACTGGTGCATAGTCAAAATAAGTCATATGGTAATGAGATACATATTTGAGCACAAAACAAACATATAATGGCCAAACTCGTCGATCTAATGTACCAAATTTTGCTTCGGATCTTCAATCACAGAGCCTCTAGACTTCTCTAACTGATTCTTCAGCACTTCAGAGTCTTTTGAGATCTGGAACATACGTGCTTATAATATAATAACCTATGGAATCAGACTCTTTAAAAGCCTTGAGAACATGTTGTATTTATAAACTCAGAATTAGGGTTTTCGAAAATGTGGCCATAAGCGATTTACGAATTAGGGTTTAGGTTATCCCTTGGTGACGTCATCGTAACGAGGCGTTATGTTGTAACGAGTCGTGACGAGCTAGATACATTCATTCTTCATTATCTTCCTCATTTCACCATCATATCTTCTCGAATCCGCAACTATTTTCTTGGTCATCCTTAAATACTTGTTTAAGACAAACTAGCAAAGGCAAGTGTAAATATGACCAAAAACATAGCATAAGCTATTAATAAGTAAGAATGTTCGACGGTATAAAAGATGTGTAATTTTAAGACACATCATCTTTCATTTTAGGCATTTATCTTTTTTAGTTAGTTTATATCTTTGGACAATTATAAAAAGAGAACTTGTGAGTTTTATGAGGGGTTCTTGATTTTTATGATAAGCAATTCTAAAGCTTTAAGCTTTTAAAACCGAATCATTCGATTGAATTGTTTAAATAAAATGGTTAGTTCTTGATTGCTATTATTTAGTTTTTTTTTTTAAAAAAAAACATTTGTCAAATGTAGTATACGAATTAAGCTACGTTCCATCCGAAAGAATGAACATCTACAAAGTTCTCATCAACATTGCGTCTTAATCTCACGATTAGAACAATTCGCTCACGGAAAAGACAAATATAGGGTAAATGGTTCCAATTAAAGGCGGTTTTCTCAGCGGATCAGACCAAATCACGGTCTCGAATAAACCCTCTAGAGAGAAGAATCAATCGATTAAAGGAGCTAGGTCTAAGGAGAAAATCAAAACACACATGGATTAAACGATTAGAGGTCTAGAGAGAAATCCCAAAACACGCATCATAACTACATCTGTCACATGCAAAAACGTAAAACCCATAAAAACACATATTTACAACTACATTACAAAGTGTCATATGCTATGAGATTTACAAATCATTATTCACAATCATTGTAAATTTATATAGGTATATAATATTTTTTTTGAACGGAAATTTTTTTATTTTCCACTAATTTTTATTAGTGTCAAGATTTTTTATTTTCCACTGAAATTTTATAAAAACGAGCCAAAATCAATTTAGACATTTATACGCGCACTGGTATTTTATAAAAAAATCGCCAAAATCAACTTGAGTTTTCAACAAACTAATTAATACGAGGAGGAAGTTATGAGCTATTTGAACAACTTTAACCATCACAACTCACAAGCCATGAATTCGATGGACAGTGTATTTATTTGTGTCCTGGGTCACCTTGAATGTTAGCCCATCTTTTATATTTGTTTTGAAAAGGCTATGGGGGCCATATATATATAGCAGGTACGATGGGTGTAGTCCTTGTCAATGAAGGAGACCATTCATTGATATATTGATATGGTCCTCATCAATCATGTTTTAACGATCTATTATAATTAATAAAGAAAATACATTATATAAATATTATATTCTTATGTGGCTACATTTATTGTTAAGAGTAATGTTGCAGAAATCGCGATTAATCGATGATTAATCAGCGATTAATCGCTTAGCAGTACCTCACTGTCTACGATTAATGGTTTAACGGTCAGCTGGTCAACGACGGTCAACATCGGTTCTTGGCGGTTTGGCGGTCTTAGCGGCCTTGACGGTTAGCGAACTTTAATAATTAAAAAAATGAAAAACTTAAAAAATTGTATTTTTTTACTTTAATATTGTAGTTTTTGACATAAATGTATTTGTTTTTTGGGATTATTAAACGTATTCGACTTAATTATTGTATTTTTTTTAATTAAACGTTTATATAAGTACTAATTTATTACTTTTTAAGGTTATTTACTTATTAACTATACTAAGATATTGACATGTTCGAATATGTAAATGTTTATATATATAGTGTTAGGTTCATTTGAGATTTTTTTTTTTGAGAACTAAAATATTTTCTAGGTTTTCTAATATTTAGGAGTTTTTCCAATGATCCTCTATATATTTATATATATTTGTAATAATATAGGGTCTTCGATTAATCGCTGATTAATCACGATTAATCCGATTAATCGCTTAACACCAGTCGACCATCGAGCTACCGCCAAACGATTTCTGCAACCTTGGTTAAGAGTATGCGGAAGAGGAACAAAACTAGAAAATTTCTTAAGGGTAGCATATTTTCATAAAAATCAAAAAGATTTCCACTTTGCATACGGATTTAAAGGGTGGTATGTGCCACCCCTAACACCGAGGGGCGGTACTAGAAAACTTTTTAAGGAGATGCACGTATTTTTTTTATAAAGTCACTATTTTTAGATTCTTTAGCTTCATAGAAACACTCATAAAAAATTTGATCCGGATCGAGCTAATCACATAAGACAAATACGACACAATAGTAAAATAAATACCGTCATTAGAATTTAAGTAATATACGTACGATGGTATTTACGAACTAAAAATAAACGTATTGGAATGTTAATTTATTTAATGGAGTTTTTCCTCTGTTTTTTACATAGCATTATAACAATACGATTATTTGTCAATTGATGAAACATTTTTATTTTCTTTAAATGCATTATAGTAATAAAGAATATTAAATACGGACTTCTTAAGTTTCTTAAGTTTTCGATGTTTCTTTGAATACTTTAATAAGTGAAAAAAATGTTAAATTTATAAAAATTAAACTTTTGGTGATCTAGTTTGCATTATATCGTCCTAGCTAAAATTTTGGCTAACAGATTGGCTAAGGTGATTGATGTTTTGATAAGCCCAAATCAATCGGCTTTTATCGGTGGCAGACAGATTCTGGATGGTTCTTTGATGATTAATGAGATTGTGAAGTGGTATGAATCTAAAAGAAAAAATCTTTTAATGTTCAAAGTGGATTTTGCTAAAGCCTTTGATTCTCTAAGTTGGGAATTCTTGTTTGAAATTATGTCTAAGATGGGGTTCGGTTCTGATTGGATAGCTCTTATTCGAGCCTGCTTGATTTCTGCTACCTCCTCGGTGCTTATAAATGGAAGTCCTTCTAAAGAATTCCCGATTGAGAGAGGTCTTCGTCAAGGTGATCCTCTGTCTCCTTTCCTCTTTATTATAGCTATGGAAGGTCTTCACGCCATGATTGAAAAAGAGGTTGAAAGGGGGTCTTATAAAGCGGCTTCGGTGGGTATTAAAAAAGTTGGTGTTTCTCATCTTTTTTACGCCGACGATGTGATTTTTCTTGGCGAGTGGTCTGATGGTAACGTCTCTTGCATTAAAAAAATTCTGAATGACTTTTTTGCGGTGTCGGGCTTGAGGGTGAACATTGCGAAATGCAACATGTTTGGTATTGGGGTCAGTGAGTTGGAGGTTACTAGGCTCGCCGGGATTGCAGGTTGTGGTGCGGGTTCATTGCCTTTTAAATATTTGGGTCTGCCAGTGGGGGAAAGAATGAATCTGATAAATTCTTGGGACCCGATTGTGGAAAAACTGAAAAACCGCCTTGCAAATTGGAAGACAAACCTGCTCTCTTTTGGTGGACGATTAACACTGATATCTTCGGTTCTAGGTGCGCTTCCTATTTATTACTTATCTATTTTTAAATTACCCAGAACTGTCAAAGATACTTTGGAAAATATTCGGGCTCGTTTCTTTTGGGGTGGGGGGGATGGGCACAGAAATTTACATTGGGTTAATTGGGAGGAATCTTTGGGTGGGAAAAATAAAGGGGGGTTGGGAATTGGGAGTTTGGACGCATTAAACATGGCTCTTTTATTGAAATGGAAATGGAGATTCTTAAAAGATAAGAAGCAATTGTGGGTCAAGATTATAGAATCGATCTATGGTGATGACGGTGGGTTATCGGTTTCCGTCATTAAGGGTGGGGGAACTTGGAACGAGATTAGAAGATGTGCTAGGAATCTTCATGCCGATAACATTATTGATAGACATTCTTTTGTTAGGAAAGTGGGGTTGGGCGATTCTACTCGATTTTGGGAAGATACTTGGTTTGGGTCTCACACTTTAGCTAGTAAATTCCCTAGACTTTATGCTCTCGAAAACTTTAAAGAGTGTAAAATTGCGGATAGAATTGTGGGAAACATTAGGATATGGAATTGGAGACGTGATATTAGGGGGGGTATTGAGGAGCTTCAATTCAATGATCTTCGTCTCTTGTTACAATCGGTTGTGGGAAGTTCGGTTAGGGACGGTTGGGAGTGGAACCTTGATGGAAACACGGAGTTCGAGGTTAAACATATTAGGAAGAAGATCGAGTTGAAAACTTTACCCAGGAATGATATTGTTACGAGATGGAACAAAAATGTTCCAAAAAAAGTTAATATCTTTATGTGGAGACTTATTCGTGACAGGTTACCTACTAGAGACAAGCTTATTGAGAAAGATATACCGGTTGATAATATTCGGTGTGTTTTTTGTGATTCTCATTTGGAAACTAGAAATCATACATTTGGAAATTGTGCTGTTGCGGTCAACCTTTGGAATCAAGTTTTAAAGTGGCTGGATATTAACTTTTCGTCGTACCGTTCTCCAAACGAGTTACTCAACATGTTAGACTCGACCTCAATCTCGAAAAAGAAGAAGGCTTTGGTGGATGGAATCTTTTGCGTCACTTGGTGGTTGCTTTGGAAGACTCGTAACGATATAGTTTTTAATCATAATGATCTTAAAGTTTTTTCTTTGTTTGAGTCTGTTGTTCGTTTTTCCTATAGTTGGCTCTCTGTTAGAAATAAGTCTTATTGTATGTCGGCTAGTAATTGGTTAGCCAATCCTCTTTTGTATGTTTAAACTCTTGTTTTGCTTGTTCGGTTAGGCTTTTCTAACCGGCAAGTTTCTTGGTTTTTTTTTATTCGTGGCTGTTCAAAAAAAAAGTTTGCATTATAAAAATAATGATTATTTGATTAATATGTTGGAGTAACTAAGCAATAGTACTTAAATAATCTTGTTAGGTAAATGTCAATATAAAACAATTTATTTCGTGACTTATCTGACCCAACTCGAACCTTAGCGAAAAAAAAAAAAGTTAAATTTAGCACTGCATAATTGACTTACAAAAATTTTTGACCCTCATAAAAATATTTTTTGGATTTGCTACTGCTCTTCTGTGTGAGTTAGTGGGTCCAATTACTATCTGAATGATATAATTTACTACATCAACCCACTATAGGTATATGGATATGATAGAATTCCATACCCAAATTCAATTTACTAGATGATTTCAAGTGGAAATGGTGGCAAAAATTAAATAAACACATTTACATGCAGAAATTCAACATACAATTCGGATCTTGATAGAATGTGTTTGAAAGAAACTCATGCAACAATTTGTGTGGCTTGATTAATTCCTCATGAAAACTATTATGTGCACACCAAACAACACATATACGATTCGACGCGTGGTGTCGTAGATTTGATGTAATAGTCGTAGTATCAAAACCTAACACGCTCTGCCATCTTTTAATCGTGTCACATCAGAATTCATTCGTGAATCTTCAAATCTATATCCAGTCTGGGATATTAAATAAAAACTACGTTAATCGCGCTTCAATCATAAAATGTGTATTATGAAAATCAAAGATAACTTGAACAAGAGATTTGAGTCTAAATTAACTTGATATGTTATTGATGAGGTGATATGAAAACAATACATACATAAATGTTGTATTTATAACAGAATATCCAAGTTTCTAAATTTATAACAACTTTTATTAGACCCTACTAGGTAAAAATTAACTCAAAAAATCTAGTACTTTGTAAGTAGGACAATATTAAGATTAGTCTAATAATAACCCCTAATCTTGTGAAACAGGTGAGTCATTTCATCTCGATGAACTTCAAATTTCGAAATCAGTGTTTGTAACCTTGCTTCGATCACTGATTTGGCTCCTTGATATCGGACTTTGATTGCGTCCACATCATTGATTAGGTTCCTTAATTTTTGGCGCGTCCTCGTTCTTTTCCTCGATGATGGTTTATCATGGAAAAAAAAAACAAAACAGATTGCTCATCAAAGAAGTTGTCGCTGATAGAAATCTTGTCGGTGAAACAAGGTTTTGGTCGCTGAAATCAGATTCTTATCGCTAACGAGGAATTTTAGTCGTAATATTCGTTGCAAAGAATTGTTCATTTTTTTTCTTGATTGCATATATCTTTGGCTTTCATATTCTTGATCACCAAGAATGGTGATCCTTGTTGCTTGTTCAACAAGCAACATTAAATCATAGTCTTCTAATCATGGGTGTCTTAAAACCCGTCATAAATGATCACAATCTTCGTTCGTTTTCTTCATCAGACTCATCATGCCTAGATACTTCTCGTCATCACCTTCTTGTCTTTGATTGAGCACCTTGAAGCTCTAATACCAATTCAAATTTGTCCCCGGATTATAAACACGAACGCACACAATAAATTGGATAACTTCTAATATTATTATTATAACAAAGAAAACTACTAAAAAAACTTGATTAAAAATCGTATTGTACAAATCTCAATTTAGCTAGGTTCATATATACAGGGAATGAAAATCCTACTCTATAATCAAAAAGTAAAACTTAATTATCATTTTAACCTCTTATTTAGAAATTAACCAACTTATCATGACCACTTATACCGGCCGATAACTGAGCCGAACACAGAAATTAGGCCAATCTTGTAAATTCCAATTAAGTAGCGTTTTGGTTATGTAATAAAAGAATCACAAGTGGTATGTGTTGTCTCATTTAATTTAACGTTGTGTGCGTACTTTATAACAACTACCAACAAATTGGTTAGGATGGTTTTGACGATCATGTGTTTGTTTCTGAATTGATTTACTTTTGGGTTTTTGGATCGTGGTGGATCTATTTGATTTAATATACTTTTGGGTTGGTAATTAGGGTGATTGTAATGGTTCGGGAGAGGGGGGGGGGGGTTCCCCGAGCTCGGGACCCTCGGGAACACCAGGAAAATTGGCTTGGAAACGGGACGCGGGATGACCCCGTGGGACTGGGCTGCCGAGGGGGGGAGCGTGGGAGAGATGACCATTGCAGTGCCCCCCCCCCCCCCCCCCAAATGTCTCTTTCATGTTTTAATTTTTTTTTTTACCTATTTAAACCCCCTTTTTCACTCATTTCACCCACACCAACTAAAATCTTCAACTTTCTTCTCCAAATACTTAACTTTTCATTTCTCCAACTTCACCATGTCCGAGAGGATAGAAAGAAACAACTCGACATTTTGAGACGAACATTTTGGATGGTTTAACAAAATCCAATTGGAAAAGCTCAAACTTGCACGAGAAGCCCGAGAGGATAGAAAGAAACAACTCGACATTTTGGAATGCGAACAAATGTGTCGTGAGATCGAGACGGTTGTTAAACCGGTAAAAGATTTGGACGACGCGTCTCGTACCTTGGTTGAAAAAATTAAGACGAAACTCTTCGAACAATATATATAAGTAATTTTAGGAATTGGTAAAAAAAATTAGGAATTGGTAATTTTTTTTAGGAGTTGGTAATTTTTATTTTTTAGGAATTTGTAATTTTTTATTTTTAATGAAAGTTGTTATTTTTAATTTAATATTTTATTAAAAAATGAGGCTTGAGATTGTAGGAGAGGTATTACAAGCAATATGTGTGAGAGTGGGAAAAAATGAGGTGACACTCAAAATAGCTTGAGATCATGGGATTGTGGGATGACTATTACAATTACCCTTATCGTGCATGCAAGGTGACCAACTCAATTTGAATCTAGTACTAGTTGTTTTTTTTTTTTAATTTAGTATAAATCTATTTGAATTTACTACAACTCAATTTGAATCTACTACATGTTTGTTTTAATATACCATGTAAAATTATATTTGAATCATGTACTAGTTTTGATCTTGTATAGTTTACTATGTACCGGTTTTGATCTTGAAGAGTTTAATATGCAGCGGTTTCGATCTTGTTTTATTTAATGTACTAAATCATAACATTTGTATTTAGCGGATTTCAACTCATGACTTTCCTTTAAAGCGTGATGAACTATTTTTGCGATTTAATGTAAAAAAAACTATATGTATTGAATATTGCTCCTCGAATATATTGAGTATCTCCCATCTCATTAGAATTTATAAATCCCGTTCTCTCGGATTTTATTTCAAACTTCATCACTGTTTCTAGGACACTCAGTATAGATTTTATTGGCCAATGTATCTTAAGTATTTTATTGGCCAATGTATATTAAGTTCTTAACTATATAAAGTATAAACTGTCCAAACATATTATTACCCTATATCTTATTCTGCCATCAATTTTTTTAATATCTTTTGTATATATCAAATATGAAATATTGTTTCAATATATAAACAAAACATGGAAGACTATTGGAGCATTTAGTTATTTACTAGTATAAAGTTTTTGCTTAATGGTAGTTTACTGTTATTTAATGTCTTCCTCCCTCCATCTTAGGAGTGACGTTGAGCATGTGTGAGGGGTGCGACGTAACATGACTCTTATTTTTTAAATTATATATATATATATATATATATATATATATATATATATATATATATATATATATATAAGATAGCTATCGAGAATGAAATATTAAATGATATGAACTAAAAAGACTTGATCAATAAATTTGTTATTAAAATTGTCATTTTCAAATTATAATTTTCTTATGATTATTGCTATAACTTAACTTTTTTCTTATTTAATAACTTTTTCTTTTTACAATTTTTTTTCGACCGAGACCTTTTTTTACCTCAAACATGTCCGGCCCCTAAATCCTCAGTTCCGGCTCTGCTCTCCCCCTAATTATTTTTTTTAATAACTAACAAACAAAGCCTTAACGGGAGCCCATCAAGCAAACAGAGCTTCTTACGAGAGCCCGAGCCAACAACAATTGATGAACCCATTTCAAAGAAAACCCACATCCGTAAGCAACCAGTAAAACCTATTGAGATCAAACTCATAACCTGTCTGTCTAAAGTCTTTTCCTAATGAATAAATTATAGTAAAATAAATCCATGGTGATTTGACCTAAAAAGTAAAAATGGCTCCAATGAAACCCTAGCCTGGGGTAGTGCGTGCTTCATTGCCAAATTCACATGGCTCGAGAACCCGATTGGTGCGCTAGCAACAAAAATTGACTTCGATTTCAGTGAACCACCATTGCCATTGGTTATTAAACAAACTTAATTAAAAAGATTTAATTTAATTTAAGGAAACTTGTCGGATTATTTAGTGAAAGTGGGTTCCTTTAATCTCAGTGGTTAACACCTGTCTTTCCCTCTAGACATGCTTGAAATTAAGGAACCCAAACTATAATTATCTTAATTTTATAGATAAATTAAAAATATTTTAACTCAATATAATAATCTTTACATCCAATTTATATTATCCAATACATGATCCACCATTATCTCTCTCTCTATATATATATATGTATATATATTCAAGATTTAAGATAATCTTCTTAGCACACTAAAAAAGAAGGTTTTTTAACGTCTTTTTATGACTATTTTTTAATAACCATGTTGTTCAAGTGAGATTTTTTATTTGTATTTTATTGCTTAATTTGTGTTTAGGAGGAAAGACCGTGAGGCTTGATCAGCCTTTATCTCATAATTTATCATAATCTTATCCTTTTCTATGTTACTTTTCTAATGTTACTATATATCATTTCCTACGTTTTACTATTCTTTTTTTCTTACTAAGGTTACTATTTTAGTGAGAATATTTTATGAAGTATATGTTTGTGTGTTGATCGATTCTTGATTAAGATGATGAAAATTGTGTAGATGATTACATATCTGATAGACTTGACGATCCTGAGAGAGAAGCCATGAAGGAGATTCCCGTTTACAGTGTGATGTAAGGATGGAGTACGAAAAGAAGTTAGTTCTCGTATATGGATGGCGAGAATATTCATATGAGAGAGATCAAGTGGTATTTAGGTCAATGATCCATCAAGTAATTTCCATTAAACACTCAGAGATATTTAGGTTAATGATCGATTAATATAATTACATAAATGATCATAAACACATGTAATTAAATAATATATTCTTACAAGAGGATGCTATAATAAGAAATATTGTTAGTTTTCATTCATAAGATTATTTGATTATTAATGGGATTTAATTTAGAGGTCAATCTTTGGAATCCATTGCTATCTCTTAGCATTTCATTTAAGGAAAATGATAGATCTTGATCCTATGAAGTTAAGATTACTCAACTAACTAATAAATTTAAAGTGCAGAAAGAATTAATATACAAATAAAGCAATAAAGTATATGATGTAATTAAGTAAAATAATACAAGAACTAAAGCTAGATAATTTAACTTAATTACCTGCCGGAGATACAAATTTTTAGTTCTTTGATTTTTCACTGTAATGACCGGAATGGCGCGATCCACCACCTCCCCCGCCGTATCCAATTGCCGGAAAATGTTCACAAGCTCCGGAACTGATGGCGGGAGCAATGAAAAAAGGAAAGTTTGTAGATATAGATCCATCCACCATTAATGATGGTTGAAACCTTTGAATCTGATGATGGTGATGAGATGAAGAAGATAATAAATTGGACTGAAGGGTCCCCCTATTCAAACCCGAAGCTAAACCGCCGCCATCGGCGGTTACAAAGTTGTCTTGGAGGAAAGAGAACTGATTCTGCTGGTGCTGGTGCTGGTGCTGGTGGTGCTCGTTGTCTTCGATGTTGTCGGGGATGTTGAATTGTGGTGTATGGAAGTAATCCGTCGGAGATGTCCAGTGAATTCGGGATTCAGTACTCACCGGCGGGTGTGAACAGCTGTTCATCCCGCCGGTGAGAAGATCGGTGAACGATGAACTTTCTTTCTCCTTTTCCTTTTTAGCCACCATACCCCGAGCTCGTTCTCGAGCTCGGATCCGGTTTTCGGATCGGGAAAATGATAATCCCGATCCCTTACTCGTCTCAGATGTGCTGCTACAATTATTGTTATTATTACTATTACTGTTACTATTACTATTATTATTCTTCTGCAGAAGATTAGTTTGATGGTTTGGATCTTCAAACTCGGTTTGGTATCCACTAGATTTGTTGTCAGCTCTGAGTTGTGTTTCCCGGTGGTGTACATGATTGACACCACTGGGAAAAGACAGATCGAGAGACGGAAGCTCAGCGATAGAGCTTGCCGCCGCATTAATCAACCACTCCACCGCCTTACTCGGCTGATCATACCCTAACCGGTCTTGGAGGTCATAAAACTCTATCGCGGTGGTTACCGACAACCGTATACGACGATCTCTCAACCCCTTCGAAGTCACAACCTTACTGTGCCTATCTTTCCCACTTGAACCTCTCGAAACCCTAACGATCCGTGATGATGACGACGGCCACCCACCGAGCCGCCCAACACCATCACGGCCGCCGTCGCCGCCAACCGGAAACAGATCGGTGGCTGTTCTATTAGGGTTTGAAGAACTGTCACTAATAGAACTACCATTATAACTGATTCTTTGAAATTTACTTACCTTTTTTTGACCTTCATCCACCTCCATACCCTAGTTTCATATCCTGCTTCCACCAACACCAGGCCTCTCTCTCTCTCTCTAAAACTTTTTAGAGAGATAAAACAGTGTAAATCTAGAGAGAGAAAGTTAGTTTGAGATTGGATTGTGGGTACTTTGCACATTGATGACATATATATGACAATATTCCAGAGAAATTAAATTACACACACTAGCTAGTGCGTGTAAATATTATATATATATATAGATACGTTATGTATGTATATATTTTGTGGGTTTGATGTCTATGATTCATGAGGGTTTTGCAGGCCGCAAATGTCAGAAGGGAAGCTCCGTTTAAAGCTACAAAAAGCAAAACCTTTAAATTTCATCAAGCAAAGTAGCGCTTAGGTTTTTGTTTTTCCAAAGTGTAGTATTTCAACTCTTTTATTAATAGTTCAATTCCAACTTGAAAATCTTTTATTGGCGAAAATCCTGACTTTCAATTGGCGGAAACCCTAAACAGTCAGGTAAAATCGTCTGAACGTACACGTTGAGACTCTGAAAACCGCTTTTTACATTTATTTTTTAGATTTCTTTGTTTGATACCCGCTTTTTGACTTTTTTTTCTGTAAGATTTCCTTGTTTAGTTTCTTTTTTGTTTGGTGAAACGTATTATATGACCATTTTGACTTAAGACATAATTCTTTATTTCAATATTAATATATGTACCCATTTTAAACCTGTTAAAAACAGTTTTAAGGTCGTAAATAATCAGTAAACAAGGAGTTCATCATAATCAACAAATAAATTCATCATAATTGCATCGATCCCCGCCACTGAACACAAACCCAACATATCGCACTGAACACAAACCCAACCTGTTGTTGAACGAGGGTCTGCACTCACTCCGTTCTCCTCTCCTGAGTATAGAGAACAGTTGTTATTTGTTTTTTTATGGTAGTTTATTTGTTTGTTTATCATCTCTATACCAGTGGTAGGAGAGCAGCAAGGAAGGGGTTTTGAGACTTGAATTGACGAGATCTTCTGGAAACTAGAAGTTATTGCCTCACCGGACTAACACTAAGCCAGAATGATTGTGGTACTAATAGAGATTAGGTTATTGGTATGTCATGTGTATCGTATCATATCCATACCCACCATTGGCGGATCCACCTAGGACCCAATGGGGTCCTAGACGCTCACTCAAATTACAAATTTTAGTAATAATTTTTTCAACTGAATGACTAAGGCACTCAAGATTTTTTTGAGGCAATCATGGTTGTTGAAAATGACTTCCTTTTAGTTGTTTTTGACATTAAAGACGTCCAAGATTTATAAAAATAACTTCTTTTAGTTTTTTTTGACACCCAGTGCGCCTAAAGTTGTCAAATTTTTTAATATAAATAACTCATTTTAATGTTGTTCTTTATAAATTACTTATCTTATCTTTTACTGATTTTTTGCACCTGCTGAATAAATTTTCTGGATACGTCACTGATACCGACTAAACATTATCAGTAATGATACTAATATTATTATTTTATGTTTTAGGTTTTAGTATCCTCTGATTCGTTACTTTATTGTATTTTCAGTGAAACTAGTATGAAAGCAGCAAAATTAATTGGTTTCAATATTTTTTATTTTATTTTATTGTATTAATCTCGTCCAGAAAAGCAACTTACCGAGTAAGCATGTTTCTTTATAAATAGTTAAAATTTATGTTCGAAAATTTTTAAGTGGCGTTTGATTCGTGAAATTCAATGGAATTAGAATTGATATGTTTTCCTTTTAAAATTATTCTTGATTGAGTAACAAAGAACTTAAAATACAATAAATTTCTTTAATCAATGAAATTTAATATTATTTCAACATTCCTTAAAAATGTTTTAACTTTAATGAATGAAAGTTACATGACCTCAAATTTTATTGATTAAAATAATTCGTTTCAATTTAAATGTATTCATAACCCAATTATATATTTAACAATGAAAATTGATAGGTGAATAATGAACTTTTTGTTTCTTATAGTTTAGCCACGTGAATTTGGTGCTTTGACAATTTATACCCCTAAACTTTTATAATTTGTTTTTTTTAATGAAATAGTAAACTTTAAGTTTTCATAGTTTGGCCACATATGTTTCATACTTTTACGTTTTCCACCCTCCAACTTTTAAAGTTTTTTGTTTTGTTTTGTTTTAGTTTTGTTGTTTTCTACTTTGGCCACAAAACTTTTAACTTTTCTACTTTCGTTATTTAAATACTTTTATATTTTATACTTTCATCACGAGACTTTTAGACTTTTACGTTTTATACCCCTTAACTTTTTAACTTTCGTTTTTTATTCGACTAATTTAATTTTTTTAGTAAACTTTTAGAGTTTTTGGCTTTGACGATGACTTTTTTCATAGTTTTATACTTCGTCGAATTTTTTTTTTGTTTTAAGTTTTGTTGTCTTCTACTTTGGCCACAAAACTTTTAACTTTTTATTTTCGTTTTTAGTATACTTTTATATTTTATACTCTTACCACAAGACTTTTAGACTTTTATGTTTTATACCCTTAACTTTTTAACTCTCTAACTTTTAAAGTTTTTTTTTGTTTTCTACTTTAACCACGAAACTTTAAACTTTTTTACTTTCGTTTTTAGTATACTTTTATAACTTTTTACTTTCATTACGAGACTTTTAGGTTTTTACCTTTTATACCCTTAACTTTTTAACTTTCGTTGAGCATACAAATTCAACGCCGCGCACCACGAGACTTTTAGACTTTTACGTTTTATACCCCTTAGCTTTTTAACTTTTGTTATAGTTTTATACTTTCACCACGAGACTTTTAGACTTTTACATTTTATACAACTTAATTTTTTACTTTCGTTCAGTATATATATTCAACCACGCAGCAACGCGTGGGGTGGTAACCATCTCGTTAAGCATAAGTTTTAAAGAAAAACTTTACAATTCAAATTCCATTGAATTCCACGAATCAAACGCCACTTTAGAACTTGTGTGAGTTAGTGGTTTTAGAGCATTCACGGCCTTATTTCATATATTTGTGTAATTGGGTCCTTAAAATTTGAAGTTTGTTTATAAGTGACTATAAGTAGAGGGGAGAGAAAATGTTATTGTTCTCTATATTTAATAAAAATTGTTCATTCCTTATTTATATTTCTAATCTTTTTTTTAAGTGGTTGCGAGTGAAAAAGAAAGAAAATATATTGATAAAGCTATAAAATGATTATATAATTAGAAAATTCAGAGAAATATAATATATTTTTAGTTAAATTAAAGTGATAGATAAAGTGATACAGATAAAGAACGGACTGTGAATACTTTTAAAAAGTCATTAAAAATCAAGAAATTTCTAAAGAAATAAATTAATCCCTTTTAAGATCCATAATTGTGGAACTTTAATCTTTTTTATTTATAAAAAGTAAATCAAAAGATTTTTTATGAATAGTTGTATTTTATTAAACTAGCCAGTACCATCTACCATCTATGATACATGCTAGATATCACCAATACCTTACTTATATATTTACCAAAATATTTATTTCACCATTATACATGTTTCATCCAATCATAAAAGAATATATGTGATAACATGCCTAGTGTCGCAAACTCTATAGTAACTTTAATTTTTTATGCCTTTTTTTTAAAACAACTACAAATTTAAAGCATTTACTTTAAATTTTTCATCTCAATTCTTATAATCTAACCTAAAATCACTATTTAAGAATAATTTTCCTATATGTATCTCATTTCAATTAAATATATTTTTTTATTTCTTTATATTACTTTTTATCTCCCGCTCAAAAATAAATAATGGGTTTGATGAACAGTAAAACCTCAAATATAAAAGATTTTGTTTTTCTAAGAAAGTAAAATAGATAAAGTTTAATTTCCCTAATTTATAGAGATCTAGATATAAATTAGGATTGTATTTTTCCAATAACTCTAAACCTCCCACCCTAATACTTTTACACTTATGTCTAGCTAGTCGGTGAAAAGACGTTTCGACTTTAAATGGACTAAAAGTTTTACGTTCGTTTACGTTCATTCGTTAAAATGATTTAACGAACATAAACAAGAAATTAATTTCGTGTCTTCTTAATTATGTTCGTGACTGTTCGGTAATATGTTCATTTATGTTCGATTTGTTTAAATAGAAATATACTAATTTGAAACTTGTATATTTGAAACATTATTTTGCATTAATTATGTTTATAATTTTTTAATTTGTGTACTGTTTTGGGATAATTCTGTTTCTAATTACTATGTCGGATGATTAACTTTATATTTATTTATGGTGATTATATCTAATACTTTTTATTAAAAAATTAACTTAAAAAAATAGTACATGTACGTGAACCGTTCGTGAGAAGTTCAATCCCATAATGAACAAACACGAACAAGAATCTCCGTTGAATTAGTGTTCTTGAATCGTTCGTCAACAAGTTCAATGCTACACAAACAAACATGAATAAGGCTTCGTTTGATTCGATTCATTTACAAGCCTAACTAAAGACACTAGTATTTTTTTTCTTCTCTAATTTGCGTAAAAGTACCTTTTATGATGTCAAATATTTAGCAATTTATTAGAAGTTACTGTCACCTTATTCGTCCTAAAATAAATATTTAATACAATAATTAAAATCAAAATCCCCTTATGTCCATGTTTTTTTTTTTAAATTACAAATAATCGAACTCGTTGCGGCTTCACGAAGCTAGTCCAAGTTGTGAGAGTGGGACAAGATTGTTTCATTTTAATTATCATAATGCCACTATTAATTTACTAAAATGCTATAAGATATTCTACTAGTTTTCTTTTACATTCTATTATATTTTTACTTTAAATTTATTATTTTTTTTCTTTCATATATGACATAAGTTGACTGGTTGTTGCTTTAACCAATGCCCTCCCCTCCCCTCCACTCTTTAATATTTATTGAGTATCGCTACTTGGTTGTTTTGAGTATCGTCACTCGATAGAATTTCTAAAGCTCGCTTTCTCAGGATTTTCTTTCAAGTTTCACCATTAGTTTCAACCCATTCTACTACAACCAACACCACCCTTATCTACTCATATCACACATTACATTTAATTCAAATAAAAAAGGTTGGTTTGAAGCCTAGAAACCTATAAAAATGCCTACAAATGGTGGGGAAAAAAGAAAAAAAAGACCATTCGTAGAATAATTGCTATTACATGCCAGAGTGTATGGAAAAAAATGAACGATATCGTACACCAATCAAAAAAGATTTAATGAGAAGACTATAATTCAAGAAATCAAAATTATCTCTTATCTCTTGATCACCAACCGGGCGAAGTGTTTGACAATCACTTGGGAAGAATGAAGTAACTTTTCTTTTTCTAATCGCATGTAATGTGTCTTTTTTTTGTCTGGGTATTATGTTGTTGTTTTTTGCTACTCTTTGCTAGCAGTTTAATAAAATTTCATCGTTTAAAAAAACTTATCTTGATTTCACTAAAAAATAATTACATAAACACCCTCCTAATTTCACTTTGGACAAAATCCACCTTTGATCAACCAAAGTAGGTTGCTAGTATTTTAAAATGTAAAAATTAGAATTTAGGAAAAATGAATTCTGATTTAGCATATGTTTCTCTTTAAATGTCACTTTAAGTATGCTATAATGAATTGATTTTTTATCATATAATATTGTACACATTAAACAAAATGCAATAATTGTGGATTTAGAAATGGAAGAAAACTAGGGTTAAGAACTTAATAATAATAATATTATATAGAGAAGGTACAATAATCATATGTATATAAACAAAAGTAATACTCCACTTGATTGATTAATTATATTGGGTGGAGGTGGAGATGGAGGCTTTTGTATAGTCTTGTTCCCAAAACACAAATTACATGTACAAGCTTTTGGATTTCACTTTTACTACACTAACCATTACTTTATTACCATTTAGCTTATATACCATTTAACTTATAGCTTAAATGCTTAATAGTATTTGGCAGACTTAAGATCTTAAGGTCTTGGTTCAAATATAGATGTGAGCAAAATGCTTTCTACACTGAAGATAAGGGTTTTTCCGTAAAGTAATTAAGTTTTCTTTAGAATTTGAGATGAATATATGAAAAGATAATACAACAAAGCCCAAACATGGCATACGTTAAAAAACCATTACCATATTACCTATCCTAGTTATCTTTTATTTCAACTTTTCTCTCTTTTCTTATTTTATTATTAATATTCTTGTTGCTTTCTCTTTCTTTTAGCCAACAACCACTTGGATTAAGAGGTGTACAAACCGCTTAACCGGTTTTTAAAAACCTCTTCTTCAAAAATAATAGCTGCTAAAATTGGTTTTTGATTAATTTTTCAATAAGTTCGGTTTCCGATTAAAACACCGGTTCGACTAGGTTAACCGGTTACTTTTGCACCTCTACTTGGATTTATAATTAACTTACTTGAAATCACATATCAAACAATGGAGCCAAGAGCACTGAAAATCTATGACAAATTTAAGATGGCATGTAATTGTTTTGTGGCTTATTACTAGGTTTGTTTATCACTTTCAAATTTATTATTTATAAAATAGATTAAAAAAACAAGACAAAAATAAAAAGGCATAATAAATACGCAAAATTAAATTGTGCAAGTAAATTAATATTTCATGGATAAAATTAGAAGATAATTAATATCGTAATAGATAAATAGTTACAATTTTATAATTTATAAGAACTGAGATTGCTTTTTTTTTTTAATGTTAAAAGTAGTTTAAAACTATGAAATATGAAATACTTGGCGGTAAAAAAAAATAAGAAAGTGAAAAATTGGGCACGTGTCCTTGTGTGAGAAAGAGTGAAAAGTCAGGCATGTAATTTATCGATGCACTACCTCTGCACGTGTCGCGGTCTTCGCAAATAACCTTCATTTTCTTTTTCTACTTAGACCCCCTCAATTATCAAATATACCAAATTCAGTCCCCCATAATTACAACAAATCAGGGTCACTAGTAAAATATTAAAAAAGTTTATTGAGTATCATATAGAAATTTAAAAAAAGAACATTGTTAAGAGTAAGTTTGGATGTTCATTTCTAAACAACTTATTGATTTATTTGCTTTTTAAAAAGTCTTAAATTATAAATATGTTTGTGTACTTTAAAAATGCTTTCTTTTTTAACAACGACTATTATTGTCACCACCACAAAAAACAAGTCATCTCTAGCAAAGAGCTAGAGGAAGGACAACAAAAGCAACAAAGTGACCCAACTCCAATGCCTTTACTTTTAGCTTTTTAAGTAAAGAAAAAAGTCATTTTTCAAAAGTCAACAAAATTTAGTTTTTAAAGTGTTTTTGACTTTTTAAATCCAAATTATTATCTTACTCTTGGTTTCACTAGAATGATGGCTTTAAATATACAAGTAATGTCTTGTTTGTTTATTTTACATATAAAATAAGCAACATCACCATAAAAGTCATTTCAAATTAACAAATTTTTAACAACTTCTTTTAATAAAGAATAAATCAATAAACACTTTTGCACTCAAATAAACACTCCCAAACATACCCTAACATAAAAAGTTTCAAAGTAAAAATTTTAAAAAGGCTTTTTAATAAGTAACTAAAGACTTAGGAAATATTTGTCAAAAAAAATATATATATTAAAATTTGTTAAAAAAAATATAAGTTAATTAGTTAAAAACTTGTTAAAAAAAAACTAAGTTTGTTCGTTAGAAAATTAAAAGGAAATTCAAAATGGCGTCGTTACAGGGGTAGTTAGGTATACGATATCTGACTTACCCTAGCTACTTATGTTAATTAGGTTGATGACATGTCGTTGGAGTCATGCAAAAACCTAATTAACCTAAGTAGGTGAAGTAAGTCAGATATCGTATCCACGAGTAGCATGTAGTTAGTGTTACAGGTTTTATCTAAATATTTAAACTAGATTAACTTTAATAACTAAATAGTGCAAAAGTTGATTTTTTATTTGCGAATATAAACTCTAAACGAGAATTGTATATAAAACAAAAGTGATTTCTTGGATGTGAGACATTTTACTGTATTTCGTTTTGTCAAATTAGAGTGTGACAACATGTTGTCAAATGACTGAATGAGAGTGTGGCAACATGTTGGTCCAGCCAATGACTTAATGTCATCTAATAAGGGCGATGTTGCAAGAGTTTTAAAGACAATACTTAACATCTTTCTCTCTTTTGGAGATTGACGTTTCTTCTCACTACTTTCTCTTTGTTACTGTTGTTGTTGTATGTTTTCCGGCATGAAACCCTGGCATGGTGGCCGCCGGCCTATGCAGCCCATCATCACTCTGGTTGTGCTCCGATGTGTCGCCACCGGTGTGCGCTGCCTCCGGCTTCTAGGGTTTCGTCGGTTGAGAAGCTTAGAGCCACGGTGCTCTACATCTTAACAATGGTGACTGTGGGTGGTGTTTGTTGCTCGATGATTTTGGGGCGTCGTGATGGTGGTGATTACTAAGAGCTGTTATGATGCTGGTTTGGTCTTTTCTAGGGTTTTAGCCCCTTTCCTGACCCGTCTCTTTGCTTGGTATATGTGAAATTCGGTTGCTGGAGACGTTATGGTTCTCATCTTCATTTAATTTTTGGGTTTAGAAGGCGATGGCGGATTTTGTGCTGGCGTGGCGTCTTCATAGCCGCCGCTCCACTCTACAAAACCTTCTTTTATTTTGATTGTTTCTTTTATTTGGCGATGACTGTTTATTTTGTTTTACAGATTACTATGTACGTATCTAGGGTTTCTGACCCCCCAAATGTTTGTGTGGCCTTTGTGGCTTTAAGGCTATTGTTTTATCTGCTCTCTTTGGTTCTGATCTTTGTATGACAGCCTTAATTGTCGATATCTGTTACATTCAAACAATGATGGTTAACATTGAGATCTGATGGGATGTACTAATTTTTGTTGTGATGTTCAGTTTTCTGATCTGAGTTTTTTTATTGTTACTATATGGTGTGTGTGGCTATGATGTTTATCCAGAAACTATGAATCAAAAGGAGAACCATCTAAACTTTATGTTCTCTTTGGATTTTGGATTTTTATTGATAGTCTGAGCCTTTAAATGGTAACATTAATTATCTATTGATCTTGAATGACTATGATGGTGATTTTCTGAGCCCTAATGTTCTAAAACGATACAGAGCCGCTAAAAATTGTCTGTTGAGCTTCAATGACTATGATGATGATTTTTAGATCCTTAATGTTCTAAAACGAAATCATTTCTCGTTTAGGCTTGAATGGCTATGATGATGATTTTCTGAGCCTAAATGTTTTAAGTTGAAAAATAATGGTTGCCTATGATGATGGTAGATCTAAGGCTGTCTTCTCTTTTATAGTAATTTTACTGATTTTAGTTTCAGTTAGTTTGTTGAGATCGAAGAGAATTGAGAAAACATCAAGTTTTAAGGTTTTGAATTTTTAATACAAGTTTAACCAATTTTGGTTCAAGTTGTTTTGTGTATTATAGTTGCAGGTTTGTGAGATTGGATGTTTTTACCCCTTGACGGAGAGTTTTGATGGTATATTATTAATGATGGTGGGCACTCAAAGGTTTATGGACATCTCCATACAAGACTGGTTTGTGTAATCGGGTTTCTTCTTAGGTACATCTATGGAGTTTACAAATGCATCATTTATGTTTGATATCTGGTTGTAGAAGATATTACTATCTTGGTGATATTTGTTACCATTGCATTGTAAGATAGCATGTCTTAGTGAAGTGGTAATCTTTAGGATGCTTAAGATTCTTTTTCAAATGTTCACCTAGTTTTTCTGCTTTGTTGTTTTGTTAAATACCAAGTAACAAAACAAGAGAAAAATTGAACTTAAAGGAAGTTACCAGTCGCAACGCACGGTTAGGTAAGATCCTTGTAATAATGAAAAACAAAATATGATCACATCTAAGGTTCAAGTTTATAAAATCTTAATTGTGACATGTGAATCTTTTACATAAACTAAACGGAGTTTGATTTACCCACTAAGTCGATCCTAGGATACTTAAACAATCAATAACAACCAAGAAATTAAAAGAACCCTACACCTAATTATGTTAACCAACAATCTTTATCTTTAATCATAATAAAGCACTAAAATGGGTGCCACATGTCTCATTTCTAGGATGTCCACATAAGCATTGACACATGTCAAAACCACATTCAAGCATCAATTTATTAGATTATCAATTAAGTATAATTACCAATTTTATCAAAACTAAATTTTTATTTTAAAAAAAACTTAACAAACTTAATGTGTATTTTATAAATTTACTTAATAATTTGATTATTCTAAGAAATCTAATCTAACAATTTGTCAAACATAATAAATTTGATTATTTTAACCGTGTTTTTTTTTATTTTTTATATGTATTTAATATTATAAACTCAACCCGTGTAATACACGGGTTACTAACCTAGTCATATTAATAAAGAGATAAAACACTGTTACTATAACATCCTTTATATAAACAACTAAAAATACTTTGGTCAATAATGTAATTGAAAATAAAAAAATAAAAAAAATTAAGCCTCCCTTGAATTCATGTAGAAAGCATTAGATTCATGAATTCTTATTTGTTATTGGGCCAAAAGCCCAACTTCAAATCTGTGTCACGTGAACAAATTAACAAAACTTAAAATTTGAGTTTTTTTTTAATAATATTTTCCTTTTAAATTAGTTAAACTAATAAAAATAGCTAGGAATAATGACTCGTTATTAAGGTGTTATGACTCAGGTTTAACTTAATTACATTATTTAAGCTTATTTTCTTTTTTACAATTTAAATTGGGATTTTTTTATAAAGTACACAAAATTTATATAATTTTTTGAATGGGAAAAAAAATTGACTGGGGACCGACATAATACATATAATTTTTTTAGTGGTGACTGACTCAATATATAAAATTTTTCGACGAACTATACGGATATAAAACACTTCTGGGCGAAAAAAATGGCAGGGACCAGGTCCCCTTGAGTCACTTGTAAGGTGCGGCCCTGCTTCTGCCCTTCTCGCTTGCTGCTGCTGATCCTATATTCCCGTGGCCCATTTACTTTAACACAATTTAAATTGGAACTCTTTTTTATAAATTACACACAATATATATATAATTTTTCGAATGGGGTCCGAGTGACCGACTAAATACATAAAAAAAAGTGGGGACCGACTTAATACATATAAACTTTTTAGTAGGGACCGACTCAATATATATAATTTTTTTTTCTACGAACTATACGTATATACATTAGTTTTGGAAGAAAAATGGCTGGAACCGAACTCCCCTCGGGTCACTTGTAAGGTTCACCCCTGCTACACACGTAACAATGCGTTACATGAAGGGGATTGTCCCTATAACAACTCTCCGGTGTTAGAATAAACGACTTGAATATAAAAAACGAGTGTATGTGATTTGGGTTTAAAGAGAGTAAAGGCATAGAGCAGAACAGTATCTCGATAGGTATGTATTTATAGATGCATGAGGATTAGTAGTTCACCTTGTCAGAGATGACATCAGCAGTCGCGCATATAACTTGTAAAAGGGAGTCATGCCTAATTCATGATGTTTTTTGATTGGTTGAATGCGTACGTATTACGGATGCGTGACACAACCGTTTATATTGGTCCCCAGAGATTGTACAATTTTGGGTTTAACCGCCAAAACGCCCGAAATATAACCTCACTCGGTCCACAACAAGGATAGATTTGATATCTGTCATCTTAATTTCGTTTAGAAGGGCCTTAATAATGGTAACAAATTAAGAGTTTATAGCATTAACCATATACCGTTAGGTTTAATATTTACTGGAAATTCAAAATCCCCAAAACCCTCACTCTCTCTTTCCCCCCTCTTTCACACACACAGAGACTCCAGTTCTCGCATCTGAGAACAAATTTCATCATTCAATCTCTTCTTCACTGCATACATCGTATGAATTTGTCTCCGGATGATGAAACATAACTTGTTTTGATCTGAAATTAGTTCGAAAATCGGAGTTTTTGAGGTCGCTACTTCCGTTTTCAATCTCTAATCGCACATATAGGTACTTGCTTCTGCTTTTCTCGTCAATTTAACGCATAGCGTTTATGTAGATGCTCTTGATTAATAACGTGAATTCAGTGTGTCTGATGTTAGTGAGTTGCGATAAATTAACAGTATATGTACCTTCTTTTTGCTTGTTGATTCGAGATGTGAGGTTTCTGTTAGAGATTTGAAGTTTTTGTAGAGTTTTTCGTTGGTGTTTTGGTTTTGTAGCGAATTCGAATTGATTGGTTCTTCTGATTCTTACGGTGAATTACCTAGCTGAGTTAAGGAATAATTTCTAGGGTTTTAGCTATGTTTGTTCAACCAGTAGTGTGTCCCTTGCTGCATTATATCTTTGACAGATTCATAGCTATGTTTTTAAGTGCTAAATTGCTAATTTGTTTGATATATGTTGAGATTATGTTTATTTCTTAGATTTGAATAGTTTTGAGTCGTATGATACTATAAGTGTATTAACTATTAATGACAAACACATATATGATTGTTCATTTCTTCCAGATATCCAGTGTGCAGGTTTTGCATCTATCTTTGTAGGTTTTGCTATGGAGGGTGTGTTAATTGACTGTGTACAGAACAGTCTGCGGCATTTATTATACCACAATGCTATTTTCATGTGTGAACGACTCTGCTCTGAGTTTCCCTCTGAGGTATTTTTGATTTTTTTTCCACTAAACCCATCAATGTCCTTTTTTTTCAAGATTGGGTATGTCTATATGTTACAATATTATTGTAACGTCTTTATCGTTTATGATGTCGCAAAATAATAGCTTTGGCCTTTGTGTAAGTAAGCAATATTATTTAGCTGGTCTAATTGTTAGTTCATTGAAACTTGAAAGATCATAGTGGAGAATAGTTGTCTTTAATTACTAATTTACTATGAAAGTTGATTTTTTGAATGATAGATGCTTTAGTATAGAAGAGTTAGTGGCAGCGTAACTCTTCACTCTCATGCTTCAGTCATAGAACAGTCTTGGTGGAAAATTTAGTTAACTGAAGATAATAAGCAGAGTTCAAGATATAATAATTTCTTATTTCTTCAACTTTTGCAAGGCATGTAGATTCTTATTTATTAAGATGCCGTGTATGAACAGTCAACTATATTAATGATTAATCATACCTTCATTTTTGTAATGCGCCTCATTTTCTTTCTAGTTATTACTTTCTTGCTAATTTTGTCAAATGCAGACAAACTTGCAATCGTTAGCCGCATGTTACTTGCAAAGCAATCAAGCTTACTCGGCTTACCATATTTTAAAAGGTATGTTCAACCTGGTTTCTTTTTCATGTTTAGAATAGCTTCATGTCGGTGACGTATCACCTGAATCGGCCTTAAGTGCCTTCTCTGCCTTTCCCCTTTCTCATAACTTGTGCTCTACTTATTACATTTTTAGTATATATTTGATGAAGGGAAGTTTGTTGTTCTTCCCTTTGTACTATCATTTACTCTAGATAAACACAAATGCCTCAATCCAGATTCTTCTTTCTTGTAGATGGTTCTTCTGAAAGTTTTCATGAGATCTTACCTTGAGCCTATGAAATTAAAACTGTCAACTATGGGCCTGCATCAATATGATTTAGACTCTTTGGAGTGTTGACCTTTGATGTCTTACAGCCTGATGTATAAACCTATTATCCTACATTGAAGAACTTTATATTAATTTTAGAAAGCAACTCAGTGAAAACATGTATATATAAATACGAACGTAAAGTCATCGATGTTTTGAAAGTGTTATCTTCATTATTCTCATCTGTATATTCAAAGCAATCTTTCTAATGCAAACTGGAAACTCTGAAAACATTGCTACATTGATCCAACTTGAGAATAACCTCTAATTTTTGCTCAGGTGTCCCTCAATTTTTAGAAAACTACCAAATATAAAACGGTTATTTACTTATTATTAACCTCCAGCTAAGGCCATTCTGCGTGCTTCATCTAACATTAAATAGAAATGAAGACAAAAAACTGAATTCCCGTAGGACTAGGACAAGTGTATAGTTGTTTCTTTTTGTCATGTAGCTATCGTCGCAGATTTATAGGTGTTCAGAGTCGTCTTTAAGTAGTTTCCTAGTATAGCTAGTGTGCTATGTAAACACCAAGTTAATTATTTAATAGAAAATATAGAAATACTGTTTCTCTGACTTCATGGTATGAGATTTGAAGATTCAAACACAATTTTATATGTACTGGACCTGATATATGTTATTTTCCTTTGATAGTCTTCAATAAGATTATTAACAGCTATCCGATGAAGGGAAAGTTATTGTGTTTAACATGTTTTTCTCAATCACTTAATCTGAAGGAACACAAAGGCCTCAGTCCAGATACTTGTTTGCAATATCATGCTTTCAGATGGATCTCCTCAAAGAAGCCGAAACAGCATTATGCCCTTCTAATGAACCTAGTTCAGAGGTAATCCAGTAATTTTTTGTATTGCCAGAATACAGGGTAGTAGAACATACATTTAAGCTTTCCTTATGAACCTTTGTAGGAAGCATATCCATGCCTACATGCATA
>JBCNJP010000017.1:2494483-2612830 GCA_039602395.1 Deinandra increscens subsp. villosa
TATATATATAGTGGAGGGGTTTTCCATATATATAAACTAGTGGCTGAGATTAGTTCTTTTTAGTTCTCAAACCCAATTGGTTCTTAAATGATCCTCTCCCTATATATATATATATATATATATATATATATATATATATATATATATTGTTTTTACATCATAATGGTTTACTTCAGTTTTTTTTTTTTTACTACTTCCCTTAACATGCACAATATACTTTCTTTTTATTTATTTTTGGATCACAAATTTGGTGAATTTACACATCATTATTCATTGTTGTGTGGTATTTGTTTTAGTTTTCAGGCGTGTCTCACTCCCCACCAGCAATATTAAGAAACATGCTCCCAAATGGTCCAACCTCGAGTTCTGTTTGTGCTGATGCATCACAAAGATCAACTGTTAAATCTATCATTCAAGCTCCTAGAAGAAAACTAGTGGATGAGGGGAAGCTAAAAATGGTTGTTAACCAGTTACATATTCTATTTTTAGCTTCAATCATGTTGTATTTTCTGTCTTCCTTTTGGATATTAATTTTATGCTATCCCTTTTTAACATGTTTTTTTGTTATCTGTCAGATATCAGGAAGGCTGTTCTCTGATTCTGGCCCTAGAAGAAGCACAAGGGTTGCTGGAGAAGGCGTGTCAACGGCAAATATAAATGGGATCACTGTAGCTGGAAATGGAACAAATCATTCATCTAAGTATCCTTCAATTTCTAAGTTAGGCTCTGCAGCTTTTCGTTCTGTTACAGTTAGAAAAGGACAATCTTTGTCTACCGAAACTTTTAGTGAAGGTCAGATCTTTGTTTTGATAAATTAGGATTCCTTTCTTTACTTATCTAAACCGCAATCATGCTTTTTCAGGGGTTCGGTCTGAGCTTGATGACACTCGTTCAAATACTGCTACAACCACTTCTGGTTCATCACTGCCACCTGATACTAGATCTTGTGAACATGATAGTTCAGTGAGTCGGGCTTCTATGAGTGTATCAAAACCTGCTAGTGGTGGTTTACAAGTATTGTCCCTTTTGAAAATCATCGGTGAAGGTTACAGACTTTCTTGTCTGTACAGATGTCAGGTATAAGAAAGCGCCCGTGTGAAATATCATTAGATTTTATTATTTTCACAGTGATGTACACATTGCTGATTTCTACTTGTATTTTATCATTTTAAAACAGGATGCACTTGATGTATTTATGCAACTTCCTCATAAGCATTATAACACTGGCTGGGTGCTCTCTCAGGTAAGTCAAATAGTCAATGTGTATATCATGTTTTCAACTTATTGATTAGTGAAGGATGTTTGACTTTGTTAAATGAGTGCAGGTTGGAAAAGCTCATTTTGAACTCGTTGATTATCTAGAAGCTGAGCGTGCCTTTAATAACGCTCGTTTGGCTTCTCCTTATAGCTTAGAAGGAATGGATATCTATTCTACCGTTCTATATGTAAGTCCTGTTTACTCTCGTTTAATCTTTAAGTGAACTTTAAGGCTGTGTTTGGCGCACTAGCTGCTGCTGATAAGCTAACCGATAAAAAATAAGGTTTGGTGAAAACTAGCTGAAAAATGTAAAATGACATAAAAGTACATATATATAAATAAATTAAAATCTAAAAACAAAATATAAATAAGTTACGGAAGGGTAAAACTGAAAATATTATAAAAACTAGTTGAAACGCTACTCCAACTAGCTTTTCCTAGCTTTTTGCCATTACCAAACGGGGCTTTTTAAAAAACTAGCTTTTTTAAAAAGCTCCGTTTGGTAACATCAAAAAGATAGCTTATAAGCTAGCTTATGGCGCGCCAAACACGAACTAAATCATTGTTTAATCTGTATTCTTTGGTCATATATGTTGTAGCACCTGAAGGAGGATATGAAGTTGAGTTATTTGGCTCAGGAGCTGATATCAACGGACCGCTTAGCCCCTCAGTCGTGGTGAGTTATTTTTTTTATGTTTTTTAACTTGTAAAATTATGAATGATGCTCTGCAAGTATTTGTTTCTTTCTGTTATTTACCTTTTTAATACAAATGTGTCAGGTGTGCAACAGGAAATTGTTATAGCATGCAGAAAGACCATGAAACCGCTCTAAAAAACTTTCAACGAGCAGTTCAACTAAACTCAAGATTCGTCTATGCTCACACCCTCTGTGGTCATGAGTATGAATCAATATCTTTCCTTATAGGATAGGATTATTGAATACTGATATTTCATATGTTGATCAATCAATAATGAGTATAATAGGCACTATATATAGATCTATAAAATACAATAAGTACCCCTCTACAATAGTCAACATGACTAATATATATATATAACTAATAGATCTGCGTATGAACTTTATCTTTATGAACAGATATGTGGCTTTGGATGATTTTGAGAATGGAATCAGAAGTTACCAAAATGCCCTTCAGATAGATGTAAGACATTATAATGCATGGCATGGTCTTGCAATGATATATCTTCACCAGGAGAAATACGAGTTCTCAAAGCATCATTTTCAAAGGGCTTTATATATAAATGCTCATTCTTCTATTATAATGACTTATCTCGGGACTTCCTTACATGCTTTAAAGGTTTGATTCTATGTACTTTTACATTACAATTGATACAATTTATCATGTTTACAGGGAATACCATAAAAAACCAATATAGTTTTTTTTTTTACTTTTCATGAAAATGCACCAAACTAATTTTTGTATATCGAAGTCCCTAAACTTATTGAAAATGTACGTTTAGACACTTTAATATATAAAATTAGTTTATAGATTTTTTTGGTCTACCTGTTTGGCTGTTTACAAGTTGAGGGACTTCAATATACCAAAATTAGGTGTTTTATGGTATTAACCCCTACTAATATTAAAAATATTTACTGGTTTATCCTGAAACATAATTGTCAGAGAAATGAAGAAGCTTTAGCAGTGATTGAGAAGGCTATAATAGCAGATAAGAAGAACCCTCTACCCATGTATCAAAAAGCAAATATTCTTGTAAGTATGGGTGAATTTGACAGCGCGTTAAATGTTCTAGAAGAACTTAAAGAATATGCTCCTCATGAAAGCAGTGTATATGCATTAATGGGAAAGATATATAAACGTCGCGATATGTATGACATGGCCATGCTTCATTTTGGTCTAGCTTTGGATTTGAAGCCTTCTGCAACTGATGTGGCTGCTATTAAGGTCAAATTCTCTTCTCTCTTACACATTTAACATAACACAAAACACCACATAAACGTAATTGCAGGCTTGAGTTTAGTATAAACGGGTTCAGGTCAAATCCACAGACATACTTACCTAAAAAGATCATGTCTGAGTCAACCTGACATGGGTTTGCGTGCTGGCATGTTTATTTTCTTTCTAGTTGTTTTTAAAATATATTTTATGACATAAGTTAACCTGGTTGGTTAAAAGAGAAATTGGCAAAATATTTTATAACTTAAACGTAATTGTTTTAGAAAAAATGGATTTAAATTATCCCTACTATTGCCTATTGGCCGACAATAATCCCACCAATTTTTTTTTATAATAGAACAGTCTTATCTTTATACCTTATTTTGTTTAGTAATCTTTCCGTTAAATCACACTAACGCCGTTAGTATATGCTGACCGTTTTCATTGTGTTCGGTTTTTAGTCTTCAAAGAGTTAGGGTTCGAATTGATTTAACGGTGGTTAGTGGGATTTAACGGAAAGATTATTAAAAAAATAGGGTATAATGATAAGAATTTTTATTACAAAGATTTTTTGGGATTGTTGCCGGCCAATAGCAGTAGTTGGATTATATAAATCTATTTTTCCATTGTTTTATATGCATGTGTATTTTTTTTTTGTAAATTAGTAACATTTTTAAGTATTGATATGTGAAAAGAGGAATAAAAAGTAAGAAAATTCAGATTAAAGGGATGTGTTAGTGTAAACTCGCGAATATTTGGTTCGTGTACATGTGTTTGGCACGATTTAGGAGTTAATGTCAAAGTTGCAGGTTCCTGTCGAGTCGGACCAGTCAACCCACAAACATGATCTGTTTAGCACCCCTAAACTTAGCACCCCTAAACTGAGGTGGCAAAATGGGGGTGAACGAGTCGGGTTGACCTAAAACATCTTTCTTTCTTACTTTTGAATTTTTTTTTTTTGGTATAAATAATTAGTGAGCTGAACAATATTGTATGAAACTTTATTTCCTGCAGGCTGACATTGAGAAGTTGCATATGCCTGATGAATTAGAAGATTAACTTATAGATCTCGTATGCAAGTCGACTCAAACCCGTCCGCTGTATAAACTCGCACCAACGATTTTGATACGGCGGATCTCAACGCCATTTATGGAGTGAAAACCAATCGGTTTCGCCTGATTAGATCGGATGGAGCTATCCAAACAAACCACCTTAGTTTAATTTATCAAATTGGTCACTTAAATTTTGAAAAAAAATGATCAAAACAATGATGTATGAGTTCTGTAATTTACTGTTGTAAAACATAAGTTAATTGTTGTCACAAGAGAATTGAATGAAATAAATCAAGTTAAAATCTCATGGCCTAACCCACGACAACACCAACGTATAAAACATGTTAAGATTGGTCTGCATTTATGTTTTAAAACATGTTAAGATTGATGCTCCTGTTTTAAAGTGGATATATGTTACATTTCCGGATGAATTATTGATTACGGTTATTGCTACTGAAACTACGGCTTGCGCTGCTTGGCTAAAGGTACAAAACATCTTCTTGAGCAACAAAGGATCTCGTGCTTTGGCCTTAGAACATGAATTCACCATGTTAACTATCTCCAAATGTTCATCCATGGATGACTATTATCAATAGTTACGAGATATAGCCAAACAACTCGTTGATATGGAACGTCTGGTTCTACAGATGGTCCGGACTCTGGGGTCTCCCTCCGGAATATGACACCGTTGCCACCATTAGATCTACTTCATCTGCGGGCCCTTCACCCTCCATCTGGGTCGACTTCATAGAACCAGTTGTACGACCCTAACCGAACCTATGACCAGGGGCGGAGCTACTTAGGTGGCTGAACTTTTACTGCGATTTGTAATTTTTTTGGTTTTCGGTATTTCGCTACCCTGAAACGAATTTTCCGCTACCCCTGACAATATTTTACACTACCCCTCGAATTTTTTTTATGGTTTTTATTTAAATCCTGACTTGAAAATATGATCAAAAGCCCGTTAATTACCTAAATTTTTTTTGGGAGGCAGACCCCCGTTAGTCCCGACAAATATATATATTTTTTAACGCTACCCCTGAATTTTTTTTCTGGATCCGCCCCTGCCTATGACCCAATAACTTCTATTCTAGTCATGGTCGTGGTCGCGGTCGCAACTCCGACGTACATGATGGTGGTCGCCGACGAAGCCGAGGTAGAACTATAATCAATAATTTTCAGCACAAGTTTACTATAGAAATTGGGAACAATCTAATCATGCAGGGCACTTTTCTTGACACTTTTCTTGAAATCAAGCACCACAGTATGGAGGAAATTGGTTAGCACCCCTGCCCCTTATTCTACACAAATCCTCATTCTACTCAAACCCAATAACCTTGGCCCAATAGCTTTTCTCAGGCCCAGCAGCGCTACGGCCCAATACCATGCTGAAGCCCTTGATGCTTTAAGCCCGACAGATTTTGGTTGCGGAATTCAAAGCATGCAGGTTAATTATAATGAACCTACTTGGTATATGGACTCATGTGCGTCTAATCATATTACAGTAGACTCGGGTAAAATCAATATCTGTGTGTCATTACCTAATACCACTAGTTTTGTTGGGAAAGGTCAAGATTTGCCAATTAATGGATCCGGTAATGGTTTTCACAACTTCTAAACAAAACCTGTTTTTTTTTTTTGCAAAACATCCTTCCATTCCCCACATGTCATTGTCATCAAAAACTTATTATTTGTTTGTCAATATTCGTGCTGTTCAAAAAAAAAAAAAAATATTCGTGACAATAATGTTTAAGTTGAATTTGATATGTTTAGTTTTTCTTTGAAGGATTTCAAGAGTGGCGACCTTTTTTTCAGACACAATAGCTCGGGGGACTTATACTCGTTCACGCCGCCATCTTTTAATCTATTTGCTTCATCTCATCCTCCATGACACTACCGTCTTGGACATCCCGGAGGCACCATCCTTGATTTTTTTAGTCGTAATTCTATTATTTCATGTAATAAAACTGAGTTATCTTTTGTTCTGTCATATCAATTATCGAATAGTAAATGTTTACCATTGTCTGATTCTAAATCCGTTACTTTTGCACCATTTGACATTATTTATTGTGATATTTAGATATCCCCCGTTACCAGCAATCCCGGGTATAAATGCAAAATGGTTTTAATTGACAATCTCACTTAATATGTTCGGATTTATCCGTTAAATTTTAAATCCGAAACGTTTATAAATTTTATTGAACTTCATATTCTTATTTCTACTCAGTTTAACCGCAAAATAAAATCTTTTAATGTGATTTAGGCGGTGAATTTCACAACAACGAGTTCACAAATTTTATCCATTCACACAAACTCATTTTCCGTTTCTCATGTCCTCAAACGTCCCCTCAAAATGGCAAAGCCGAACGAATGATCCGTCATTTAAACGACATCATACGAGCCTTTCTCATCCACAACCATCTTTCACCCACCTTTTGGTGTTTGTATCTTTATTTGATTCAACAAAAATTCCCTTCCATAAAGGCTTAGAAATTACGAACACGTAGAAAGAAATCAACCAAATCGTGGGTAAGAAGAAATAAAACAAATTTTATAGCATTGGAGGTTTCAACCACTTTTTAGCTCTTAGTGATTCCTAATTCACATAGACTTATAATCAACACATATATGGTTCTTGAAGATTGGTTAATTAATGGTGGTAGGGAGAACTAGTTTCTTGGATTCTATGCTTTCTCTTTTGAAGGAACCTTTGAAGAGATTTCTTCATGGAAAGCCCACCAGGTGACATCAATATTGGTGATGGAGATGAAGATGAATCTGGTGCTCTTCTCCATTTATCATCATCCATCTCTTCACTTGCTAGCTTTATTATTGTTCTTGCCTGCAATTGAATATATTTTAAAAAATTAGAACTCATTATAACAAAGAGAAAAAGAACTAGACTTATTTCTTATTTTTGTCTGTTGGGATGGGATAAAAGTAAGAATTATCTCATCATTCTCGGACCCTAAGATAAGATATTACTAAACTATACATTCTGTAAAGATACTATTTAGTATTAGTGTATATATCTTTTATGTAACTTCGTAGTTAGTCAATGGTGCGTTGTGTAATTACTTTGTATATATATAGGGTTGTATTTTAGTGAATAATACAAGAATCATTCACAATCAAACATGGTATCACAACCATAAAGAAAAATCCCTAATTTTCTTTCCTTCCATCGATCCTACGGGACTCTTTTTTTTTCCGGCCGGCCCTAACCCTCCGCCACCACGTCGACCGGCGACGGTTCTCCTGTCACCCCTGACATCTCCGATCAGCGGCCCCCCTCGCTACCGCCACTACTGCTCTCATGGCTGACGCGCTCAAAGAACTCACTGACACGCTCAATCGTGTTTATGCGGTAACAAACATACAACAAAAGGTACGTCCACTCGATGGTAAAACTATCACCTATACGCAGTGGGTGAAACTTTTTAAGGTTCATGTCAAAGCCTATCAAGTATCTAACCACATAGATGGTACGGATCCACCCGCAACCACCGACCCAACCTATAAGGTTTGGTCTGAAATTGATTCCGTGGTTCTCCAATGGATCTACGGATCCATCGATACTGAGTCATTGGTCCGTGTTTTAGATACTAATGCTACTGCTCGAGCCACTTGGTTAAAACTGCAGGAAATACACCAGAATAATACGGCCTCTCGTGCCGCCGCGTTGGAACAGGAGTTTTCTACAATCACTTTGGCGGCCTGTTCTTCAATGGATGCGTACTTTCAACGCATTCACGATTTGGCGGTTCAATTAAATGATCTCGGGCGAACCGTCGAGGAAAATCGTAAGGTGTTGCAACTTGTCCGCGGGCTCCCTTCAGAATATGACACCGTTGCTAGTTTTATTAATCAGTCAAGCCCCACGTGGGATGAGGCTAGAAATATGGTGCAACTTGAAGTCCAGCGCCTCGCTGCTCGACAAAACCAATCCACCACTGCCCTTTTCTCCTCCCAAAACCAACCCATGAACCCGCCACCTCAACCCCAAACTCAACCCCAAACTTACCAACCTTCAACCCAAAATTACCCTCCATATTACCCATCTCCACCCCAAAATTACCCTCCACATCCTAACAACTATAATCGTATGCCTAATAGAGGGGGTAGGGGCGGTCGAAGAAACAACAGGGGAGGGGGACGTGGAGGTAACAGAAACCGTAATAGTAATTATGGCTACCCCCCCAACTTTTCCAATCCACCATCACAGCAGCCTTGGGCTGCCCAACCCCCACCCACGCCATATCCATCAATGCCATATTACCCACCTGGCAATCACCAGCCCAACCACTATTCCAACCAGCCCAACCCTCCTTACACCAACCGTCCTCCCCCTATGGCCCAACAAAATGCACCACAGGCCCAACTAGCAACCAACTTTGATGCCCTTAATCCAACTGATTTGGGCCAGGCATATCAGGCCCAACAGCCTTATCAGCCTCAAGAGTTTTATCAGCCCAATGATATGTGGGTCATGGATTCTGGAGCTTCGCAACACCTCACGAATAACCCAGGTATTTTTCAAAACCCCGTATCTTATTCTAATATACCTTTTATTTTTGTTGGAAATGGCAATACGTTGCCCGTTCATGGATCAGGTAGTGCTATCCACCAAATCCCACCCAACTCCTATCAATTAAAAAATGTTCTTTTTACCCCACATATTATAAAAAATTTGATGTCGGTTCGCCAATTTACCAAAGATAACCATGTTAGTGTCGAATTTGACCCGTTCGGTTTTTCTTTGAAGGAACTTCAAACTGGCAGGCTCCTTTCCCGCCACAACAGTAGCGGCGATCTCTATCCTTTCACGTCCCCGACGCCGACCGTTCTAGCTTGCATGGCTCCTGCTACTTCACATTTATGGCATAATAGGCTTGGCCATCCTGGAGCTCAAGTCCTAGATTTTTTGCTTTCTCGTCATTTCATTAAATGTAATAAAGACAAGCATTTTCATGTCTGCCATTCTTGTCAAATTTCTAATAGCAAACGATTATCTTTTAATGATTCAGTATCTGTTACTTTTCAATCGTTTGATATTGTTCATTGTGACCTGTGGACCTCACCTATTCCTAGCAAAACAGGCTATAAATATTACATGGTGTTAATCGACAATTTTTCGAACTTTGTTTGGGTCTATCCCTTGAAATTCAAATCTGAGACTTTCCCTACTTTTGTTAAATTTCACAAACTCGTGCAAACTCAATTTAATAAAACTATTAAACAATTCCAATGTGATCTAGGGGGCGAGTTTGACAATAGGGAGTTTCATAATTTTGCAACTAATAACGGCCTTATCTTTCGTTTTTCATGTCCTCAAACTTCTCCTCAAAACGGTAAGGCCGAGCGTATGATTCGTCGCCTTAACGACATCATTCGCGCCATGCTCATGCAAGCTAGACTTCCACCCCCTTTCTGGGTGGAAGCTCTCCACACCGCGGCGTATCTTCACAACGTCCTTCCCTCCCGACGCTTAAACTTCAATACACCCGCATTTTTTCTCTACCTCCGTCATCCCACCTATGACCATCTCCGCACCTTCGGGTGTGCATGCTACCCTAATCTCTCCGCAACCCAACCCCACAAATTATCCCCTAGGTCCAAACGTTGCATTTTCTTGGGATACCCAAACAACTTTAGAGGCTACCGGTGTTACGATCCCGAAACCGGTAGGGTCCACATATCTAGACACGTCATCTTCGATGAATCTGTGTTTCCGTTTGGCGAACCGTCCTCGTCGTCCAGCACTTCGGATGACACTGACCCTCCGACCTCTTTTCAACCCGTTCCCCCCACGCCTACACCCTCTGCCTCTCAATCGATGCCGGCCCAACCCACATCCGCCGGCCCATCCTCTCCCCCTACCTCACCCATCAGTCCTCTTTCGGCCCACAGCCCACATTCGGCTCACCCCCTTCCTGACCCATCACCGTCGGCCCAATCCACTCCCGAACCCTCACCGGCCCGTTCCACCCACACCGATTCCCCCTCTTCGACCGCTACCTCCCCCGCCGATGCCCGTCCGCCACCAGCTCCTACTCACCCCATGACCACTCGCGCACGAGTTGGGGTGTTTAAGCCTGTTTCTCGGCTCAATCTCCATGCTGAGACTCCCCTCCCCATTTCACCCGTTCCTACCTCGTACACCAAAGCACTAACTGATCCAAACTGGCGTCGTGCCTTGGCCGACGAATTTAAGGCATTGCAGGATAATCATACGTGGGAATTGGTACCTCGGCCACCGGGACATCCGATTATTAGATGCATATGGTTGTTCCGGCATAAATTTAAATCTGATGGATCTTTGGAACGCTATAAAGCACGGCTGGTTGTGAATGGGAAATCGCAGACTGTGGGCATTGATTGTATGGAGACCTTTAGTCCGGTTGTTAAACCGGCTACCATTCGCACTGTTTTATCTATTGCCGTCTCGCGTCAGTGGCCTATCCATCAGTTAGACGTTAAAAACGCGTTTCTGCATGGTGACTTAGCTGAAACGGTTTACATGCAGCAGCCCCCCAGGTTCTATGATCAGACTCATCCAGATTTTGTTTGTCGACTTACGCGGTCGCTTTATGGTCTGAAGCAGGCCCCTCGTGCCTGGTACACCCGTTTTTCCACCTTCCTTCTTGCGAAGGGTTTTCGGAGTAGTGTTTCTGATTCGTCACTGTTTGTGTATCGCCACGGCATACACACGGCGTATTTACTTTTATATGTTGATGACATTGTGATTACAGCTTCAGATACAGGTTTTTTGCAGTCTCTAATTGCAGTTTTATCAGCTGAGTTCGCTATGACAGATTTAGGGCCTCTCCATCATTTTTTGGGTATTACAGTGACCCGAGACGCTTCCGGGCTCTTTTTGCATCAGTCCCAGTATGCTCGGGACATTCTTCAGCGTGCTTCCATGAGTTCGTGTAAACCGTCTGCCACACCGGTTGACACAAACTCTAAACTGAGTGCTACAGATGGTCCGTTATTTGCAGATGACACGCTGTATAGGAGCTTAGCAGGGGCCTTACAGTACCTTACATTTACTCGCCCAGATATTTCGTATGCTGTTCAGCAGGTATGTTTATTTATGCATGGCCCACGGGAGCCGCATTTTCAGTTTATGAAGCGCATTCTGCGCTATCTACAGGGCACATTAGACTATGGCATTCGTATTACTCCATCCTCCGTCAGCTCTCTTACCGCCTACTCTGATGCTGACTGGGGAGGGTGTCCTGACTCCCGTCGTTCGACATCTGGCTATTGTGTATTTATGGGAGATAATTTGCTATCTTGGTCCTCTAAACGTCAGACTACCGTTTCCAGATCCAGTGCTGAGGCTGAATATCGGGGGGTCGCCAACGCCGTGGCAGAGGTCAGTTGGATACGGAATTTATTATTAGAGCTTCATCTTCCTCTTCGTACTGCCACTGTTGTGTATTGTGATAATGTCTCGGCAGTCTATTTATCTGGCAACCCTGTGCAACATCAACGCACCAAGCATGTTGAAATCGACATACACTTTGTTCGCGAGAAGGTTCGAGTTGGTGAGATACGGGTCCTTCATGTTCCCTCGGAATTTCAGTATGCTGACATTTTTACCAAGGGACTTCCTCGGCCTCTATTTTTTAGTTTTCGTGACAGTTTACGCGTTCGTCCTCCTCCCGCTCCAACTGAGGGGGCGTATTAGTGTATATATCTTTTATGTAACTTCGTAGTTAGTCAAGGGTGCGTTGTGTTATTACTTTGTATATATATAGGGTTGTATTTTAGTGAATAATACAAGAATCATTCACAATCAAACATTTAGACCCCTAAAAAATGTGATCTCACCGGATCACATGTGTTACGGTGTTAACTAGTTAGTACTTTCAAATAACTTTTTGAGTAAAATGTCATTTTCGTCTTTATGGTTAGCCACTTTTTGCTATTTTTCTCAATATTCTTAAAAACCATCATTTTCGTCTCTGTAGTTTGTAATTTTTGTCATTTGACTCCACTGGACTGGACTAATTTCATTCATTTCTTATGTAAAGTCTATGGACATTTTAGTCATTTTATACAGAGAGGACTAATGATGTAAATTAGTAAAAGCTAGGGACTACTTGTGTAATTTTATTAGAAATATGTTTTAGCCCCGGGATTTAACAAAAGAAATGGATTAAGTTAGTCCAGTGGAGTCAAATTATAAAAATTACAAGCCACGGAGACGAAATGACGGTTTTTAAGAATATGGAGTAATGTAGCAAAAGTAACAAACCACATGGACGAAAATGATATTTACATCTACTTTTTTAGTATAAAAATATTATGTAATATAACTTACACACCTATAGTACGGGTCTTATCAATCGCTACGGCTTGTTTTCTCTTTTAGTCAATGACAAAAGCTGCATAATTTCCTATCACTTAATTATATTTCTGTATGGGTTGTATCAGCCAAAATGACCCGTATTTGTATTAAATATACGGGTTGTATCGTATGCAAAATAATGAGTAGTGTGTACCTAACCCGACCGGTTTAAGATGATATTTTTTTTAGGAAATAAAGTATACAAAAGCAAATCGAAATTAAAATTGAAATTGTCAATTAAGCAAATGGATGGAAATTACCTGAAGCTCAGTAACGTCACAAACACTGACTTTTCCGTCATAAAAGATCGTTAGTTCCTGGTTTTGCCTCTCCTTCAAGTCTCCACCCACCATATTTTTGTTGTCACTAAAAAAAAGAATTAATTAATAATTTAACTATCAACATTAAAATATAACATATTTTTTTAAAAAAAATTACAAATAAGATTTAAAAAATTCGAACCATCACAATAATTTTGATCACATTAACACTCTTTAACATTTATTTCATATTTAACAACAATCCACCTACATAATCATTATAGAATTATAGTTGATTTTTATTTAATCTCGCTCACAACGATGATTATGAGCGAAATAACATACATTGTAAGCAAAATCACATGTAGATCTAAATCCAAACTTCAATGATCTTCGGTCGTTCACTTCTCCGATCATCTTCGAACTAGGGTTTCCGGCCGTTCTGAGATGATCGAAGAAGAGAACGGTCGGAGAATTGAGGTTTGGATTGGATCGATGAGTTTTAATTTGTGGGGGTAATGTTAATTGTCAAAATTGCCCTCACGTTTTTGTCACGTGGGGGGGGGGGGGGGGGGGGAGGGGCTTGCCGTTAAAAGTTAACGAGGTGTTAGCTTAATACCCCTTTATGAAACTAAATAAAAAGTTGCTACCTTATGTTGTTACATCTAGAATTTAGTACCCTAGGTTGTTACTATGGGTAAACTACACGTACTAACTGTGTAATTAACTCTAAAACTTTTATTGATATTTTTTTTTGGATAATTGTAATCTGTTTAAGACCTTAACCACTTTATTGAAGTTTTTTCTACATTCATCAAGTTTATAGAGTGTATGTTATAAACTTACAAATTTAAATAGTCACTCCGGTTTGACATTCCATATTAACCGGTTAGAATATTTTTTTGACATAAATCCAGTTCGGTTTCAAAATCCAGTTCTAAACTCATTAGTATTGTATCATTATTTAATTTAGTTTAATTGAGTAAAAAAAACAAAAACATATATAGTTTCATCGGAGTTATATATATATTGATATGTTACCTCGGAATAGGATCTAGTTGACGGAGGTACAACGGTGGCGACGGCGGCACAAGGCGGAGTTCCAGATTGCAGTTTCTCCTCATATTCGTACACACTATGAAATCAAATTAAGAAAAACACGATACATAATATATATATAGCTCTCTCTCTCTCTATTATCATATTATATTATAAAAAACAAACAATTAGCACGTCAAAAAAGAGATCGATTGAGAGCGGCGGAACGGTGAAAATGAAAACGAGGAAGAAAAAATAATGGAACACGTGTAAAACGATTTTTGTTACAAAACCATTAAGACCGCCACTTCCGACAGTTTAATTGCACGTTGTTTGATTATTATTATTTTTTTCGAAACCCCCGCCGCACGTTGTTCTTTATGCTTTTACTTTTGTTGTTATATCTTCACGTGCATGCCAGCCAACAACTTTTTTTTTTTTCCTATTTGGTAGATTTTCAATTCATTGCATATTTGCATCACCTTCATTGATCCATGGGCTGTTGTTGGGTTTAATCGGATTTGGTTATATAAAATCGGATATAAAATCTAGATAAAGTCGGATATATGGGTTACGGGTCAAGGTTTGTTTTGAAGTCAGCTTTATTATTTGGTTAATTATAGCAAAGGTCTGTGGATATTATCGTAACCTTTTTCTCCACGTACCGCTTTAAACGCCATGGATGGGTCACATATTGGCGTTTGACCCGGAAAATTGCAATTAATACAGTTTAAATTTAACCTAATCTCCACACCACACTATCATACCATGTATAATTGTAGTTCCGGGTCAAATGCCACGTGTGACCCATCCCATTGGCGAAGGATTGTGGTGACCGGGGGGGGGGGGGGTGGGCGAAGTGCTATTTTTTGCGATTTTAATTCTTTTTTTATATATATTGAGAACCGCCCCCTCCGAGATTAGGATCCGTGACTTTTTATTCTCGTGAATTTTTCGGTAAAGCTTCACCAATGACCCATCCGTGACATTTAGGGCGTTGCATGGAGGAAAAATTTACGATGTCTCTAGCAGGCTCTAATTATATCTATTTTTGATATTAGATAATTATTAGTTATTTATGTAAACGAGTCATAATTACTGTGCTTTATTAAGGCTTATGTTATGATATTATTTCCTTTATTCATTTCTTAGGGCATGAGGTATACTCATGCCATGTTAACAAATGTTGTACGATAAGTATTATCTTTACAAAACTTTTAAACGCACGTCTTAATTGTCCGATCGGACATCCTTAGAAACTCGTCGAATGAATCACCCGTAACACCGTAAGCCATAACTCGAATTCTTAGAAATCGTTCACAATTCTTAGAAATAGTGAACGTCGCATACGAAAACGTTGTTCGAACGCTTCTGCCGGGTAGACGCATGGATCGTTGAAATAGTCTCTAAGAAGACTCGTTTGGCCCATTTCACGGTTTCGGTTTAGACGAGCTCTTCGTGTAAGCGTTTGTTGCGCTCGTCTATTTAGCCGACGTTGTTGATAGTTCACCATCATCTGGAAAAACATTCCCGCGGCTTCGTCGGAGGATGCGTCGGATGAATCGTTGGATGAGAGGAAATCCATGATAATTTTTTTAAGAGTTTTGAAAGAGATTTGAGAGGAGATTGATTTAAAGTGTGAAAAAAATTTGAGTATTTGTGGGTTTAAATAGAGAAATAAAAGAATTTTTTTTTTTTTAAAATTGCTCAACGGTAAAAAAAAAGGACCGTTGAACGGTCCTTTTCCATCAAATGGCGCCCGTTAACATGTTGGCGTGGGAGAATGGCGCCGCGGTTTAACGCCTGGGCGGGGCGGTGTTAGCGCCACTTGGCGCCGCCAAACTTCCCTATGGCGCCGGTATACCCCTTGCCCTTATTTGGTTAGGATGGATATAAATATGATGTTTTGAATCTCTTTGTAATTTGTAATACGCATGTGAAGCTCTAGTAAGGTTAAAAAAAAGAAAAAAAAACAACCACATGCTACACCGCTTGTGTGGGCCCGCATCAATTCTTTTGAGTTTCATTCTTGCAAACGTATGTTGATCAATTCAATCTAGTGATACACTAATACATGTAAGTAGAAGGGGAAAATCACGAAAATAACCAAGTTTGACCCTGAAAATGCAGGAATGACCCATCAAAAGTATTCTAACTCAAATGACCCAAGTGTTTCCAACCAATTGTGAGCCTCCACTTGTTAACTTTAACCCAATTAGTGATTGATACGTGTCCTTGGCTGACAAGAAGGCTAATGGTGGACCCCAATGTCATCCAATAAATCTTCGACACCTGGAAAAAAAATCAGAATATTAGGCTTGTTACACGAGCCAGCCCGAACCTGCCACGTGTCCTTATGAAGCCGACCATACTATATATATGGCTCCCCTCATGGCTTGAGGATTAATGGCTAAAGAATGATTGAGGATTACTTTTGTCATTATATAGTTTATGTAATAGTGGATGGGTCGGTTGGTTATTTCCTTTTGTAAGGCGATAATAATAGATTCAGCTTCCTTCATTTCTGCATATTGAATTCCAGAAATACTCCTCTTCTTCTAACCTTTCTGCTATCGGTTGAAGAAACCACATCAGATGGGTCCCATGTTCATCTCAATGAGTCTAACTTGGCTTGTTTTTGTATCAAATTCCTTACTTCGGGTGACATTTCTTAATATCTGGTCAATGGTAGATGGTATAGATGAGGTACATGTTAAAATTTTGATAGCGAACATATGTAGGTGATCTTTGAAATTCTTATACGATGGCTATATATTGAAACTTGATTAAATCTGCGTGAACTTTGAACTAGTTCAGCTTGGTTTCGAGATCTGTATTTGGAGTCCAAGCTCCACAACCCGTACATTATATTAATTCAAAAGCAAGCAACCATAATCGAACAACTTCTTCATTCTTGTACCAAAATTCTACTTATAAAATTGCAGAAAATAACACTTAAGTATGCTTACTAGAAATGTGCAATTTTACACTATTTTAGTATTATAATTAGAAGTAAGGGGGAGGTAAGGGGGGAGTTGGGGGGAGGTAAGGGGGAGTTGGGGGGAGGTAAGGGGGAGTAGGGGGGTTGGAGTAGGAAAACGACTACTTTAGCCATTTTTCCTCAAGCCATGAGGGGAGCCGTATAGTATGGTCGGCTTCATAAGGACACGTGGCAGGTTCGGGCTGGCTCGTGTAACAAGCCTAGTATTCTGATTTTTTTTTCCAGGTGTCGAAGATTTATTGGATGACATTGGGGTCCACCATTAGCCTTCTTGTCAGCCAAGGACACGTATCAATCACTAATTGGGTTAAAGTTGACAAGTGGAGGCTCACAATTGGTTGGAAACACTTGGTCATTTGAGTTAGAATACTTTTGGTGGGCCATTCCTGCATTTTTAGGGTCAAACTTGGTTATTTTCGTTATTTTCCCTAAGTAGAAGACATACCGGTAGGGATTGAGATTATGGATGAAGACGATGATGCCATAGCCATGATGATTCTCTCTTCCCTTTTAGATGTCTTTGTTTGATGGTTCTGAGATTATAGAGAGTAGTGTATGAGTGGTGTTCTTGTTTTCTTTAATGATCTATTTATAAGACATCAAAGGGCAAGAGACCCTTCATAATATGTCATTATTCCCATCAAATAATGACTACATTAATAGGGATTTTACGTCTCTTAATAGGGACTTTATATCATATATTAATAAGGACTTTATGTCTCTTAATAGAGACTTTATATCATATATTAATAGGGACTTTAATGTCTCTTTATGTCACTTTATGTCACTTTGGTCATTGTAAGAAATGATCCTAAAGGACACATATATGTAGGAATATTTCCAACAACGTACTCTCCAGATATGATATTTAACGTGTTAGTCGCCTTCGGCATGCACAGAAGACTAACCATCCATCTAGAGTGTAACATCTATGTAACATCTAGTGATTATCTGAAAAACAAGTCACTATTTAGTGAGAATGTAATACCTAATGTAAAACCCTTTTATTTTAGGTGTGTTATGTTTGACATTGTCTAGAATAATTGTGTATGGTCACAAAAGAGTGGGGGCCATGTGTAACTAAATATATAAAATGTAAACTAGGCTGTGTTTAAAGGAAAGGAGACGTCTATTCATTTCATCATCAAGGAAATTAAAATTTAGAGTTATCTTTAGGTTAGCAATAGATGTAAGGGTAGAGGTATTGAATGGAGTGATTGGGTAAGTTTCAAGATGTAATAGTTTAAAAATTATCAATTTCCTTCATGTGGTTTGAAAAATTGTCAATTTAGTCCAAAATATTAATTGTCAATTTCGTCTCTGGTTTTGCGAAAAATGCTAATGTCCAAAAAAATTGCTAATTTTGGACTGAAATGGCAATTTTTGCAAACCACATAGACGAAATTGGCAATTTTTAATGATGTATATATGGAGAGTATAGGTATCTGTTGACAAGTTATAAAAACCTATGAACAAATAAGTTTATATATTATTTTATGATGAATATTACATACTCATTTGTTTGTAAGTAGTACAGTTTTAGAGAAAAAAAAATGAAGCTTAGATATCAAAATTAAGTGATTTAGATATTTTTTTTTGTTCTCGTAGTAAATCAATATGATACGTACCTATCTTTTGATTTTTTTTTTTGACCGGCCAACGAATGCCCCGGAAAACCCGGGACTATTTACACCAGTTGAGCTCATTCCAGGGAAAATCCACCTCCGCGAGCGGCCGGGTGGTAAAACCTGGGAGCTCAGGGATCGAACTTGTGACCTTTCAGCCCCAAGTCTCCCCTCATCGCCAATGCCCCTTCCAAAGTGCTGCCTGTAGGAATCGAACCTGTGTCTCAAGTAGAGAACACAGACTTCCTACCACTACACCACAATGGAAGTTGCACCTATCTTTTGATATGTGCAAGTTTATTTTCCTATCTTTCTAAGTTAATTAGCTTATTTATTTCTTATTTTGAATTAGTAAAACAAAGCAAGAAAAGAGAGAAATGTGGGTAGTACGTGGGACTCATGTCTTGTAGGTTTAGTCCATGTTCTCCTAGTTCTATGTTTGTAATTCCCTTATATTTGCTTCGTGGTTAAATGAAAAGATATGCAGAAAAGTTTATCAAGTTTTCTCTCTAAAGTTCTTCTAAATTCTTTCTGTTTTCTATTTGGCCATCGGTTACCCGATCGGAACCATATCACAATATTCTATAGTGATCCTTACCTTATAATATATATATATATATATATATATATATATATATATACTTTTAGTTAGTTTCTAATATTTTTCTTATTATTTTAACATTAAACATTTCTATGTATAACAAACTCGTCTTTCAAAATATGCAACGCAACATACAAGAAACACATAATAGACAAAACTTGTGTAGCTACAAAGGCCATATAGTTATATATTTTTATAATGTCCATGTGAAGAAACAAATGGATGGAAAGGGCAGATTATTTTATTATAGAGTTGATTATGAATTTTATTAGTTTTCTTTTTTAATTTTGATTTTAGTCTAATTTATTTTTTCTAACTTAACGACCCTATGTGATTCTTTGCTATTTCAAATTCTTTAACTAACACTTTTTTTACACTTTTTTTTTGTGGGTTTCCTCTTGGATCGGGGTCGGGTCATCACATTATGTTTTTCGAGCAGAATAGTGACTCATTTGTTAAGATGATCCTCAATGTTTAGACCTTTGCTGTTGAAAAAAAGTTTTTGCTCCTATTAGTTTTTTATGAATTTATCAATATACCCCTGTAAATTAATACAATTATCTTACACTTTTTCATTTAAAAAAAAAAGTGAAACGTAAACAAAAAACAATAACAATATATGGTATTTTGGTTATTTAATGCAAAAAATAACAATATAAAGAGACGGTGTTAGTCATAGCAATTAGCGACCAGAATGACAAAAATAAAATCATTTATTTTATACACACTTTGATTATGCCATATATTTTTTTTGAACGGCTAAATTTTTATTTTTTTTCACCAATGGGTTTTAAATCCTTACCAAATGGAAAGGCTAGGCCTTATCCAACATCAAGATATCATTGGGGCAAATACCCCTTGGTGATTATGCCATATATTATTCTAAAACTTATATATATACAAATTAAATAAGTAATTAATTTCGTCATTTGTCAACTGTCATAAATAATTATGTGATTCGGTAAGAAATATAACATAGTAACACATACATACATTTATAAAGAGTTTGCAAATTTAATTAGTGAAGTATCATTCAGATTTAAAACTTTAGTAAAAGTTTATAAAATAAAATAAATATGAAATTATATATATTAACAAAAAGAATTGTTGGGTTTACTCACAATTCTCCTGTACTTCGTTTCCTCCTATTCGCTTTTGCCAACACATTTTCTCCTCCAATTATTTTTTGCCAGCGAACTAAGCTTTGTCACTCCACATCTTATTTTCTCATCTTATTCTCTCTCTTTCTACCATCGAACATATCGGCTCCTCTCTATCTCTCTGTCTCTCCAAATTGACGATCGGATTTCTCTCTCTTAACCGGAGACTTATATGCCGGTGATGAGCTCGCCGTAGTTGATGTCGGTGGTGCCGGCGTTCTTTACTTCCTTCCACTTCCCCCAACTCCCCAAAATGGATAAACCCTAAACAATACAAAATCGCCTCTCAATTCTTAGGTCCGATTCTTCATGCAATCACCTAATTCAACTTAGCTTTTGGTATTAAGTCATCCAAATCAACCCCTACCTTCAGACTTATTTACCATCATTATTGGGTCCTCAAGAAATTCTATGGTTTAATCAACCGAAGATCTACTCGACTGCTACACTACTATACCCACCGATTCGACACCAGAAACACCGACTATATCGTCAGCGTTTCTGTTTCGTTGACCGTCGTGTGCCGCCACCCTTAAGGCGATTGGATTTTGGTTTGACCGACACCGTAAGCATCGACGGCTACACAATTCTCTCTTTATTTCTTAGTTCTTGAATGGAGGTATAATTACTTTCTATTTTAGAACTTCTGTATACGATTACAAACATAAATTGTTCCGATTTGAGCTTTTCGAAAATTGGGTTACAAATAGGGTTATTATTACTTATTAAAGGAAGATGATGAGCTGCTATGTGCTCTGTTAGTTAATAAGAACTTTGAAACTAAGATCAGTTAGTTGTTTGTTGTTAGATGTGTGTTTATCTCCTCTCCAAATTTCTTTAATTTTAGCAGTTCGTTTTATAGGTTTCATGATTTGATGGCCACCGTACAGGATTACCGTAGTTGGTAGTTTACCACCGCTGGATTTTGGTGCCTTGAGGGAAATTTCGGTCTGAGGTACTACTATCTGCTCCCAATTTTGTTGCTTTTAAACGATTACGGTCTTCCGTATATGGATGTTGTCGTTGTTCATACGTGTTGAACATTTTGAGTTTTCTAAGATTTTATTCATGTAGGTTCGATATTGTTAGGTAGAATCCTGGAATTTTGATATTAAAGTTTTGGACAACTATATTAAATCAAAATTAATTTATGCATTTCTAAAGTTTAAAGTTTTTAGGATGCTTGGTTTTGTTACGCATCTGCTATTGCTCTTGCCTAATTTGATATCAAAGTTTTGGACCAGTACATTAAATCAAAATTAGTTTATGCATTTCTAAAATTCAAAGTTTTTAGTATGCTTCATTTTGTTAGACATCTGTCATTGTTTTGCCTAATTCTTTTACAAGTTTGTTTTCCACTACCCTTTTACTTACCCTTCACCTTCTTCTTTGTGTTAGTTTCCTAGGTTGAAGAGAAAGCTAACCTACAGATGTGATTGTATGAGGTTTTGTTAGGAGGTAAGCTGTTCTTCATCTAGCTTCAGTCGCTTTGTTAATCATATTATAAATTTATATGTTTTGATCTTGGGTAACTGATATTGTAGGTGAATTGGGGCTTTTATTTTCTGTATTTCTTATTTGCAGGTTTATTGGATGTCTGCAAGTAGGAATTTCTTTGTATTTTTAATTGGTAAGCTATTTAGTGTAATTTCTATGTTCTTTTCAATCCCTGCATGTTCAAATCTACCCTTATCTTAGGGAGAAATTACCTTCGATTTTTAACTACTTTCATGCATTTGGTTTTGATGCCTTTTATCTGTCTGTCTTAATGTCGTATGTAAAGGAATGTGATGAACGAGCAAATCACAAAGTGATTATCTTTTATTCAGTGTATGCAAAATTCTTTGTTCTCATTTATATATATAACAGTTTGCATTGAAGGTATGTGATCTCAAACAATTTGTTTTGACAGTTATCTTAAGTGTCTCTGTTATTCCTTTAATCAATTGTTTTGGGCTTATTTTTTTCACCATGGATGTACAAAGGTGAATTTACAGGTTCTTTCATTGAATAGATTTGGGTTTAATTTGTATTAAGCTTCCGACTCTATAGAATGATCTACTTTGTTCTATGGGTTGTTTCTTTCTGAATTTGGTTTTGTGCTTAGCCCGTTGATGCATTTCCCTATTTCCAATTGCAGGTGCTTTGTGTATTGGTGTTCTCTCGAACGATACTACAGAGAACGAAGGACAACCCGAAATGAATTAGGGTGTTTTTGGCTTTCTAGATGTTCCCGACCTATTTACTGGAGAATGTCACTTCAGAATCTTGATATAGTCACTCTAAGGTATGTTTATTTCACGATTTTAATATGATTACGATAGATTTCGATTGCAAGATCTAAAAATCCGGTTGAATTACTTACATGTGGTGCCCGATTTGAATTAAATGGAATTTCTTATCATATCTATATTCATCTATTAATTTTTTTTCTGGCAATGATTGTCAACACATGTTGTGTGAATGTGATGATGCACTCATATACAGAGTTTATAGATTTCTCATTTAATTTCATCCATCACATGTATGATTTTGTAGTGTCATTTCATAACTAATTTTGTAAGAGTTTAGTTTTAAACTTGATTTCAAGGAAAGATGGTGATTTGTCTCACATTCTTGATGTTATAACTGTTCATTCATTTTGCAATTTTGTTTTATTTCATCTTTTTGTGTCTATGTGTGTGTGTGTTTTTCAAAGAAATTATTTTTTGATAATGACTTGATTTCTAAATTTCTTTTGATAGGTTTTTGTTATTTGAGAGTTTCAGTTGGTCTATGGATAGCTACATCTTTGTGACTACACCCTTGGTGGATTGCGGTACATTCTTTTTCTTCTCCAAAAAATCAAACTAATGTGAAAAGGGGCTACAATCTTTATGCTCTATTGATAGTTAATGCATTTTAGTTATTAAATCTTCTTATAGCTATATTATTTTTTATGTCTTTTGATTCTTTATTTCTATAACTTCTGTATGTCTCCTGATTATGTTAAACTTCAGAGTACACAGGCTTTCACTTTTTCTTAATGAAGAATTTCTACTTGATTCTTTGTTCTGTTTAAGTATTAACAGTGGGTTATAGGGTTACTTTTTATGGGAATGGATGCAAGTAAAGATGAAACATAGGTATTGAATAAATCTGAGTTCGGCTGTATCTTTGTCAGTTGCAACCAAAGTGGAAGGGACTTAAGTGCCCTTAATTTTGAATTTGCATTTAACTTCTTCAAAATGGAGCACAATGATTTTAGGCTTTGTAATATTTTTACTTTTTAACATCAGTCAAACTAAAAACTTAGATTGGGTTTTTGCAAGGTTGCCAACCACTGATGTTTGGACTCTTTGAGCGGTTACATCTTCCTCTGTTTTATTTATTCATTTGATTGGGCAACAGGTTTTACCCTTTCCAAAATGACTTTAATTTCTGTTATGTTTCGCAACTTATTGACCAATTTACTGATTTTAAACTACCCTGCTTAAATGAGGCAATCTATTTACCCCCGTCTTTTATATGACTTCGTACAATATTTTTTTTAGTATTACTTCTTTGCCATACAGGTACATGTTAGCTTTCATATGAAGATGAGTTGGCAGATGAAGCTACATTTGCCGTACCTGTTACAGAGGTTGGTTTTAAGTTCTTTTAAAGGACACATATATGCATGTCTTTGCATCAATGTGAGTATAGAGAAAAAGGTTAGCAAGTGAAACCCTACATCAGGTCAGACTCATTTGACTTTCTTTTCCAATGTTTTTTGTGTGGAATACAAGATCTGTAAGTAAATACCAGCTCTGGCTTGGCTGAATTGCTTTTAGGTGAAATAATCTGGATGTATTAAAAGGTAGCAACTCCAAAAAAGATTAAGAAGTATAATTGTTTTTTCTGATAGTTATTTTGTTTTCTAACTATCTAGAATCTATAACTGGTTTGTGATGTGAAGGTTTTATTGCACCTATGCCTCTGTTTTTCTTTTCTTCATTTTTATAAGGATCAAATGCAGTTTATTTATGTTTTCTTTCTATATGCATCTGCATGTACCATTTCTTTTTATTCAAAAGAATTTTTCCTCAATATGATTAGTTGTTTCTTATAGATTTTTTCATATGCCTATTAACTTATGCAGCATTTACATTATCATTTACATAGTTCTAAGTAGTCGGAATAATAAGCAATTGGCATTGAAACAAACTACACGCTAAAAAACAAGCTTCCCGCCGCAACGCGCGGGGGGTATGCGGCTTGTTATATAACTAAAACGCTTACGAGAATTGAGATAAACATGTAATAGATTGTTTACATAATTGCTATTTTGGTTACATATTTTATATTTAGGAAAATTGGAATTAAATAATCCAAGTTATTGGGTATTGGCGGATAATAATCCGAGTTTTAATATTGGCCTACAATAATCCCAATTATTTGGGTCTTGGAATTTATTGAGCCGCCGTTAATTTTTCACTAACTCCGTTAGTTGTGTGCTGACATATGCCACGTCAGCAAGTATGATGCCACATCACCTGTCACGTCAGCAAAAATGATGTCACGTCAGCAAGTACTAGCGGAGTTAGTGAAAAATTAACGGCGGCCCAATGAATTCCAAGACCCAAATAATTGGGATTATTGTAGGTCAATATTGGAACTCGGATTATTATCTGCCAATACCCAATAACTTGGATTATTTAATTCCAATTTTCCTTATATTTAATCACATAATTGACAAAGACAATTTTAACCGTAAAACTCTTAAAATTAATATAAATAAATAATATCGTTGTCTCCTACTCAAATATATTATAATCTATACTATATTATAAAACATATAAGTAGCACAAACTTCTCTTTTACTTAAACAAATTAAGAAACTAATGGGGGTATAATACTCTTTTAAACATAGAATTAAAATTATCTTTTAATAAAAAATAAAAATTTAAACAATCAAGTTAATGACAATTAAAACTTAATAATTTATATTTCAAATGCACACTCAAATACCATATTATAAATTGTCACCTGCTAAATATCATTCGGATTTTCAAGTAGAATAACATAGAGATGTCAATTTTAAGTTTCACTTATTTAAATTACCATACATAATTTTCTTCTAGAAAAACATATTTTTTTAATATGAAGTGCAGCCCTTTTTGTTTTAGGTTTTAAAAATCGATTCAAATCTTTGACTTTCGTGTCGAAAGCAACGGCATTCTTTGCGTTATCAGCACTCAAACACATTATATACGTGACGCCTACTAACCACTTTTATATAAATTGTATTATTTTGAGTGTTCGATTTTTTACTTTTAAGTTTTGTTGTTTTTATGGTGTAGTTATTCAGTTTAACAACTGCTGCACATAGTTTTGCTATTTTAAAAAAGTTTATCTTAAGGTTCTTTGATTTGAACTAAATTTTAGGAATAACATTTTTAGCTATTTTAACATTTGTCCTAAACGAAAATGCTAACTTCGCGTGTTGCTGCAAGTTTAATTTATCGTTAAATTTCGCTACTTGTGTATTACGGCAAAAATTACGTGGATATAAAAGGGTCCGCAAAATAGTTGTATTAATAAAGTGAAACTAAAAACTAATACGTAAACGTGATGGTGTGTTGATGTAAAACTACAACGAATGATACTTAAAATAAGATTAAAAAAATAAGTTGCATGACACATGACACTCAACCAAAGGACCATGTGACAATATATTATTCATCCAAATTAATAGTTTACCATGTGACAATATATTATTCATCCAGATTAACAGTTGATTTACTCACAACTCATTTGTTTCTTTTTTCTAATATATATAATATTTAACAACTCTTTCTTCATTGTTATTTACCAACAAACTATTTGTTTTCTCCTCTTCTTTTATATTTTAGGGTATTTTATTTGAGTTCTAATTTCATAAACGTCTGGATGACCGTTCATCAACATATTGGACGATCATCCGAATTAAAGATTGTCAAAAAAAAATCTCAGATATTTCACACTATCGTTTGATTAATCATCAGACAGTTGTCTAATTTAGGGTTGTCAAAGATGGGTCTCACTATATATCATGTGAACAAACTATCTGATATACTATCAAACGACCATTATTAGGGTCTAATTTTACAAGGAGGGTGGTATGAGATTAGAAAAAATAGTTCAGTATAACAACACCCTTGTTTTATTATTTAGCATTAACTATATTCTTCAAAATTATGTATTTTAAATATCCCTTTATGATTTTTAAAACCTAGAAAAATACACAAGTGGAGCAAACCGAGAAAACATTCAAATGTTAACTTCATAGTTGGCGTGCTTGGTGCACAAGGCTTTTCTATAATTTCGGCTACTGGTGTACAAATTAGTTTTTCTAACCAAGTTGGTTCGAGTTTCATCAATAAAATTCGAAACCACTTTTCTTAAAATCGGTTCGGGTTTGAATTAAACCGATGTTTCCAGGAAAATAACTAGGTTGATATTCGGTTCGGCTATATTTGACTCGATAGCGAAGCAACACAACCCATCCAGCAGTGACGGATCCAGGGGCGGATCTACCATTTACGCAGGGGTAGCGTCCGCGACCCTTGAACTTGCACCACGATATGGAAAAAAATATTTTTTAACGTTTTCGGTATTTCGTTACCCCCGAAACGGTTTTTCGCTACCCCTGAAATTATTTTACGCTACCCCTCGAAGTTTTTTATGGTTTTTATTTAGATCCCAACGTTAAAATATGATCAAAAGTCCGTTAATTAATTAAAACCGAACAATTAACAAGTTTGTGCAATTTAAAAATACAAGTTGTAAGCTTAAGTGAAACAAATAGAGTGAATAAGACCTTTGGAAATTGACCCGGCAGGGGCTGCCGCCCCTTGAACCCCGCTTTTCTCGGGGGCGCTGCCCCCGAACCCCCATTAGTCTCAACAAAAAAAGTTGAACTCTACCCCTGAATTTTTTTCTGGATCCGCCCCTGGACGGATCTTGAACATTTAAATAGGAAGACCGGATTCGGTATTTAATTTTTTGAAATGAATAAAATAAATTTAAAACTAATAAATAAATTTAAAAAAAAAAAAAAGGGACCGAAACCACCCAATCCCTATAAAAAATCCGACCATGCCACCCGGGTGTCCCCTTGCCAACTTTCTTTTCCTCCTTTTCTGTTACAACTAAACATACTCATACATATCACATTTTTTTTCTTTTTAATCTTTTTCTTATTTTAATATCTAGAATTTATTTTATAATTATGCATTTTATTTTCCACTTTTAACTTTTAAAATGTATCATTTTTAAATATTGCCTTCCAGGTGATTATTTTTATCAAAGTTTCGATAAAAGTTTTATTCGAAATGTATGTGTTTTCGACGTTAATTTTATTCAAAACAATATACGTTTCTCTTTACGTAATTATCCAGATGCAACGTTGCGACCTTCTTATTTAGTTCTACGTTTCAGGTTTTAGTTTCTATTTTGTTTTTCATTCTTTGTTTTCCTCCCTTTACATGATTTTTTATAAAATTCTGAATTTAACGTTTCAATGTGCTTATTTTTTATTATTGTTTCGACGAGACTTCCAATCGCTTGTTAACGTACGTGGCTTCAAATCCGGTTTTACTTCTGTTGATTTGGACCGGTTCTAAAACTAATCCGTTTAATTATTTATTACACATGTTAAAACATATTTTAGTATTCTAAAATGTAACAAAAATATATGAAAACTACAGTTTTTACTAACAAAATTACTATTAGATAAAAATCGAACATGAATTTAAAGAGTTTGTGGTGTTTGAAATTTTAATCACGACATGGTTCGTGAGATGACGGAGAATTTAGTAATTATTTAAGAAGCTTTGTCGTATAATCATTTTTTGACAAGGATGATTTAACAAGCACTTCAACCTCGTTATTATCAAGTAAGTTTTTCTATTATTAGACGTGATGATGGAAAGAAGCTAAAGAATAATTAATTATGAGTTTTGAAATTTTAAGTACTGGTGTTAGTCTAACAAGCGATGTTTGGTCGGTACCTCATTAGATTGTGTTATTCAAACTTATAAATTACAAAACAAGATTTTTTTTTAAATACGTTGCAAACGATGAACACCTGTACCTTTCTGTTACCGTGCATTGTACCTTTGTGTTATTGTGCATTGGAATGATCCAAATACGTGGCAAACGATGAACACTTGCGTTTGAGATGTTTGACTATCCACACACGGTAAAAATATATTCTATATATTAGTTGTGTTATTCGAAGTTATAAATTAGAAAACAAGATTTTTTTCAATGTCTTTTAATAACACCTCTAATAATACAAGCGTAATTCAAATATTAAAAATAAAATATCAGCCAGTGGTAACAGTGCTTTATTTTCCTACTTGATGTGCAAGATAGAATCGGGCTTTATCAAATGGAAGAAGTAAAAAAGAAATTTAAACAAATGTTAAAAGACGTTTTTCTGTTAAAAGAAGATTTTGCAAAAATACAAATTCCCAATTTTTGGGGCCAACATGGGCGTGTCAACAAGGTGGAATTCAACTTGTAAAATATATTAAAATTATTATAATGATCTTGCCGATAGTAAGAAAGGTGTATCACTGTGTTGTGGGTTAATGATAGTGTGAATGGTGATTGTAATATTTTATTTAAAAGAAATGGATGATGTGTAATTATTTGATTAGTTATAACTAAATAAAAAAAAATCAAATACAAACCAGTGTTATTGGGGTCACGGAGGGACGAAGACTCCCTCATAACACCTAGAGGGGGAGGTGTTATGACTTAATGATGATAACGCCACTTATCACGGGTTCACTACACATTTCTTAAACCTCAACACTATATTTTTTCTTTTTTCTTCCATTTGATTATTTTAAGGTGTACTTTTTTTCTTTTACTTTTGTAGATATGTTTACTTCTCTATTAAATTTTATAATAAAGCAATTTTATTTTTCTAAACACATCATTGTCACATATTTATTTTTATCTACGTTTCAGTATTAGTTTTACTCAAAATCGTTATGGTTTAAAATCCATGCTTTGAAAAAAGATTCTTTTTCATAGGTTGTGTATATTTTCTTTAAAACCAAGCCGTAGTTTGTGTTTTTTAGGTATATTTCCAAGTGTGCATACATGTGTTTTGACATGAGTTAGTATTCAAAACATACCATGATTTCATTTTCATTTTCATTTTCATTTTGACATTTAATTTGTTTTTCTTTTATAATGTACTGTTTAAAAATGAGTTGTATCAAACTTAAATTATTTTATAAAGGATTCCCATCACAACACGTGAATGAGTAAAAACTAGCTCTAAGTATTAAATAAATATCATATCAATTAAAATTCGTTTAAGCTTAAGAGTCTACTCAAGCTCGATAAGTGAAGATCGGGTTAAACGTTTATCAAACGACCTTCTTTTTTTGTTCAAGCTCAAACTCGAGCTCTTTATGTTGAAATTGATTATAGGTTTTAGCATATCACTATCAGGTAGCTTATCATCAGCCTGATTCATTTACACTCATAAAAAACTTATTAAACAAAGTGACTATAAGAGTTTCCTCAAATCTGGACTCCATCTCCAACTTTAAAAAGTCTCTAGGGTTTTCTCAAATCATGAATTCCGTTTCCAACTTTAAAAAAGTGAAAGGACAGTCCATAAGTTTGTAAAATATTACAAAAACCGTCTCCAATTCTAACAAACAGTTAACTTTTCTGTTAAATGGATGTAATTATGTAAATTGTCCAAAATACCCGAAATGACGTCTTTTATACCTAACTTAAATCTTATATTTCCTCCTTCACTCCTCACCTAGAGTCGTTTTTTGACGTTTTTTTACACTTTAACTTTAACTCTAAGAGTTTATAGTTTTATACAACTAAAATGTTATAAAACCATGTTTGGAAACAATCAAATATGCCAACGACTTTATTGCATAATAAATAGTCACAACTCACAACTATCCTTCGTTTTCTCCTTCAAGCAAACCACTAGTATCCCAAATCCCAATTTCTCATCGAATTAATCCACATTATACATGAAATCATCGGCTCAATTCTCAGATCTTCTCCATCATTCTCATAATCAATCATCGTTTTTGCACTGAGAAACGAACGAGAGGAAGAAGATTCATAAATCAATCAATCAATCAATTAATCAATCAATCAATCAATCAATCAATCAATCAATCAATGGGGGCATTAACGGCATCACTGATAGCAATTGCAGGTTTGGCGTTAAGCTGGATCACGATCGAGATCGCGTGCAAGCCGTGCCTCGAGAGCGGCCGTGAAGCGATTGATCGCAGTCTGAATCCTGATTACGATCCGGATGATGATGATCCTCGCCTCCCGCTCAATCCGAACCCTACGCCTTCGGAGCATAGCGGCGGTTCTGGTGATTCTGGATCTACGGTTGTTAAAATCGTCTGATTGTTTCGTGATTTCGCGATGTTCGTTTCGATCGATCTAGTTTTTTTTTTATTGATGCGTTTATCGGTTTATGATTATTGCTATTTTGTTTAGATTCGTTGATGAAATTGAACGAAAAGTGAGTTATGAAATGCGAATTCGTTTGATTTAGAGGTTGATATGATCAGAATGAGTGTTTGAGATTTGGAGTGCTATGTTTCTTTACATAATTAAACGAATCATACTATTATTCGAAAGTCGAAACAAAATTGTTCATCGACTATTCATTCATAATTCATGCTCTCAAATATATCATTCTTAATAGTTATCATTGTCGGTTCGGTAGACTTTCTTTGGTCACTATCGATCGTAAGTGGTACTTTAACACCTTTGGGTGTGTTTGATTGTGGAAAACACAATCTGTTTTCCATTTCTGTTTTTTAAGAAAACAGAAAACGTGTTCAAATTGTAGTTTTCCAGAAAAGTTTTACAGGAAAACAGAAAACGGTGTTTTCTAAATTTTTAAACTAAAATTGGAAAACATTTTTTTTTGTTTTCCATTTTCCGTTTTCGTTTTCTAGTTTTCTATTTTGAAAAATGGAAACCCCATCTTTTGGTTTAGAACGCGTTTTCAAAAATTTCCATGCGTTTTCTAGAGATGAAAAACCCATTTCATTTTCTAGAAAACTGAAAATAGAAAACTGGAAAACCTTTTTCACAACCAAACACACCCTTAAATTTTGAAAAGTGTTATTCCCTCGTCTTTTAAATGTCATCGTTAGTGAAATAGTCAACAAGATTATATGCAACTAATGCATTAAAAAAACGTTCGACTCGCTTCAATAATTTTAAAACATCAATAGTTTTAAGAATTCTAGTAGGTAATAAAAGGTCACGTAACTTTAGCTTAACATAACCAATATGTGATCTTCTAAAAAAGCATGTAAATACTAATCGGTCTATAGTACGTTTTTTTTATATTCATAAACGAGAAAAAATTAAACCCCTTTAGAATATGGACCATGTACGATTGTCCACTCTACACATCCTTAAAGACGTACCGGATATTATTAATCAATTTTGTTACTGTCATGCTACTTTTAACCATGAGAATCCGTTCCTTGAAAACTTACTAGATTTCAATGATACCGTTTCAACAAATTATGTAACACACAGCTCCCCAAGTTACTTTGTACTGTTGATATTCAAAATGGTTTTTCTAACAATAAACATCATCGACACTCGATTACCCGTAGGTGACATCTGGCTAACATGTTACTCACGAAACCCACGAAACCCGCGAAACGCTGACATTATGGGTAGCTGAGACCATCCGTTTGAACCATCCCAAAAAAATCCACAACCAACTAGGGTAAAACCGGATGTCTCAAGGATCGAACCCGCGACTTCATAGCCACTGGGTCTTCTATCATCGGCGGATTACCATTTAAAATGGTTAAAAGTAGAAAATCAATGAAAGTTGGGTCATACAATAACACTAAAAAAATCATGAATTTCTTTTATACGTCCATATAAAAATGAAGGAAAAAGGGTTGAACAGAAGCACTAGATAAACATCCATATAAAAGAAAGAAAGGAAGAGGTTTAAATGGTCATATAGCTATAAGTTATCTACCGAATGCAAGCAATTTAAAGCCAAGATTACGACGTTTATATAGATAATAATTGAATATATGATAGTTGTGGGTGAAAATGATGTTTAAAAACAAGATGGAATCATAGAAACCAACAGTTTTAAATACTACTAAACTAAGAAACATTTTCTTTTTCCTGCTGAAAGTGTTGATCTGGAAGAGTTTGTATACAGCCATATAGAAAAGGATAAATGGGCTTTCAAAGGGTTAGGTATCTGCACGGTGTTTAACATCAAATTCTCCAGGCTGATCATGGGTTTGACCGGGTCAAATCGCACCAGTTGTAGAGTATATGTTCGAAAAAAACAGGCTCGTGTAAGGGGTAACTAAAAGTTTTAAGATGCGAAAACAGAAGAACGAAATCAAAGCGAGGGATTGGACTCTTTTCACAATGAAAACAAAAGCTATCACTTTACATAGATTGACAAGTTAACTTGGTGTTCATGCTAAGTAATTGTATATCTGAGGATTGTTCTTATCTCTCTCCAAATACTCCCTGTCAATTAGGCTTTCGATCCTCTTCTTCAAGTCAACTGGTTTTATAGGAAACTTTAACTGTTCCAATGAAAACAAACAACAAAAGGCTTACCTTTTATAAATCTAAAATTAACCTATACTGGGTAGGAGTGAATGAGTGATCATGGGTCAATGACTGGATCGACCAGGGACCGAAACCGAATAAGGTAAAAAACAAGGGGCGGGCTGGTTTTGTGTGTTTCGAGTCAATCTTGCTCGATCTGGTCTGGGTCAGTTCATCCGTTTTCTGGGGTCACTGTGTGAGATGCTCACTTCCGGATGATCATGAGCCAAGAACCGGGCCAGGACCAAGACCAAGACCGGAACCGAATATGGTGAAAAAACTGGACCAAACTGATTTTGTGTGCTCCTGGTCAGTCTCACTCGGTGCATCAGTTTTCTCGGGTCGGCACACGAGATGCCCACCCCTATTACTAGGCTCAAATCTTTGAAATCCATTAGAGAAAAGGCTTCACATACTTTGCCGGTTTCAAATGCATAAAGAGCTCCTAAATCGGTTTTTTTCAGAAAGATTATTTTGCGTATGTATAGTTTATATAAACACATTTAGCAAAAATGTCAATGTTAATTTCTTTTTTAAAAAAAGAAAAGAAAAAAAATGAAGGCTAACAAAAGTGTTTGCATGTCAGCCCAGCCCAGAGCGTTTTGATCGGGGTTTACAATCTCTCATTTTGTCCAACCGGTCGATTTTGCCACCTCTACTATGAGTTTATGTTTGTGCATTGAAACAATACCCATATCTTTATCCCATTTTCTTGATGAATCGTTAAAGCAAAAGATTACCTGCTGGAAGAGTTCGGTTATCAGAAGTGTGTGACTCAGAATTTTCCTAGTTTTCATTATCCGAACAATAGCAGCATCAACCTGGAATATATCCCAAAAAAATGTAATCAAGACTCTAGTATGCATGATGCTTGTGTAAGAAGATTTAAGATTAGTTTAAAATATTATCATGCTATAATGATTTCATAAGATATATATATATATACTTGATATTGACGATCTTGGAATACTCGCTCTGTAGTGCTTGCATTTTCTTCCGGAGTTTCCTTCAACTGGATGGCATTAACCTGTACAAACATTTTTTATAATGTCAAACTTAATTGTGAATAGTGGTGTGAACGAGCCAAGTTGCTCGAGATATGCTCGAATCAAGCTGAAATGTATAATTACATAATAAGTATTATTGTATGTAAAATTGTGTTGAAATAATTAAATAATATAGGTTATGTAAAAATAATTATAAATTATATATAAAAGTAATAATTTAAATGTATATAAATAAAATACTAAATAATTAATAGATACTAAAGGAGTTGAGCCGGGGCAAGCTCAAGCTCGGCTCATCTACACCCCTAATTGTCAAATTGCCACTTATTTTATATCATTTCTTATTGGCTGTCCTAACCTTTATACGATAAAGAGGAGCAGTAAACTCGTCGTTGAACATGAATGAATCATCATCATCCACTTCCCTACCTTTCGGCATCTGGGTAAACATCAAGATTGGTTGATTATTTTACGGGTAGCAAAAAATTCCAAGGAAACTGAGTTCAATTAAATCAAAAATTAAAGAACCACCTTCTGAAGGACACGAACTTTTCCACAAGCAAGTGACTGCAGTGTTCTCCTTAGTTCCTTGTCCTCGATGCCAGTAGCATCTTTAATATCTTGAAAACTAAGCTTTTGTGCATCGTTGAACAGCATCAGAACAACGGTCTGAAAATATATATTAATCATTTATCAATTAAAACATACGTAAAAAGCCTTCAGATTGTACCATTACCCAACATGCCTGCCCTGTTGACCCGCCCATTTTGCCACCTTTAACCCTGACCAACTATGCAAGATCTGAGATAGAGACCAACCTGGAATAAAGAAACCGCCAGTTCCTTTTTTCCCTTCGAAAATTCTGCTTTCAAGACACAGTGACCTAAAGAATTTTGCCACATTAATCGCCTACCACTATATTTGCTCAAGTAGAACTCTTTAAAAATGTCCTGCAAACATTGTACAAGTTTCAGCTTATTGTAAAATACAAAGGAGTTGATAAACATAAATGAATCATCCCTCGTCAATGTCATACCTGATAAACATTCAGTTCATGAGGAAGGCGGACATCCATCGGTGGATATGTAGGCCAGTAACTGTATCCAATTGTCATGTTAATTGAATTGGCAGCAGAAATCAGATTTTTAGTTATATTTCCAAAGAGATCGGAATGGTAAAACGTACCCAGTTGTTAAAACATGAACACTCATCTCAATTCCTGAAGGTAGTTTTGTCCTAGCTTGAGACGATTGTTTGAATGATTCATTTATCTCCTTCGATAACTCTATGTCCTGCAATACCAACATTATATGAATAAAATTAATAAAGAACAGTTCTATTGATCAAATGTTCAAAACGCCCCTTAATCATGATTAAATAAAGAAAAACTTTTGGATAAATAACAGCATACATACTTTAAACATTCCTTCAAGCTTGTTGGTGAACTGGCTACCACATTCGGTTTTCAACTATAGCAATGACCAATTAGTTAATAATCAGAAAACACATTTGCATAACAACCACGTAAAAATATTTAAGACTATGAACCTTCGAGATCATTGACTTTTCAGCATCAATCGATGCACTCTTTCCCAAAAGAAGTCTTTTTGCAAGATCCTTTTTATAGAACGCCTCAAACACGTCTTTACCCTATATCACAAAATTGAACATAAATAAAAATTTCATATGAAAATAAAAGGGTTTGTTAAATTAAATACTGCTATGTTTCATGTACCTGTATAAATCTGAAGAGAACCAAGACTTTATCAAGAATGCCCTCCAATTCTTCTTCAGATGTACCCTTATTTCCAGCACGAAGTTTCTCATCCAAAAACTTTGCAATCAGTTCAGCAGGACGATTCTGCAGATAACATATTAATATTGTGTTAGTTCCAAAGGAAATTTAATTGAAGATTGTAGTTCCTAAACCATAACAAATGTGGCACCTGACGGAGGTTAATTAGATGCTCAAATGCCTCTTTAATTGTGTTGCTAAAAACATCGTTCTTCGAGAAGCTATCTTCCCATATTTTATCAAGAGACATTTTGAATTCTAAGAGGGAAGACACCATATCTTTGTCCTTTTCTTCATCACTTACAATCCTCTGCCCTGTCTTTCTGATATATGAACTTAGAGCATGTCTTACAGATTCAAGGGCACTTACTCTAGAGAAAAGTGTATACATCCTTCTAAGATCTTGAGTTCGGTTACCATCCATCAACATTGTGAAGCCCTAGATCAAGTTATAACTTATAACAAAAGTATAAAGGTTGACTGAAGCTTATCATGCTCAGAATTATGATTTATGAACGTAAATTTAAATTTGAAAGAAAAAATAAAAAAATTCATGCCTTATCAAGTATTGCAGATATATGGAGCTCAAGGAGTTGTCTTTCAGCAGTTGCTACCAACGATTTTCTTGTACTAGCATCGAGATATAGTAAACATCTGTCATGTTCTTCATGCAACCTTACCTGCAATCATGAACACCGCCAAAATCTTTCAAAACATATAACATGAAATAATATTTTTGAGAAAAAATACGAAGAATGATACACACCTCCACGTGTTTCAAATAATCTGGGATGTCTGAGTGTTGCATGTATTTTGCTCCTTCAGCAGCATAGAATTCTGATGTGGATTCAAGGAATGGTTTCTCAAAACTCTCAGAATAAATGCCTAAGGCAGTGAACATCTTTAGCAGATGGTTCAGTAGTGTTCTATCAACAGCTTCACCTAATCTGACAAGTGTAAAATAAGAGCATATAAGTCATAAACATACAAGATAGTTCACCAATATGCAGTTATTTAGTACTCGGTACTCCATAATTAAGAATATTGTGTTAAAAGACATGGTAGCCTACCTCTCACTCTCTATCATTTTCAGAAGGCCGAATACTGTTTTGTGTTCAACTTCTGACGCTTGTGACAAATGCTTCCAGAAGAGCTGAAGGCCCATGTCCCATAATGATCGTACAGATGGAGTTTGTTTCACATACGTACGATCAAGGTACAACGCAATACCACGGATCATTAACATCTGGTCACAAAAATCTTGCCATGTTTTTTGCACAAGTGATAAAAAGACCACAAGATCTTCACTTTGACCAACTAATGATTGTAAGGCAGAAGATATGTGGGCCTCACACTCCTTCTCAATCCGTAGGTAAAGACTTCCCCCCATCTTGTGGAGGCAAAGATCATTGACAGCCTGTAAGAATAAAAGGTAAGGATTTCGCGGATTTCAGACATGAAAACTCAAAGGATCGATCGATCGATTGATTTTACTTTTTGAATAAAAAAAATAGTCAATAGATGAAGGGTAATTCAAAGTAATAAAGAATTAAAAAAGCATAACCCACTTGATAAAGCTTCTCCAAATCACAAGGATCTGGCTGCTTCAAGAATATGGCACCAATTGCTGACTTCAAAACTGCCCATGTAGTCTCCTCAAAGTTTGATGGCAAGGTTGGTTTAGCTTTAAGAGAAGATACAAAAAAGGGAAAAATTTAACAAAGTATCAAATAGCATAAAAAAAGTAATAATAAAAGATATCAAAAACTGTTTGAAAGCACAAGAATTGATGGGAGGGGCATTCTATACATGATTTAGCTTAGAATCTACATCTTGTATATATAATATATGCGAAACATTGGATTCCTACCTCTTGATATTATGTAAAAGAAGGAATATACAGCCATGCATAAGTAACAAAACAATTAATGGGTATAACTCAAACATCAGACAAATCATAAAATAGATACCCCAGAAATGTATACAAATATATCTACCACCTCAAGATGATTTAAGCAGGTATACTATTCATTAGACATAGCCAAATTAGTAGAAGATGCTGAACCTGACACCTTATAACTAGCTCAATCTGCAACTTATCACTAAACAGTAAACCCTTGCATATCTATAACCAGAACAAGCCATCGCCATTCTCACCTACTAGAGTCATCTGGAAACAAGTTTGAGGGTAACATTCTTCTAAGTTCTGTTCTATAATCTAAACTGTTGCATGTCTCATTAACAACAATGATTATCTGACGAAGTCAATAGTCATCTAGGTTCCAAATTTTCCAGCAAAGTATGCCAAGAGTGTAGATTCATGAAGATATGGAATGGAAGAAGAATTTGAAGAAATACATCTTAATAATGGGCATATTGACACATGTCATCAAGCTAATGGGTGGAGGTGTCAAGGTAGGGCTCTCATGATTGGAAATAAGAATGAAAAGTTTGGCTTTATAAGCTATCTATACGATATTGAACTTTGCCTTATTTTCCTTCTGTTTATTTAAACACATTCTCTGAACACACGCCCCCACGGGGGGGGGGGGGGGGGAGGTGTCTTTCATGCCCTTTAACTGATTCTATGAATAAAAGTCCTTCGAGAAGACAAGGCGAGAAACATAATATGTAGATCACTATCAAGGAAGGGTTGCAAGACTTGAAAATGTCTTCCCCAACAAATAAGAAAATTACACAACCATAATGAACATATAGATAAAGACACAAAAGAGCATTTTATAACGTAATCCACGAATATCATTTCCTGAAGTTAAAGGTCGGTTCACATATTAATATATTATGGAACAATGATGACAGATGACCCTGTTATATGGCACATTTCTTAGTTTCACATGCCACCCATTAATCAGCCATGTTGATTACAAATATATATATAAATATCAACCCTCTTGCTATATGCACATCCTTAAAAATATGAACCACAAATTAGGAAGTGAGCAGTCGCCCAATTAATCATCCGTGCTACCCATGCAACACAAGAATTGACATAATTGTTGGCATTACATAAAAACGCCCGACTACAAAGTCGAGGTAGAAGTGCAAGTAGTTCACATGCTCTAATGTAAAAAGATCCAACAAGTGCATTCAAAACTTAACACTATGTTAGGGTTTTAGATACAACGAATTCTGAAGGCCCTACATGGAATCATGGATATTTTCATCAGCAAGATTAGATTTTCCAAATATACATCTTGATAACGCGTATTGTTCGTGTACCTATTCGCGAGCATCTTGAGTATATCTTCCTGTGCACAACCCCTAAAGTACTTTTAACATGCTAGAAGAAGATACATAGCAGTATCATGATACCTATTCTAGACAACATAAACATCATAAACCCTGTATTAATACCTACAAAAGTGAAGACTCCTGCAATTAGCTACTCAGTTTCAGCTTAGATCCAGATAATCATCAATAGACAATACCTAAAACAATCCATATATCCAAAACCCTAAGTCTACAGCTGTGCAGGAAAACAAACAATTTAAACCAAATTGAAGATTCCTTCAGATAAGGATAGCAAATTAAACCTACAAAGGTGAGGACTCCTGCAATTAGCTACTCAATTTCAGCTTAAATCCAGATAATCATCGATAGACAATACCTAAAACAATCCATATATCCAAAACCCTATGTCTACAGTTGAGCAGGAAAACAAATAATTTAAACAAAACCGAAGATTCCTTTCAGATAAGATACAGCCGTAAAGCAATCTCGTAAATATATATAGCATAATTGAAGTGAGTTGTGTGATAGATTAAACCGAGGACCTTTCACTAGCTTGATTACGAGCTTCTTAGCAGGATGAGGAGGCGTAGCTTTTTTCCGAGCCAAATTGGCGGTGAAGCCACCAGCAGAGGAGGCGCGAGCAGCATCGTTTTCAGTTGGATCTACGATCACGGAAGACGGAGTGGAATTGTTATCAAACGGATGTTGTTGAAAGCCGTTTTTGTTGTCGAGAGAGCAGGAAACCGCCTGCGATTTGGCCTTCTTCATCGCGGAGAAGTGAGGTCCTCCGCCGGTGGCGGCGGTGGTGGTGGTGGTGGACGGTGGTGGAGATGAGCAGGTGGTAGATGAACGCTTCCGGTGGTTGTTGTAGGGTTGCGACATATGAAATTGAAATTGAAATCAAAAACTCATTTTATTGAAAGAAATATAAAAAAAGGGGAAACAGACAGAAATATGGATGAGGAGGAGGACGATGGTCTAGAAGGAGGAGAGATGAGTTACGAATTTCACACACTTAAAAGTTGTATTGATACAAGGGCATATGTAAAAAGAACGAAAATAAAAAAAATATAAACGACTATACCTATTATATTATTATCAACATTCTTGCTAAATTCTTTAACATAATTAGAAAGAAAAAAAAAATTTGTTACACGGGTATACGTATACAACACTAACTCATTTACTAAATAGATATGAGTATAACTATTAAGGTCATTAAATCATGTGTTAAATTTGTTATGGTTAGATAAGAAACAAAAAAGATATATTTTCAACTATTAAGGTCATTAAATCATGTGTTAAATTTGTTATGGTTAGATAAGAAACAAAAAAGATATATTTTCATTCGTATCATTTGACATTCACTTAGATGGTGTTTGTTTTCCAGCAAAAGCTTTTCATATCCTCTTATGTCTGCGTCGCGCAGACCACACGCAGACATTTAAGTCTGCAGACTATTTGTTTTTTCGAATATGTTTCATTAAAAAATGTCTGCGAAAGCTCTTCTTGGTGCAGATATGACTCAGTCACTTCTGACATCTTCTAACATCTTTTAATTTTCTATTTAAACTGTTTTTTCATTAAAAAACATTTTTAAACAGTTTTTTTTTTAAGTTTTTCTAATAAAAAACGTTTTATTAACTCCTTTTTTAAAAAGTTTTTTATAAAGAAACTTTTTTAAAAGGTTTTTAATATTTTATACAGCTTTTAAAAAGCTTCTTTAATCAAATTTTTTTTTTTTTGAAAACGCCTTTTAAAAGTTTTTAAAAAAATATATATTTTAGACAATTTTTTTTTAAATGTTTTTAAATGTTTTTTTAAAAAAAAACGCTTTTTAGTTTTTTTTAAGTTATTTTTTTAAAACGTTTTTAAACAGTTATTTAAAAAAAATTATTTTAACCAATTATTAAACAAAACGTTTTAAACATTTATTTAACAAAAACTTTTTTAAATTGTTTTAAAACATTTTTTGAACATTTTTTATATAATATATTTGATATTTTATTTAAAAGAAAATTGTTTTAGAAAAAAAACTGTTGGTTAAAATATACGAAAGAAAATAAGATGATTGAATGGTAATTATCTATAAGTTTAAAAAATAATTTATTTAAATTTCAGTTTATTTTAGTAGTCTGCAGAAATTAAAAAACAAACACTCTTCTTTTTACAGACTGCAGATATTTAGTCCACCTCTTCTGCTACATATGTCTGCAGATGTGATCCGTAGATTGCCATTGTTGGACGGTGGGTTATTCATGGCTCCTTTTAGTTTGTTTTGTATGGATAGTTGATTAAATCCATTTAATACGGTTATATTTCGTTTTTAACTAACAAATTGACAACAAGCATGTCTCCTAAAATGTTATTTATAACAATTTTTAACTAACAAATAAACAAGCATGCCTTCTATAATGTTATTTATAGCAATGTTGTTATCGGAAGCGTTTAAAAAAAACATTTTATCTTATCTTAATCCTAACAAAATAATAAAATGGTTTCCACATGTCTTTTCTTTAAGGTGTCCACATCAGTACTGTCACATGTCAAAATCAGATTCAATTATCAATTTAGTAAATTACCAATTAAGATTAATTACCAATTTTATCTAAATTAAATTTTCATTAATTTTTTTTTTGGCAAGCATAATGTAGATTTAATCAATTACTCAATAATTCGAGTCTTTTTAAGGAAACAAATCAAGAATTTGTCATTTTAATATATTAAATTATCAATTAGTATTTTATAATGAATTATGTCATTTATAATTTTCAAGTTTCTTAATCATTTTTTATATTTAGATAATACTAGTTAGTGTCCCGGGTAAATACCCGAGGCTGTGATATAAATAAAATTAAACGAATTAAAAGATGAAAGTTTTTTCTAACTATTAAAAAATGATCGAATTGGAGTTTAAGTTCATCAATTGTGGGTTTAGAAAGTCGCGACTTTGTTTTTTGATTCGTTCACCATCATTCGTTGATCGAAACCTAAGCAATATGAATCTAGTTTTGCTAGGTTTTCTTTCACGAATCCAAATCAATTTACGGATCAAATTTTCATTGAGAAATGAAGAATATATGATGAATCAAAGTTATGGTATTGTAAAACAAATATGGATAATTTTGTATGGAAATAATTTAATTTTTTGATTTTTAATTATAAGATCTTTACTTTTTGTAAATACCATTTATTTTTTTAATTCAAAAATCTGTAAAAATGACACATAGCTAATCCTAGGTGGCCACCTTAAATTGTGTCACCTATACATTAAAAACTTGTGTTTATTGTATAGTATAGATAGATTATGAACATAAATTCAACCTGTGTAGTACACGGGTCACTAACCTAGTAAGATAATATAGAAACACTTTCCTTTTTTTACTTTTACATAAGGAGGAACACATTATGGTTGAACGTAATAAAGGTATCCTATAGCTTCCATTATTACCGAGTTATTAATAAATCAGATTTTAAAGGTATTAGATTTAATTAAAAAAACATGTCATATAAAATGCTATCGTGATGCTCAGTTATCAAAAAGTGAATTTTTACTAACGACTTAGTGTCATTTAGCAATGATCTATAGATTCCAATACCTTTAAAATATGACTTATTATATAGAATAAATGAAAAATGAATTAATATAAATAAATAGACAATGATCGGGATTATTAAAACTCGGCAAAATGGGTTTTAATAATACAAGCTTTACCTTGTTAGCGGATAATAATACGAGTTTTGAAATTTTCTCACAATAATACGAGTTTTCTTGGTATTGGATTCTAATGATACACCGTTAGTTTTTCACTAACGGTGTTAGTCTGTTGCATATGTGACGGGTGCCACGTCAAGTGCCACGTAGGAGGAAAACAGTCCACGTCAGGTGCCACATAGGCAACAGACTAACACCGTTAGTGAAACACTAACGGTGTATAATTAGAATCCAATACACACAAAACTCGTATTATTGTAGGAACATTTCAAAACTCGTATTATTATCCGTCAACAAGGTAAAACTTATATTATTAAAATCTATTTTTAACTATTGACTGAAATAAAATAAAATAAAATATATGGTAGCCAAAGCCCAAAACCATCTGAAGCCCATGGGGCCATTCCGGATCGTTCTGGAACTCTAGAAGCAAAAATGTTCATATTCTAGCCATTTCTAAAACCTCGCATCATCCTCACATACACTTGAAATCGCTCATTCGATTGCATTTTCATCGCTTAATTTTGCTGTAATCCTTGATCACAAACAACATGGCGGACGATTTGTCTCTCGATTTGGAAGAACTTCGACACCTCCAAAGCGTTGCGAAGAGGCCACGCGTTGTTTCGCTTATCTGTTCCGAAATTCGCAACCTCGAGAAGGTTAAATTTGTTCTTCCAATAACTACCATACGGTTTCTATGATTCTGATATCTGTTTTTTTGTATTTTCGATTCATGATTATGCGTTTGTTACGTGATTGTTGGCTGACCGAGATTTACGTTGCTGATTTACGACTCTTCGTATGGTTTTCTCATTTGAATTAACATATCATCAATAGGTTTTACGATTTATGTATTTCTAATCGGGAATATAGGAAGCGATAGTGATCTGTTACGATAGCTGTACGTATCTATTTGCCTTGCTGATTTATGACTCTTCGTATGATTTTCGTTCTGTTTCGTAAATGAATGAACATATCATCAATAGGTTTTACGATTGATGCTTGTCAAAATAAGAAACGTGTAATTGTGTTGCTAATTGGGAATATAGGCAGCGATAGAGATCTGTTACAGTAGCTGTATGTATCTATTTGTGTTGCTGATTTATGATTTTCGTTCTGTTTCGTAAATGAATGAACATATCACTAATAGGTTTTACGATTGATGTTTTTCAAAATAAGGAACGTGTAATTATGTTGCTAAACGGGAATACAGGCAGCGATAATGATCTGTTACAGTAGCTGAACGTATCTATTTGTGTTTCTGATTTATGACACTTCGTATGATTTTTGTTCTGTTTCGTAAATTGTTATATTCATATCATAGCTAGGGTCTCTTATGTCAATTACTAGTTCATGGCGACTATACTTGTAAAGTACAACTAACCTCTTGAAGTTAGTTGTCTACTTAAACAGATTTGGGAGATGAATATCAGTAGTATGCATGAGTTGAAATCTGTTATGTCTTACTTCTCTCTCTAAAACACTTTCTCACTCTAACATAAATGAATGAACATATCATCAATAGGTTTTACAATTGATGTTTTTCAAAATAAGAAACATGTAATTATGTTGCTAATCAGGAATATAGGCAGCGATAGTGATCTGTTACTGTAGCTATACGTATCTTAGCTTTACCATAGTTAAAAGAATGTTGTGCATTCCGTTGATATATTAAATTCGTTTTGAGTAAATTTGTCAATATGAAACATGAAACTGGCTATGTAAACAGAACCAGAACTTGTTGTTTAACACTTTAACTTTGACTATATATGCTCTTTTTTTGGAATAGGTAGCTAATGAACCATCTTTATTATTCTAAATATCTTTAGAAAAGGTTAAAAAATCGGTCCAAACCGGCAAAACCAAATCGTTGAATGCCAAACCAGTTAAACTGCCTGGTCTGGTCGAACCATCCAACCCAGCTGGTTTGGTTTGTCCCTCCGGACACTCCTTGAAACAGTTGTTAGTGGTTCGGCCCTAGATTTCTGTCAAAACAGGCTGAATAGGACTGTGAACACCCCTCTGAGTTGCTCAATAATAAGTATATAAATATCTATATGACTATGCATATGTATTGTTAACAAATGTGGAAGTTCTTAGACAGACTTGTTGGTATAGGTTGTTGTTTGAGTCTTCTTAGCATTTAGCAATATTTTATACAAACAAACATACATGGTAAATTCACCTCAGAAGTAGGGTCTGGGAAGGATGGGATGAGGGCCAATATCTTATGGGATATATAGTGGCCGTATTTTGATGATGTTGTATTTTTACAGCAATATGCAAATAGTTATCTTTTTGAAATCATACAACAGAGTTAGATACCCTGGGTATACAGACGGGTAATAGCTTCATAGGGGTTTAAATATGCACACCAAGATGCAAGATGCAAATTGTTATCTTAGAGTATAGCAGTAGATGATTCATGTAGTATAGACTCCATAGGGTGATTAAATAGGCACACTAAACTTTTTTATGGTTGAAGTTACTTGTAATAGGGGTTTTTAATGAGATGGAGGCTGAGTTACATGCTACTTAACTCTCGATCAATTCATTTACATATTTGATTGTTTGGATTTATGGATTTATGCAGCAAACAAATGATGTTGCTTCAGTTGCTCCAATTCCAAGTCCAGTTCCAGTTTCAACAAATCCAAAGATGGCTACAGAACCGGCATTGAAATACACTACACTTGGATCTTTCAGCTGGGATCAAGATACTGACAAAGTCAAGGTGAGTTTAAATAACTTGAGTTTTGCTATGAACGTACTTTTTAAAAGACTTAGTTTTGCTATCCAAAAATGTTTGGGCAATTTGAAATATTTTATGTCCGGTTCATGATTTGGTTTGGAACTTGGAGCTGGGTGTAAACTGAGCACAGACCATTTGAATTTTTTTTTTCAAGTTATCTATATGTATTATGTTTGTGAACCATCCTGATTATTTATAAAAAGCTAGTACAAAGTTATGCTTTTGAAAAAAAAATTAAAAAATGGTTGTTCAAAACCAAACCAGCAAACAATTGAACGTAAAAACCTCCCTGTTCGGCGACCAAACCAACCTGGTTGGAATTGTTTGTATTTTTTTCGAAACCTTAGTGGTTCGGCCCAAAATTTTCGTCAAAACCAGCCGAACAGGACCTGAACAGCTCTACCCACTACCTGTCAATTGTCAAGTATACTCTAGAAGGTGGATTTGTACGTATATTTTGGTAGTCTTTTTACGACCCTAAATATGTTTAAACCCTGATCTATCCGATTTCGTGATTGTTTCAGATCTATGTTTTTCTTGAGGGAGTTAATCAGGAGAAGATTCAGACTGAGTTTAGTCCCATGTCTATTGATGTGAAGTTTCATGACGTCCAAGGTAAAAATTACCGATGTGCCATTCCGAAGCTAAACAAGGAAATTGTACCTGAGAAGTGTAAAGTGTTAGTTAAACCCACAAAAGTCATAATCACATTGGTTAAGGCTTCAAAGGGTAACTGGTTGGATCTGCACTTCAAGGAGGATAAGGTAGTTACCATTTCTACTCAAATAGCAACTTACTATCTTCACAAATATTTGCTGTAATGTACCCATTTTTTGTTCTACTTACCAGATTAAGCCGAGTCTTGACAAGGAGCGTGACCCCATGGCTGGAATTATGGACTTAATGAAGGTACGAATGGGTCGATTTTGTGTTGTTTTTTATCTCTTACAGGATGAAAAAAAAAATAGCTTAAGAAGAAACAGGTCATAATGGAATGGTTGTTGCCATCTAGGGGTGTAAATGAGCCGAGCCGCTCGTGAGCTACTCGAGATCGAATCGATAAAAAACTCGAAACGAGCCGAGCCTTAACAAGCTCGAGCCGAGCTCGAGCTTTACGTAGCGAGCTCGAGCCGATTCGTGAGCATTCACAAGCGTTTTATTTATATAATTTTTATTTAATTTATTAGATATATTTTTTAAAAAATTATTATACATAAAATTATCATAAAATAAGTAAATAATATGTATTATTTTCTATATAAAAAGAATAATTACAAAATATATAAAATTTTTATTGTAATAATATATAAAAAATAAAAATTAATTATAAACGAGCTGAGCTCGAGCTTTAGAAATAGAGCTTCAGAAATAAAGCTCAAATCGAGAAGAGCTCGAGCTTGAGCTGTAGTAAATTTAAACAAGCTAAGCTCGGGCTCGGCTTGTTTACACCCCTATTGCCATCGATGTATTTTTATTGCGTAAAACCTAGATTTATTTAAAAAGTTACCACCTCTTTGGTTTTATAAATGGTGCATGAGATGTGAGGCATGCGAGGTGATCAAAAGAAATGCCTCATGCACATCCGGGGCCCTAAAATGTGAACAGAAAACTTGTATGTAAAAATAACTGAAGGGATGAAGAGGTTATTCGGTTGTTAAAATCAATGAATGAATGTTTGTGCAGAATATGTACGAGGAAGGTGATGATGAAATGAAGAAGACCATTGCAAAAGCGTGGACTGACGCTAGGTCCGGCAAGGCAGCCGATCCTATGAAGAGCTATCGATAGGTCGTTTATTTGTTAAAAATGAAGATGGGTTTGGTTGTTCATGATGTATCATGTCTTTTGGACCATATTTTGCCTTGGTTTTTATAAATGATGGTTCATTTTGTTTTAATCTTTATGGTTTCAAAAGTCACTTCCAAGTACCAACCAGAAGAAACTTTATGCGAAAGATTATGTTTTCTAAGAGCAAAACGCCAAAATCATGTGAAAAGATGCAAATCTTCATTATTACACTAGCGTACAGATTATGTTTTCAAGAGCAAAATCATGTGAAAAATATGAAAAAAAAGACTGCAAATATTCATTATGTCATTAGTGTTTCAAATGGAATGCAAATGCAGTGGAAAAGAATGATAATGAGCGCTGGAGGGAGGGGTAACTAGCAGCACTTGCATGAGTTTAACACAAAAGAATGACACTCCTTTGGTTTGTTCTTTCACTGTAGTATCTGACTGCCATAATCAGAGTTAAACTTATCATAACGAGGAGCATGTAGATGTGCGGAAGGCCTTGTATTCTTTATCGCCACTTGAATGTCTTCGTGTTTGATCGGGCCTATTTTTGGCAGCTCTGCAAATAAGTTATCCACATGAATACATGATAAGCATTAAGCAATACTAAATGGGTCTTCATTGTAATAATATACTTTCTTATTTACATTTAACATATTAATTAGAGCTAATTACACGGATAGTCCCCAGGCGGACACCACCATCCAAAGTCAAAGTTTCAGCAAGTCTAATCTTAAAAATTATAAATATATATAGTTACAAATGTATATAAAAGAGGGTAATTGATAGACTACTCGAGCTTTAGAAATAGATTTTTAAAGAAGCCGAGTGGGACTTGGCTCATCTTTCATATAAGATTACCAAAAGTGGGAAAAGAAGGTGCAGAATGGTAATAAAATGCAACATACCATCATCAGGCAACATGTCTTGATTTTCAAGAATTGCCATAACACGTCTCAGAGGTTGCATGGCGGCCTCCTTGCACAACAATCGTATATCAGAACCAGAATAACCTTCTGTATTGTCCACCAGCAAATCATAAGGTAGCGTCTCTTCTTCGGGTGCTGAAGGCAATAATGCCTCAAACATTGCTTTCCTTGCTTCAGGCTCCGGAAGAGGTACAAGAATCTTGAAAAATGATTAAAGAATCACTAAATAATATATGATCCAGAATTTCATCAACCTGACCCATAAAAGTGTTACCCATTTTGACCCGACCCAAAAAGTGTTATCCATTTTGACCCGACCCAGCCGTCCATTTTTTCATATTTAAAAGATTTACAAACAAAATATGATAATGGTGTAGTTTCAAGTCTAGGATACTCTCTTCTCAAGACGCCTGAGCATGGCAGCATCAAGTTCCCAGGGGAGGTTTGTAGCCGCCAATACAAACACGAGCTCGTCTGTTTTTGTCAAACCATCCATCTACAATCCAACCAAAATAATTCATAATAAGATAAATTTTTATCCATGAAAAATTATACACGCACAAGTGTGTGCATTGTGTGTGCGTGCAAGTTCATACTATGTACTAAATTAATAAAAGATAGTACGTTGGTTCAAATCTATTGATTAGGAATAAAATATAACCTGGATTAGTAACTCTGTTTTGAGACGTCTACTTGATTCATGTTCACTTCGTGATTCACCACGTTGACTAATGATTGCATCAATTTCATCAAGAAATATAGTTGATGGAGCATGATGTCTTGCAAGCTCAAATAACACTTTCACCAACTTCTCAGAGTCACCTGTTATTTGTGTTTGTTTTTTCAAAAAAAAAAGGTATACCCGTTGCATATAATATATATTTTTGAAAGAAGAACCTAGAGTGTCTGCTAATAGTGAGTGACGTACCACGCCATTTGCTGACAATGGATGACGCTGAAATGTTGAAAAAAGTAGTATTGCACTCGGTTGCAACAGCCTTTGCGAGCATGGTCTGAAGAATCAAACACATATTTTTAGCTCAAAGCGAAACTAAGTAGAAAAAAAAAACATACTAAAATTTCAAGAAACAGAATTAGTTACAAATGCGTAAACAACTAATGAGAAAAAGTAAAAAAAAAAAAAAAAAAAAGGAAGCTGTAAACCTTTCCGGTTCCTGGAGGGCCAAACAAGAGAATGCCTTTCCATGGGGATAAAAGACCCGTGAAGTACCTACATATCGACCAATTTTAATTCAATTAAACAAGTATTCTGAAGAGGAGTATGATGTGTTTAATGATTCTCAAGATATAAGTATTAGACTTACTTTGGATATTTTATTGGCATAACAACTGCTTCTTTAAGCAGGCGTTTTGCGTTTTCTAACCCCTTTATGCTCTCCCACTTCACATCCGGACTACCACGAATAATATCCCTGCATGTACAATGTTTATAAGGTATTAATGTACATTTTGGAACAAGTAAACTAAGCCACCGAGCATGAAGGTCTGAGTGTATACCTACTTAAACTCTCTGCCAAAGTTCGCATTTCTGCTGACTCAAAAGGAGGAAGCAAAGATTTTTTTCTGCAGTAGCAAGAGTGCAAGATATCAAAGACCATAAGCAAGTTAGCATGCTACTTTAGTTGATGTGCAAAAAGTCCCACGATGTATTTTTTGCTTGGGAATATGGTTCTTCCATCATATAAACAAACAAACGTACATAGTAACATCTCATTCGTAGCAAAGCTATTGGTTGGGTGTCGGGAGGGTAGGATGATTCTTTCATCATATAAAGGGTCAAATTCATTAGAGCTTTTATACAATGACAAATACCACTCTCTCCATCCACGTATAACCAAAAAAAAATCGGATGTGACATAGTTTAGAACATATTTCCAAACATGCCATCATTAGATCCATTCTTCGTTTGTCAGTTTATGCCAGTATCCCAACAAATCTTTCGAATCTCATTTAAGCTTCTAATTCACATTTCTACGTCTTCAAATTATAGAAGTTAAAGTTGCAAGTTTGCAGAGTTGACTAACATAGTACAGTAAGTTGAATGGAGCCATAAATTATTAAATCCTCACATTGCATGATCGTTCTAACTTAGAGACTTACAGGTGGAGTTGAACCCTAGATTATGCAAAACTCATACAATCGAATTGACATTTCTGTTCTCTGCTACAAATTTAACAAGTTATCAGGAAAACCAAGTGGCAAGATAAAAGAGAGCGTACGGTTTCTCATTATCTGACAATGTAGCTCCATTCGACGTTGAATTCTCTCTTGCCTGAACAAAAATAAAACATGAATACAAACACAAAATGATTCATATGTTGCTAAGCTGAAACTTGGTCCAGTTTGGTGGTCAAAGTAAGACTTCTTTGTTACTATGCTACGGAAATGACAAAGATCACAAGTACCTGTCTGTACTGTTCATATATCGACAATTCAGAAGTGTTGTTTGGTTGTCCATTTCCATTTGATGAGTTCCCATTACTTGAAGGTTGACCAGTAGTCTGTTGACCATTTGCACTAGCATCTTTCGGATTGGCTTCCTTTTTCCTCCCAAACTTAATATCATAAAACATCTTAAAATCCTAGACGTAGAAGAAACAGAATTATAGTAACATAATCATATTATCATCTATTAGCTTCGATTTGTTTCTCAAAAGATCCAATCAATTAAGCTGCAAATAACATGATTCCATTGACAAATTGAATTACTTCTCCGTTCTAAATTCTAAACCCTAGTCATACAAAACAAACTGAATCTAAATAAGTGCTCAATCACTACATGTCTAGTTTCAATTTGACTACATTTCACTATCCTTAAGTGATTCAATCGCGAAACAATCACTTAATACCATAAAACATCTTAAAATCCTAGATGTAGAAGAAACAGAATTATAGTAACATAATCATATATTCATATTATCATCGATTAGCTTCGATTTATGATTTATCTCTCAAAACATCGAATCAATTAAGCTGCAAATAACATGATTCCATTAACAAACTGAATTTCTTCTCAGTTTTAAATTCTAAACCCTAGTCACACAGAACAAACGAGATCTAAAATTCTAAATCACTGCTCAATCACTACATGCCTAGTTCCGATTTGACTACATTTCACTATCATTAAGTGATTCAATCGCAAAACGTGACAAAAAAAATTAAAAAAAAATAAAAAACACGAATTTCAGCAAAATGAGGTTACTTGAAAGGACCAACAAATGACTGAAGGTTCATCCGCCATTGCTTAATTCTTCTCTTAATCGTGATAAATCTCACACAGAACAAATAGAATCAAAATCAGTGCTCAATCACTACATGTCTAGTTTCAATTTGACTACATTTCACTATCCTTAATTGATTCAATCGCGAAACAAGCACTTAATATCATAAAACACCTTAAAATCCTAGAGTAGAAGAAACATAATTATAGAAACATACTCATATTATCATCGATTAGCTTCGATTTGTTCAATTAAGCTGCAAATAACATGATTCCATTCGCAAACTGAATTACTTCTCAGTTCTAAATTCTAAACCTAGTCACACAGAACAAACGAGATCTAAAATTCTCAATTCTAAATCACTGCTCAATCACTACATGTCTAGTTCCGAACTTCCGATTTGACTACATTTCACTATCGTTAACTGATTCAATCGCGAAACAATCACAAAACAAAGCACGAATTACAGCAAAACGAGGTTACCTGAAAGGACCAGCGAGTGATTGAAGGTTCATCCGCCATTGTTGAACTCTTCTTCTCTTCGATCGTGATAAATCTCAGCACGAAGAAGAGAAGAGAAGTTGAAGATTGAAGATCGGAGATCTGGAAACGCGTGTGGTTGATCGAATTAGGTTTTTTGAGAGTCAAATCAAGGAAACGGAGGAGAATTGTGGAGCATGATTTAGCAGAAGATACAGTAGAGTGAGTAAACGAGGGTTAATCGGTGTACAGTTTTTGGTCATGTGACAAGATGCCCCTTTCTAATCGTCCACCTGCACCATCAAAATATCTAGATTCAGTATCTATTTTATAATTTTTTAATGGAACGGTCGAATACAAAATCTTTTTTAGTTTTTTTTTTTACATCCATATATGTCGTGTATAGGGTAAAAGACAATTAATTCTCTGTCAGTTTGCTATGTCAGTACGATATGTGACTAAGGCCATGTTTGCTAAACATCTCAATCTCTTACTCGGTCAGGTGATCTAATATCACTTACTGGGTAAGCCCAAATTTTCGCTATGAGTCAGGAGCTTTGACTGGGTCAGGAGTTTTGTCAGACACAAACAAACAGGCTGACCACTTACCGGGTCCGTAATCAGCTCTGACCGGACCCAGTAAGTGATTATCAATCAGCCCCTCAGTCATATGTCGCGTATTGGTATATATGAGGCGTATAAGCGGTAGTTACAGTTTGTCTCATTGTATAAATGTTGCGTATAAACTTATACGAGACGTATATGGCTAAAGTGGATAACATGTCAGGCTGGTAATGTCGTATCAGTCAGGCTATACGTGGTGGCGTATAGACCTCCCCAAATTGAACTTTAAATCATGAACGATTCTTTCGTTCTCGTTCGTTCATTCCTCGTTTCCATTCCTCATTTCTATTAGTTCGTTCACGAAATCCTTGAGTTTTAAAACAAAAACCATTCACTTGTCATTTTGAAGTGATACCACTTATTGATCATGTCGTACTGGAACTCTCTTTTCGGTGGAGACTCTTCTTTCTTCTGACCTGACGTGGGTTCTAGAAACAAACCAAGTAATCATTTAATTAGTTCTATGTTGTTGTTTTTTTTTTTGTATTTATCAAACCAGGTAATTAAAAATACGGTCGAGTCATTCACATATCAGTTTATTAAAAAAAATTGTTAATCACCGACTCACCGTAGCTATTACAAAAAACAATGTGGTGTTTACTATGGTTCATTTACCTTCTTAGGACGTAATAATGAGCATCCCTGGGTTCTCACTTATGATAATTTGGAGGTGATCATCTGGCGGTTGTCAATACGGACGATACTATTGTGTGAGTTAGTCTAGCGCTTTTTCATGGATGTGTTTGTGAAGATATATGGCTACGGATAAGTTCATATGAAGACCCCTATCAAAATTCCTTATAAGGAGTTAAGGACATATATGAAATTATGTGTTTCTTTTTTATACCACTAGTTAGTGTCCCGGGTAAATACCCGAGGCTGTGATATAAAAAAAATTAAACGAATTAAAGGATGAATTTTTTTTTCTAACTATTAAATTAGAGTTTAAGTTTATCAATGGTGGGTTTAGAAAGTCGCGACTTTGTTTTTTGATTCGTTCACCATCATTCGTTGATCGAAACCTAAGCAATATGTATCTAGTTTTGTTAGGTTTTCTTTCACGAATCCAAAGCAATTTACGGATCAAATTTTCATTGAGAAATGAAGAAGATATGATGAATCAAAGTTATAGTATTGTAAAATAAATATGGATAATTTTGTATGGAAATAATTTATTTTTTTGATTTTTAATTATAAGATCTTTCCTTTTTGTAAATACCATTTATTTTTTTAATTTAAAAATCTATAAAAATGACACATAAGCTAATCTTAGGTGGCACATCTTAAATTGTGTCACCTACACATTAAAAATTTGTGTTTATTATATAGTATAGATGATAACAACAAATTAAGCGCAATAAATAAAAAGCATATATGTATATATTTAATTTATTAATTTTGACTAATAATCACTTTAATTTCAAAGGAGTAAAGCCCCTAACTATGACCCTAGTTTGTTACACCACAAGCAAATAAAGGAAAACCAACAAACCCTATAAAACATCACAAATACATCCCCATACTTATTACATGAAACCCCTCTTTCTTTGTCCCATCCATTAAACAAACAACAACAAAAGATTATGTGGAAGTTGAAGATAGCAGAAGGCAATGATCCTTATTTGTTTTCCACCAACAACTTTGTTGGCCGCCAAATTTGGGAGTTTGACCCTGATGCCGGAACTCCAGAAGAACGACAAGAAGTTGAAAACGCACGTCTGAATTTTCTAGAACGGAAAGAGAAAGGTTTTCGAACATCTGGTGATTTACTCATGCGCATACAGGTAAAATTGGTCATTAAAAAGTCATCTAGCATGGAGAGGTTAATAAAAGGGAGTATGGGTTACATTTATAAAGCGATTATCTGATTATTGTGTTTTAAAATATGTATAAAGAGTTTCAAATGCAATCTCCGGACTCATGTAGCCTAACCATTAAAAAGTTACAAAAAATAATCTTAACCAAAGTAAAAAATAGAATTGGTAAAGTTTACAATAATAATAGTTTTCTATACATATAGAAGGGTTCTACACAAAACATAAAATATATAATAATTTGGTTGACGCGCCTATATTTGAAAATTTAAATATGAGGACTTAGGGTCTGTTTGGTACGAGGTAATGGAATGAACGAGTGAATGGAATGGACAAGGTAATGGAATGGTTGATGGAATGAAATGGATCATTACCATTCCATCATCCTGTTTGGTTACCATGTGGGAATGAAATAAATTAATTTCGTGTTGTTTGATAGTTAGTAAACGAATACAGTTTTACCAACATTTCTATTTAAAATAATATATTTGATTTATATTTAGATTTTAGTTTTTTTTTTTATAACTTTTATTTAATTTATTTTATTAAATATTTTAATTTTTAAGTTTTATTTTAATTTTAATTTTAATTTTTATTTGCAAATTTACTTTTATTTTTATTTTTTGGATTTATTTGTTATATTTTATTTTTATTATAATTATTTTATTATTGTATTTCATTTTTATATTATTCTTCGTACTTTTTTATTTTTTTATTCTTGATTTTTTTTGTTTTCTAAAATTCTAATAAAAAATTAAACTGAATAAAATTTTCATTCCATTACTTGAGGGAATGGAAGAAAAACACCCTACCCCTAAGGAATGAAAATCTCTATATATGGAAGGAACCATATTCCTTATGTAATGGTCAATTCCATTCCAATATGCTACCAAACATGTCATTTTTCATTCCAATGTAATGACTCATTCCATTCCACCCGCCATTCCTGCATACCAAACGCTACCTTAGTATATAAATTATCTTCGGAATAAATAGAATAAAATTTAACACTGTAAAAACAGAGGTTCCCGGGCCATCTGGGTCTATAGAAGATCCGCCCATAAATAAATTAGTGATATCTTAATGTTAAATAATGTTAAATAAGAGTGTCTTCAAAACACGTCACTAAAAAGTAGTTTTCTTATAGCGATATATTCCATACATTAACTTAAACAAATACTTAATTTGTTGGTCAATATCAAATATCAAAGCGTTAAACTTATAACCGTAGGTGAATAAGTCGTCTCTAATCCGAACTCCATTGGAAATCTTACTCATTACCTACGAGCTTTTCCCGACGGGCCTTCATCAAGAGATTTCCGTCAGTGGTGTCCTTCACCGACAGTTTTCAGAGGGAATTATCCACCGACAAAAGTGATGTTTTCTAGTAGTGAATCGAACTTAATTTTGATCGTCTTAAAATGGCATCATTGTGTTGTTATGCAGCTGATCAGGGAGAATGGAATAGACGTAACGAGTATACCGTCTGCGAGGTTGAAAGAGGACGAGAACGTGACTTACGAAGCCGTGACAACGGCTACAAGAAAAGCCGTTCGGCTAATCCGTGCTATCCAAGCGAAAGATGGTCACTGGGCTACCGAACATGCTGGCCCTTTGTTCTTTACTCCTCCCCTTGTAAGTTGAGATAAATATAACTAAATTTAGATGGATATGTGAGTTGTCGTTAAACTAAATCATCTCAAATGAGCATTCACAACAACCTTTATATATCACATCTTATTCTTAAAATTTAAGAAAAATATAAGATACATCTATTTTTTTTTTCCTACACCAGCATCTTTATCTATAAATCTTATCCTTCAATTTTAAGGGAAGAATATAAGTGATTGGTATATATACCAATCCATTACACAAATATGACTTTTTTTAAGAACAAAGAATGTAATGCGGGGTGTTTATTAAAAGTCTTAAAATTTTATGAATAAATGTGTTTTATAGATAAATTATAAAAATAAAGATAAAAAAGATGTTGTGAATGCTCTCAAATAATAAACTGTTAGATAAACATAACTAACAATTATTTAGATGGATGTATGAGTTGTCGTTAAAATAAATAAACCGTCACACGACTAAATTTACGTGTGCAGATTATTATCTTCTACATAAGTGGAGCCATAGATACACATTTATCAAAGGAACACAAGAAAGAGATGAAACGTTTCATCTACAATCATCAAGTAAGAACATACTCTTTAGTTATATACATACATTTTCAATGATATAGATCGATGTTGATGCTCGTAATGATCGTTGTCGGTGACACTGGTGTTAGGGTGAAGACGGAGGGTGGGGATTTCACATCGAAGGACATAGCACCATGTTTGTGACCGTGTTGAGCTACGTAGCCCTACGACTGCTAGGCGAAAAGAAAGATGACACAAATGTGGCCCTCACTCGAGCCAGAAAGTGGATACTTGACCATGGTGGTGCGACAGACGTACCCTCGTGGGGAAAAATTTATCTCTCGGTAACGTACTTGACATTCAATTCATCTATATAAATTATTCATCACGTATAATGAGATCATTTATTGCCACGTTGGCTGAAACCTGATCACACATCACCTGTAATTGTAAAAGGTTGTTTAACGTTTTTAAACTTTTCAAACGACATCTTATTATAGTTTGAAAAAGTCAAACAACGTTTGATAAAATTTAATCAGCTGACTCGGTATGATTTGATCACACGGGTATGTGAGATTAGATTCGGTGGTATTTGTTTAACCAATAGCCATTCTATATGTATAGGTACTTGGTGTGTATGAATGGGAAGGATGCAACCCAATTCCACCAGAGTTTTGGATTTTCCCAGAATCCCTACCCTTTCATCCAGGTACATATATGTGTGGTTAAAGTTGCGGTTTTATGGTCCAACTAGTTTTTTAACAATTTTTTTCGAGTCTTTTTTCTGAGAGGATTTCAACTGTCCTCATGGGCAAAACAGGTAATTTATGACATGATCGGTTAATATGATACGAAGTTAAACATGTTAGCTTTTGACGTAGATGGGTTAAACGATTAAAATTTTGTCTTAACTCTTAACAAATTCAAGTCGCTTAACCCATATTATGAAATTAAACATGTTCATTTTTGTAGTGTCATTCATGTTATTAAACTATACTGTGTTAAACGTATAGTGTCGTATTATTTATGTTATTAAACTGATTATATTTAATCATGTTAAATATGTTGTCCACATGCTTATTAAACATATTCGTATTAGCTAGCATTTTCTCGTGTCACTAATTATCTCGTCACTGGTTATCTTACCCTCTGATGTTGTAGCAAAAATGTGGTGCTACTGTCGAACTGTGTATATGCCAATGTCATACTTATACGGAAGAAAATTCCACGGCCCAATCACCGATCTTGTTCTTCAACTACGTCAAGAGATTTTCCTTACTCCATACGACGAGATAAACTGGAACAAACAACGCCATAGATGTTGCAAGGTCGTTAGATGGTCATGTTTTATAAGAATGTAAATACTATATAAAGAGTTGTTTGTTCTAACAAATGTTGTGATTTTCGTGAATTACAGGAAGATTTGTACTACCCTCATTCAATGATCCAAGATTTGTTATGGGATGGTCTTCATTACCTGAGTGAACCACTTTTCAAGTACTGGCCCTTTACCAAACTAAGAGAACGAGCCCTTGAAAGAACGATCGAGTTGACTCGTTATAACGCCGAAGAAAGCAGGTACATTACCATGGCAAGCATCGAAAAGGTAATTGCTAATCTAACTATTGAGAGCGTGATAAAGAGGGTTCGCAATGACAGAAACGACACACACAACCGTTAAAACTCAAAACTACAGTATAATTGTTATATTTTTCTTGGAAAACCATCAAAATAGACACTTTAACCGGTCAAATCATCAAAATAGACATTGAAGACTTAACCAAAAGACGTGACTAACGGTTCTGAAGATTTTCACAGGCTTAGCCGACCGACTAAGCCTTATAAATGTAAAATATAGATTTTTAGTGACCCCTTTCTTTTTTTACTTAAAAATAGCTATGTTGACCGCCCTATATGTTTGACCAGGTTTGGCTACAGTTGACTATATACAATATTTAAACAAAATTGACTATATTGATCGAAATTGGTAGTGTATGATGATTTTTGGTGACCGATTGGCGACGAAACAAAGTGGATGCCATTTTGTCGTTGAATTGTCACGAATTTGCAACTGAATCAAACTTAGCGACAAAATTTGCGATAGACACAATACTATGTTTTTTCAATCTCTAGACCGTCGCTAATTTTACAACCAGATTTTCTATCGTAAGTTTGTCACATAATAGCGACTGAACTAGCCAGTCGCAAATTATGCGACAACTATATTTTCAATGCAGAATTAGCGACAAATTTTGTCCATCGCCATACACTTTTTAGCAACGAATGATGGTTTATGCTTGTCGTAAATGTACAAATGAGCATTTCCGATTCTCACCGTCTTCCTTTTCGGATTTAGGGATTTCAAATGATGTGTTGGTGGGCGGAGAACCCAAACGGGGACGAGTTTAAGCATCACCTAGCTCGAGTGCCTGATTACCTATGGCTAGCAGAAGACGGAATGAAGTCGCAAACATTTGGCAGTCAGTTATGGATTAGCGCCTTCGCAACTCAAGCGATAATCACGAGTAACATGCATGACGAGTATGGCGATTCTCTTAAAAAAGCGCATTTCTATCTCAAAGAATCACAGGTCAAGCAAAACCCGACGGGCGATTTCGGTAAAATGTGTCGACAGTTTAGCAAAGGAGCGTGGACGTTTACCGATCAAGATCATGGCTGGCCCGTCTCCGATTGCACCGGAGAGGCATTGAAAGTGATCATTCAACCGTGTTTTATCTTCATTTTTTGTCACATTTTTACAACATATTGTTCTTACGGTAAACATATTGTAGTGTTTATTGTTGCTGTCGCAAATGCCCGACGAAATCTCGGGTGAAAAAGCCGATAAGCAGCGGTTATACGATGCTGTCAATTTCCTTCTTTATGTGCAAAGTCCGACAACCGGAGGGTTCGCGGTTTGGGAACCACCAATTCCACAACCATATCTACAGGTACATTTGTTAACTAAGACTAAAAACTGGTTGTTAGCGACAGATTAGCGACAGAAAAAACAGTCACGACTTAGCGATGAAATTCTGTCGAGAACTAACATTTTATTTTTGTATATGCAGATGTTGAATCCTTCGGAAATGTTCGCCGACATTGTTGTCGAAAGAGAGTAAGTCTCGTAGATACGAATACTTATATTTTAGCATTTTACAAGTCGTTTAACTTTGTGAAACCTATTGGATATGATTGTTGTTGTATAAATCGTGAAGCTTTTTTTCTTGTATGTGTGACGAAATCAGGCATGTCGAGTGCACGACTTCTGTGATGCAAGCTCTCATAGCATTCAAACGGTTGCACCCCGGACATAGGGAGAAAGAGATTGAAAAATCGGTTGCTAAAGCAGTGTGTTATCTAGAGAACACCCAATGGAAAGACGGTTCATGGTAATGCTATCAACTATACAGTGTTAGAGGTTCATCATGTAGAAATCCTAAAAAATATAGAACTGATCCATAGACATCATTCTGAGCCTTTGAATTTGTTTATCTGATATGTGTGATTAATTTCTTTTCTCCATTTTTTTTCTCTTTTCAGTGAACTTCGTATTAGAAATGGAGTTATTTGCATGTGAAATATAGTAACTTTGGATGCGAAATAGAGTAACTTCGCATGCGAAATAGAGTATTTTCGCATGTGAAATTAGGTTTCTATGGTTCTACAATTTTTGAATTTTTAGAATGAACCTCCCCCTATATATTGTTACTATTTCAGCTTAAAACTAATTTCATACAGAAAGAAAGAGAAAGACTATTTTTCTGTACATTATACGGATAAATAGGTCTATCTAAAATCCTTGTGAATTCTATAGGTATGGCTATTGGGGGATATGTTTCATATATGGTACATTCTTTTCACTAGGAGGCCTGGAATCTGCTGGAAAGACATATGACAACTGCGAAGCCGTTCGTAAAGGCGTAAACTTTTTACTTTCGACTCAAAACGAAGAAGGGGGTTGGGGAGAGAGCTACAAATCTTGCCCTACTGAAGTGTACACACCGTTAGCCGGGAATCAAACTAACATAGTGCAAACGTCGTGGGCGATGCTTGGTCTCATGTCAGCGGGTCAGGTTAGCTTACTCCAACCACTACCACATTAAAATCATGCATGACGCTTAAAAGTAGCGACTATAAACCTTTGCAACTTTGGGATGGCTTTTTTCGTCGCAAAATTCGTTGTAATGCTCAGTTTTATAGTAGCATAATTTGTTGTTATAATTTATCGTGTTTCTTGGCTTGTAAGCAACTAACATTCAATTTTGGTCTAACTAGTAGGTTGAAAGAGACCCGAAACCATTGCACAAAGCAGTTAAGATATTGATTAACGCACAAATGGATAACGGGGATTTTCCCCAAGAGGTAACTTAATGATTTATCGAAACATTTGGCTAATCGTTCGTATTAACAATTTAAATCCTTCCAGAACATGACCGGAGCCTCGATGCGAAATTGCATGCTACACTACCCGTTATACAGGAATATCTTCACGTTATTGGCACTTGCTGATTATCGCAAACGTTTTTGGGCTAAGTAATGGTATATACACACTTGGAGTTACATATTTGGGTCGAATATGTCACGTTGATTCAGTTATCTAGGTCGGATATGTGTCATGAAAATAAGTTGTGCTTGACTAGTTAAGCTGCCCTAATGTTATACATTGCTTTTAATTTCCCGGTAAGGTGTTTAGTAATTCACGAATTGCTTGGTGTTTAAGTTTGTTGGGGATTTCGAAGATTCGTATATAAACTGGATCGAATCTGAACTCATGTATGATTCACCTTCATATAAAAATATTCAGATTATACACGAAATTTTGATTGGATAAAAATCAGAATTTGATTCAAGGTTTCTGTATGAATTTTTAAGTTTGCAGAGATCGAACCTTTGTATTATCAGAATACGAATTGTGGAGCGTATAGATAACTGTATAGCAGTTATGTGTTTTGAATAATTACACGTCATCTTGTTTTCAATAATGACAATTTTGGATTAAAATTAAAATTTGATGCCATTTTAAGGAAGCAATTTATTCACAAAAAAAAAAAATCAAGCTGCATAGCCAGGGGCTCTATTGGTAGAGGAGAGTTAGGTAGAGAAAATGATCTTGGCATGTTACACCTTTAGCTATGTGTATATTGGTTCTCTCAGTTTTCTTGTATTCACCTTGGAGTTATATATTCAGGTCGAATTTGTCACGTTGGTTCAGTTATCTGGGTCGGATATGTGTCATAAAAATAAGTTGTGATTGACTAGTTAAGCTGCCATAACGTTATACATTGTTTTTAATTTCCCGGTAAGGTGTTTAGTATTTCATGAATTGCTTGGTGTTTAAGTTCGTTGGGGATTTCGAGGATTAATATATAAACTGGATCGAATATGAAGTCACGTATGATTCACCTTCAGATACAAATATTCAGATTATACACAAAATTTTGATTGGATAAAAACCAGAATTTGATTCAAGGTTTCTGTATGAATTTTTGAGTTTGCAGAGGAATTTCGTATTATTAGAATACGAATTCGAATTGGGGAACATATAAATAACTGTGTAGTAGTTATCTGTTTCGAATAATTACAACTGTCGTCATCCTGTTTTCAATAATGACATTTTTGGATTAAAATTAGAAATCTGATGCGATTTTAAGAAAACAATTTATTCAAAATAATTTTTTTCCAAGCTCCATATTAAGGGGCTCTGTTAATAGAGGAGAGTTATGTAGTGAAAATGATCTTGACATTTTACACCTTTAGCTATGTGTATATTGGTTCTATCAGTTTTCTTGTATTCACCTTGATCAATGAACGAATAAAGTCTTTCTCCTCATGTATTAATAGAGGAGAGTTATGTAGTGAAAATGATCTTGACATTTTACACCTCTAGCTATGTGTATATTGGTTCTATCAGTTTTCTTGTATTCACCTTGATCAATGAACGAATAAAGTCTTTCTCCTCATGTATCTTGATCTCCATATTCTAAGCATAGAATTGGATTGTCTTGTTTGATTGATTGTCAATTAGAGTTGATTATCCGGGTAAATTTTGATTCTTCATACGTCTTAACATTTTAGTTGTGTTTTATAAGTTTGTTTGTACGCGATAACATGCGTGGGATAAAACCTAGTTATAATAAAAAAAAATTAGAAACCTAATTTATAAAAACCTATTTACTAAAACACCACTAAACCCTTATCATAAATTAAGAGATTTAAAAAGTGAATTTATTTTCTTAAAATCCAGTTTAGCTACCGGATCAACATTGATCCAAGACGACCAAAGAGACTCATTGGTCCACTTGTTCAAGTGTTTTCTATATCGTCTGGTTATTTTTTTTAACAACATTTCATATATTTTTTAGGACATAAACATCACAACTCACACCTCTTAAAATTTAAATTTTTAACCTTTTAGTTGTAAGACACTATTTAACCATAAGATATTCCTTACTAACTGTTTAAATCCGTCTAACATTGATTATAGAATTTTACTTATAGACGTCATAAATCTTACATAAACATTATAATAGTAATACTATAATTATCAAAATAAGTTATTTAAGATTGAAACAAAAAGGAAAGCTAGAGTCATGGTCTCAATCCAATGATAAGCCATGGTCTCCACAACCCTAAGCATGTTGTTTGCATCCAATCTTTTCTATTTAAAAATATTCTCGTTTACAGCCTTCCAAATAAACCAAAAAGTGAAGAGGATGATCTCGTGTATGATATTCTTGCAAGTCTCCTCAAACGACCAACCACTATGGACCTGCAACACATCAACAACGGATACGATGAGTTCTTTGGGAGCTTTACACCACTCAAACACAAGATCCCACACCAACCAGGCGAAATTGCAATTCACCAGCACATGATCAACCGATTCCTTATAAGTTTGGCATCCTTTATGCATCAAATCGACAAAGACACCCCTTTTGTTTAGGTTCAACTTCGTACAGGATCCTCCTCTCAAAGCCGACCCTCCACACAAACGCATTCACTTCACTTTCAATGGAACCCATTTCAACCACACACTTAAAGGAATTTTGGTTGGATCATATGTCTAGTAAAAAAAACATCAAAGCCAAAAAAATTGCCATAGGCCCATCTCCACTTGTTTGGGCCACCCATCCAAAAGTTCATTCCCAGCCCATATGTAAATCATCAATTACTGTTTTTTTTTTCTTTTTCTTTCTTTCATACTTATTTAATATTCTATTATTCTATAAGACAAAATTGCTCCATCTACCCAAAACACCACAATCATAATCATTCTCACAATCTCACCTTTTCTCACGTTTACTCGAATCCTATGTCTGCAAATCCTCTCGATCCCTGCAAAATGTTCATCTCCACAAATCGCCGCTGATTCAATCGTGTTCTTCGCATTCAATTTCAGGTAAATCTCCCTACTACATGTGAAGAACGCACCTACATCTTCGTCAAATTAGGTTACGCCGAATTCTGTTTTTTCTCGCCTCATATAGCATCGATTTCAACTAATCAACTGAAATTAGGAGATTTAGTTTGATTTCGCGTGCGTAATTAGGGCTCAAATGTGTTCGATTTTGCTATCTGTTGAATGAGAATGAAGAGGTCACGGAGTGAAGTTTTTGGTTTGCGGAGGGTGAAAGTTAAATTGCCACATGTTTTGTTCGGTTTAGCTGCATTGTATTTGATTGTAGTTTGCTTCAAGTTTCCTGGTTATTTTGAGACATCTAGTGCGCCAGATAATGTAGCAGCAACTGAATTTCAGTTAGAAGTTACTGAACCGTCGTTAAGATCTGCATATCATGATGAAATTAGTGATGTGTTAGAAAATGATAATAGATTTGGGAGAGTGAATGTGAATCAACAAGAGATGAAATTAGAGGAGAAGTCTGGTGATACAAGTAGGGAGACATTAGAGAATGGTAGTCAGTTTGAGAAAGAAGACGGTTTACCGCCGATTGACATTCGATACGGGCGGTTAACGGGTGATATTTTGAGGCAAAGGCATAGGACTCAGGTTATGTCGGGATTGGAGAGAATGGCGGATGAAGCTTGGAGTTTAGGTTTGAAGGCATGGGAAGAGGTTGATAAGTTTGATGATAACAACACGGTTATGTCTTCTATTCTTGATGGGAAACAAGAGCATTGTCCGCCATGGGTTTCGATAACTGGTGAAGAGCTAACTAAAGGGGACCGAGTTATGTTTCTTCCCTGTGGTCTTGCAGCGGGATCATCTGTTACAGTTGTGGGGACCCCTCATTTTGCTCATAATGAGTATGTTCCACAGCTTGCGAAAACGAAGGAGGGTAATCCTGTGGTTTTGGTTTCGCAGTTTAAGGTTGAGTTGCAGGGGTTGAAATCTGTAGTTGCAGAGGATCCACCGAAAATTTTGCATCTGAATCCGAGATTGAGAGGTGATTGGAGCCATCAACCGGTTATTGAACACAACACATGCTATAGGATGCAATGGGGTGCGGCTCACAGGTGTGATGGTCTGCCATCGAAAGGCGATGATGACATGCTTGGTAAGCATATTGCTATAATTTATAAAAACAGGAAGAGAATATAAAGCTTGGTGAAAGAAATTGTAATGTGTTAGTACGACATGTTCACCACCCTTTATTTTCTCCATATTTTTGCATTCTTCTTTGGCCAGATTAATTATTTTGCATTGGATTATTGGAGTTATAGCATGTTGAAGATTAGTTATTTATCTGATTTCCATGACCAGCATCGTAGGATAAAACTTAAAAGTGTAAAGTGACATGGCTATTAGTTGCCCACAAACAGGGTGAATAGAATTATAAGCATAATATCTTATTTTAGTGAATGACTTAGAGGAAATACATACTGCAACTATTTGTTCCACGAGGTTATGTGGTTTCCATCTTGAAGTATGTTGCATTTTAACTTCTAGGACTTCTTAATAATTAAGGTTTATCTTATAATTATAGAATTATAGTATGATACGAGTAATGGAAGCTTATAGGCAGTAGATTGCTTCGAATTATAATATTTGGGCAAAACAAGATTTACTCTATCAAGGGGGGACATGAATTCGTTTTATTTCAATTTTTCATAGATATAGTTGATATATTGGTTATTAGATAATTAGAATGGCCTTTCACACTTCATACATTGATAATCAAATTACGGATTTGGCCCGTGTCACAAGCTAATAAATTTTTAATTAGAAACCGCTTTACATGGGATCTTTTTCTTTCATTCTTGAAACTTATATGGTGCTGGTTTGGATACTCAGCAAGTTATAAGGATATTCTGTATAAATCCAGTATGTGACATTGCTAAGGTTCACTTTAATTGGTCATTCTAACATCTCCGTCATGGTATTTAATGTCTATATTTGGCAGTTGATGGGTTCCCAAGATGTGAAAAATGGATGCGTAATGATGTTGTTGATTCAAAAGAATCACGAACATCTACATGGTTCAAAAGATTTATAGGACGTGCCCAGAAACCAGAGGTGACGTGGCCATTTCCTTTTGTGGAGGGTAAATTGTTTGTGTTAACGATACGTGCTGGCGTGGAGGGATACCATATTAATGTCGGAGGCCGCCATATCACCTCATTCCCGTATCGTACAGTATGTCACTTCAAAAGTTTATTTATCCAATTACATTCATCTATGATCATGAATGATGTAAGCATACACAATGCTTTATAACAGATTATATATCATTGGTACAGGGTTATACACTTGAAGATGCAACGGGATTAGCAATTAAAGGGGATGTAGATGTGCATTCGGTTTTCGCGACATCACTCCCAATTTCTCATCCGAGCTTCTCACCACAAAGGGTAATAGAAATGACAGAAAAGTGGAAAGCTAAAACTTTGCCACGTCATCATATACGGGTTTTTATTGGGATTTTATCAGCTACAAATCACTTTGCTGAGCGTATGGCTATTAGGAAAACATGGATGCAGTCTTCAGCAGTTATGGCCTCAGATGTAGTCGTTCGCTTTTTTGTTGCACTGGTAACAAATCTAGATAAACTAATTTTTTTTTATGAATATCTGGTTTTGTTTTCGTTCTCACAAAGGTAATATTAAAATGCAGAGTCCAAGGAAGGAGCAAAATGCAGTTCTGAAAAAGGAAGCTGCTTACTTTGGTGATGTTGTTGTATTAACATTTATGGACCACTATGAGCTCGTGGTGCTTAAAACTATAGCCATTTGCGAATACGCGGTCATTATAACTAAACCCTTCTTCTATAGTTTTAAATTGGTGTTTAGAGTAATTTTATTTACAATCCAACCGCTTCAAATGCAGGTCCAAAACATCAGTGCTTCATATGTGATGAAATGTGATGATGACACTTTCACAAGGGTGGATACCATCTTGAAAGAACTCGACAAGGTCCCTCGTCACGAGTCCCTTTATATGGGAAATCTTAATCTCTTTCACAGGCCACTCAGACATGGCAAATGGGCTGTCAGTTTTGAGGTATGATAACATTAGATGATAAATCTTTTTAGAGAAATAAAAACACTCGACTCTTTTCCGTCGTTACAAACCAACCTAGCGTACGTGCAAAAACGAAAAATCTGTAACTATATAAAGGAAACTTGAATCACTTTTTTTGCTTCTACCCTTTCACAAGTTACCAAAAGATTGTTCGTTTTCACAAATTCTCCTAGAACAATGGTCGGTTTTCAATAAAATTAAGGTAAAATGGTATGATAGATTGATAGTTACAGTAATGTTTAATATGAATCTGGTTTTTGCATATTAATGTTGCAGGAATGGCCAGAAGCAGTATATCCACCTTATGCAAATGGACCAGGTTATATAATTTCCATTGACATAGCCAAATTCATCGTATCTCGACACACAAAAAGAAAACTCAGGGTCTGTTACACATCTTCTCTTTAAACACCTTTATCCATTTTTTGTATTCCAAGAATTATTAGTTTTTAAATGTGATTAAAGAAAACTCAGGGTCTGTTACACATCTTCACTTTAAGAGCTACTCATGAAGTTCATATGCATTTGAATACGCTTTGGATATAATCTCTTTCCTTAACCCGTATGACTTGTTTTGCAGATTTTTAAAATGGAAGATGTGAGCATGGGAATGTGGGTTGAGCAGTTTAACAGCACCCGTCCGGTTCAGTACTCCCACCATGGTAAGTTCTGTCAATACGGGTGTATGGATAATTATTACACGGCCCATTATCAATCACCGAGACAAATGGTTTGTTTGTGGGATAATTTAGCAAGAGGACGGCCTAAATGCTGTAACTTTAGATGAAAAATGTCAGCCATTGATGTGTGCTGGATTGCGTTTCTGATTCATATGCGCCATGATTTTGTTGTGAAAACTTATGTAGAATGGAATTGTGGATTATTGTTGGCATGGTCATGAAGATGGGACCGGAGTCACCGGACCATGTTGGCCATGATCAATGTTTTAATTAGTTTGGGCCACTGGGTTTTGAGTGTGTTACCGTTGAAAATGTGACTGGAAATTTGTATAGAAGTGATGATGTCTCTTTGTATCACGCCCACACGAATCAAATTCTGATATCGTTAGCGTTTTTGGCAGGCGGTTTTATGCATTAATGATCATGATATTGTTTGGTTATAGACAATTATGTTCAATTTGGGATGTATGATATGGTATGATTATGTTCAATTGTGAGCAAGTGGTGAGTGGTTAACTAGGATTGTTCAATTGGTTGGTGAATCATGTTTACTGAAAATAAACCTCTTTGAAGTTCTGTGAATTGCTGTCCATATAAGAAGACTTTTTCCTCTCACTCATGAGTATATTTAATTTTACACCAAAACAATGCTTTAGATATTATATTATGGTATATTATGTGGTTAGGATAAATTAATAACTTTTGAGAATTATTGTAAGCTATTCATTTTTAAGGGGTGGAAGACCACTTAAATATATGGGGAGAATTTCCTTATATATAATTAGTGGTTCAGAATGGTTTTTAAAAGTTTTCAAAATTAAATGGTTCTAAAATGAACCTTCCTTATATTATATTGTTATTATTATTTGTTAAAGTGATAATATATTTTATGAGTTTTTTTTTTCATTCCTAACTCCGCCAGTTTATCATATAAGTTGGTGGTGTAATAGGTATAGTAGTAGTGTAATATATGATTTTTTTTTTCTTTCTATTTTCAATCTCAAAGAATTTAGCAAAAAAGGTTTTGGTATCATAAGTAGAGTCGTGTAACATAGTTTTTAAGTCGTAAACTCAATCCTCTTGAGCGTTTGGGTTATTATGCCTTTTTTAATTTTATTTTCTTTATATTATCTTATTATGATATGATTCAAGTAATCAAAATCGTTCAGCCAGCCAGATTAGAGCAAGAATGTTGACAAAGACAATTGACTTATTATCACGGTGGAGATTGAGCTTCTGCCCGTCTTTTTTTTTGGAACGGTATCGATCAGGCGACTTTGGTCTCACGTGTAAACCTACCCTTGCGGGGCTATGTCCAAGGTCGATTACTCGGACCTCCGTGAGAACCAAGACACCCCCTCCTGAAGCTTTCTCCTGGCAGAAACCCCCTCCTGGGACAACATGGGGTAAAACTGCCTCCCCTTGGATTAGAACTTGAGTCACATAGTAACCAAAGCCCTAAGAGCCAAAGGGGTAATCCTAGTGGTTTTCTGCCCGTCTTTTAAGTCAAGTTCTACAACAAAGAGAAAACATTAAATTTCATAGAAGGAAACTCAAATGTGAACGCAATTATAATATTATTTATTATTATTATTATTATCTTCACATGCATACGCTGGCTGCCTGGCCAGCCATTAATTAACGCAAAAATGAAATTAGACTTTTGACTTATAAAAATGAAAAGACTTTTGACTTACAATTTTCTATGAACACCCAATTAATATTTAATAATGCCCCTGGGTAGATTTTATATAAAAAAAAATTATATGCATTCACTATCATCTTATCGGTAGAATTTTATGTCTTGAGTATCGTCTTCTCACTAGAATTTTTGAGTCCGTCCCCGTAGGATTTTTTTTTAAGCTTCGACACTGCACTCACAATCAGAAATGCAGAGGGCATAACCATACATTCACGAGTGTTTGGGTGATCAAGACACACCAGTCGAACTTATTTCAGAAAAAAATAATCTCAGTAAACGACCGGATGATAAAACCTGCAAAACTCAGTGATCAAACTAGTGACCTCTCGATTAACTAGCTAGTTTTTCATCAACTAGCATGACAAATCCTACTTTTTTTACTTACAATTGTATGTATATTCCTAGCTAGCTTATATATAAGTTAAATGGGGCAACCATCCTAAACAATTCGCTTCAATGGCTGTTTCCAAGCTCAATCTACCATCTCCCAATCATCATCATCATGGGTTTCTCATCAACCCTAAAATCAAGATCAACACTTTGATCACTTCTCAAGCGGTCACCGCAGCCGCCACAACAAGACGTCCGATCGAACACACGTCTTTACGGAACAAGATCCAAGGCTCCGGCACCATGCTCGATCCGATGGACCCCATCTTACGATCCGACCTCATCCGCTACGGTGAAATGGCCCAATCTTGTTACGAGGCCTTCGACAAAGACCCGTACTCAAAGTATTGTGGAAGTTGTAAAGTCCCGCCCCAGACCTTTTTCCAAGATCTGGGGATGGGAGATAGCTGCTGCTCCGGGTACGAGATCAGCAGCTATATTTACTCGAGCAACACGAGTAATCTCGTTCCCAAGTTTTTCACGGAGTCCGTTTATAAGTCGGACGGGCCGTGGAACTCTATGGTGAACTGGATGGGCTATGTGGCCGTCTCGAATGATGAGACGACCGCCCGGTTGGGGAGGCGGGATATCGCGGTGGTGTGGCGCGGGACCGTCACGAAACTAGAGTGGATGGAGGATCTTATGGACTTCCTTAAACCGGTTTCTGCTCAAAATTTGAAGAGCAAAGATCCAAATATCAAAGTCATGGCTGGGTTTTTGCATGTTTACACCGATAAAGATCAACGTTGCCCGTATTCAAAATTCTCTGCCCGTGAACAGGTCTCCCCTTTATTTTGTTATTATATTCCACGTCATCATATATATAATACGGATATTTTAGTGACACCGTATGTTTTTTTTTATATTTACCTGGCCTACACGTCACGGATAGCCTTATATGTGACGTATTATGCAGTGTGAGAAATTTGAGATTTGGTTGTGAGTGGATGAGAGAAAAAAACTAATGTTCATCTCTATATTTGAGGAAATACTGTATATTCTCTATATATTTTTAATATTTTTAAAGTAGTTATGAGTGAAAGAGAGAAAAAATAATGATAAACATATAAAAAATATTATTTAATTAAAAAGAAAAAAAAATATAGTATTTTTTAATTAAATCATAGAAATGTACATATAAAACCTACTGTAAATGCTCTAATAATCATCATAAAAATGTGTAATGGTTTTGGTGCAAATATACGGTTTAATTAAAAAAAATTATACAGATGTAATAATGTGGTTTGTGGAATATAAAACATTATACTTCATCGTGATATAGTGACCACGAAAAGAACGATCACAACCCCATCATGCCTAGGTGACGTTGTTTGAGGGCGTTATACATGCCCTATCACGCACCTATTTATCATTTTTATTAGCTAAGGTAAACATATATTCGTATTTAAAATCTCAGCTTTTGGCCGAATTAACGAGACTAACGAAGCTATACAAACAAAGAGGCGAAAAAATGAGCATCACGTTAACCGGACACAGCTTGGGCAGCGCTTTGGCGATTTTAAGCGCATACGACATAGCGGAATCGGATTTGGATAATCTTGATAACAAGCAAAAGATACCTATATCAGTTATGTCATTTTCTGGACCAAGGGTTGGCAACATAATGTTTAAAAAGAGAGTCGAAGAGCTCGGAATAAAGGTGTTAAGAGTCTTTAACGTCCATGATAAGGTTCCTAATGTACCGGGAGTTCTTGTTAACGAACGTGCCCCGCCTTTGGTTCGACTTGTAGCCGATTTGACACCATTTTTCTACTCGCACATTGGGGAGGAACTCGGTTTGGATCACACTAGATCTTCGTTTGTGAAAGAAAACTTGGACATCGCGTCTCTACATAACTTGGAACTTCTCTTGCATCTAATAGACGGGTATGTACAAATAACCCTACATTCTTTACAATAACAATGGCATGTATATAGAGGTTGGATTAAATAGGAACTTTGGTTTTGCCTAAAAAGAATATAAACACTAGAACTTTGACAAGTGTCACAATTAAGAAATAAGAGTAGGGGCATTTTAGTCTTCAAATAAAACGGTACGAATAATGTTGTGTTAACATAAAACAGTACATATATAAATTCAGTACATTTTTAATGCAAACAACATGATTATATGTGTTGTTTTACTTTAAAATAGTACAAATAATGTTGTATTAACGTAGAACAGTACAAATAATGTTATCTTGACGTAAAACAATATAAATAATGTTGTCTTAGCGTAAAATAGTACATAAATAAAAGAAGTACATTTTTAATACAAACGAGCACAATTATATGTATTGTTTTGCTTTAAAAATGCATAAAATGTGTTGTTTTAATACAAAACAATATATTAATAGTTGTTTTAATGCAAAACAAAACATACAATGGAAAACAATACAAATCATATTGTTTTATATACCCAAATTAAAGAGAAAAAATGTTCGTTTTTATGGTGTAATTCTTATAAAAAATAATAACAATAATATTGTATGAAAAAATTATAAAATTTAAAAACCATGTGGGAAACTTAAAAAAGCAGGCTATACCAAAATACCCCCCACACCTTAATTGAATAATTTCCTCTTATCTTATTGTACTCGAATCTCAGTCATCCATTGATTTGTAAAATTAATGGATAAGATCTCTTCCTATTATCTTTAGGCTAAATATGTTCTTTAGTGTATATAACTCTATGTATATATACATATTTATTGAGAACCATTATTATGATGAGAATCATGTAAAAGGCATATGCACACATTACATATTCGTTTAATGGTGAACAAATTATAGGTATCATGGAAAAAAGAACAAATTTTCTCTTGCGAGTGGAAGGGATGTAGCATTGGTGAATAAGGATGGTGACATATTGAAGCATGAATGCTTGATACCACCAAAATGGTCACAAGTGGAGAACAAAGGGCTTAAAAAAAACCAAAATGGAGAATGGAAGCTACCGGAACAGAAAGGAATCGAGGATCATCTAAGACATAAAGATGTTGAACTTCATCTTAGGAAGCTAGGGTTAGCCTAGCTAGCTTCAAAAGTTAATTTGAAGACTATACAAGTACATATCATAAGGTTGTGAAAAACGTTCGATTGGTCAACTGGGGATAATGGATTAATCGGTATGGATCAGGAATTAATCGTCCTTTATAAGATTAATTGATAATAGGTTAAAGACTGCTAAGAGATTAGTCGATGATTAATAGGAAAATTGACGAGATTTTTAGAGCCATACTTAATATGTTTATACATATTTATTTTTAGTTTATTCTTTGGATGTACATTTTTCAATGAAAAAGATATGGGTCCACTTTTTTCTTTAAGTTTATAGAAGTGGGTCGACCCGTGCGTTGCCGCGGAGCCGAACCATTTTAAAAGACCGATTAGCCATGCCATAGGAGTTGACCAAATGAGGCAAGAATAGCAATAAAAAAGGATTTGCACAAATCAATGTAAAAAAACAGCGATACGTAAGCAAAGGCAAAACGCCATGATCTTTACACCTTGCCTTCTTTTCTCTCTTTTTGCCTTGAGAAGGCCCTTCCTGAATAGGGAATAAAATTAGATATACATAACAAAAAATTACATCAAACATCAGAAGTTGTCTATATAACTTGACCTTAGAAATTTATGCATTTTCTGTAGAAGTTAAACATTAGTGTGGACTAAAAGATTACAAAGATTAGAAACAGTTACACTTAAAAGAATTTTATACGGTATATCATATAAGCATTCAAATAAAAAAAAAACCAGGTGCATCAAGTACGTGCATTTAATAAAATGTATAAAAACAATAGTAAATCAAAGATTATAACAAATATCACCTCTTCAGCAACTTTCTCTGTCAATCACTCAGGTAACCTGAGCACAGTGATCTCTGCCTGGGTTTCCCCTAATTCCCAATCTTTATTTGCCAAAAAAAATCAAAATCTGAAACTGCAAAAATTAGCCAAACGCTCCATCAGATCAATATGCATTGGATATGAGCAGCCCTCACCTCTTTAACACGACTTATAGCTACTGTTTTTTTCTGCTCTCACCTCACACTAAATTCAGCAACTAAGGCATTTTCTTGCCTATATAAGTTTTAATGTAGTATGAATTAGATAGCCAAATTAGATATTTTAATCAAGATTATCACAAATTAATACTATTACATGTAAAGAAATTAGAGAAACCTAAATCAAACAGTACAAAATAAGAGATTGCACCTAAATCAGAACAGTACAAAAGAAAACCCATACACACATGCAACAACGAAAATAACACAAAACTATGTTCCATTCAATTCTGTTAAATACTTGCTGCACAAATTAAACTAAAGTATATGCCATATAGATGGTCAAGTGGGCTTAATGGGTTTCTGGAAACGGGCTGCATTTGGAGGTGAAACATGTGTTGATTCTGGTCAAATGAATTATCTTTAAGTGATTTTATTTAGATTTAGAAGGTCACAATGGTGTCATGTTAATGGTTAAATTAAAAAAAAAATGTTATAACCAAAACAAAGTCTTGAACTTTCAGATCATGTCACGGATGAGAAGATCAGCTACTTTGAGCAGAAAAGTTAACATTATCATATGTGAAAAGAAGCTCACCTTCTTTGACGAAGAGTCCTTTCCTAGGAAGAAAGTCGGTCACGGTGTCTAAAAATCTAACCTTCGATGCGGCTCCTGTAGTGTACAACAGAAAACCCATTAACTTTGAATACTAAAAATGCACAAACAACAATTTAGAATAGTCTAGAAGCAAAAACAAAACCTAATAGCACCAAACCCAGAAACAATTATCCATGATAGAAAAGCATTCTTTACCTTCGATAATATCACAGAGAAGGAAGATCCACGACCCCAGATCTGAAAAACAAAGCCATGTAAAGGGTAAATCGAAGCAAATTAAAAGCATAGTACGATTCATCGGAACCCTAAAACGAAACTGAGAGAGAAGATGATGGGTACAGAGATCCATGTCATCGTCTTCATTTATCGCCAAATCCGTTCAACCTCCGGCCTTCCTTTATCGCTACATCAGTCACGTCAACAACCAGGTTTCCTATAAAAAAACCCTAATTTCTTACGATGGGGTTCCGCCATATTATTGCCAAAATCGTTGTTGTGCGCCGCCGTATTAAGCCACAACCACCATCACCGCTCCTCACCAACCACCGTCTCCATCCGTCGCCGCCCTCCCGCTCCTCACCAACCACCGTCTCCATCCGTCGTCACCCTCTTGAGCAAAAGAGATAGAGAGAAATTGGGTTCTAGTTGGAGATGGAAACTAGGGAGGATAATTGTGTGTGAAGGTGGAGAAATGAAGAGTTGGTAAAAATGAGTACTCTTGCTCAACTAACTCCTGTCCTGCAATCTAAAAAATATATAGAGGAAAATCCGGTGTTTGACTATTTCAAAGATTTAGGTGGACCAAATGAGGAAAAATGGGGAATAAGTGGGCTTCATCATCTGTTTATTTTTTTAGTGTTATAGAAAGGTTGTACAATGAGCATAAAAGGTTGTAACTTAGGCAAATATGGATTGTGCAAGAATAGGTTGTACACACTGCATAAATGGCTGTACAATGCATGCTTTATAGACTTGTAAATTGTGGAGAGAAATTTGTACTATATGTTGTATTATGTATATATAGGGGGATAACGATTGTAAAAGAATTTAAATACCGGTAGATTTAATTAAAACAAAACTAACCAATTAGGCAAAATACACATGTATATACACCTATAGGAAGATTTTAGAATTTTGGCCATCTGAATGGTGTGATGGTCTAAAGTTGAAAAGCGTATCATGTAAGATGTTATAAAATGATGAAAAAAGTGTGTAGTGGGTGAGTGATAGTGTGAATGTTGCGTGAATGTGAGGTTTTTATAAAGAGAGTAAAGTAGGCGGACTGGGACTGCGGAGCGCAATTGATAGCACCGTTGCGCAGCAGCATCGGTCCCCAATTGGCGTTAGGAAAAAAAATTAGATCCTGACCCCCAATTGATATTTTCAAGCTTCGCCACTGCATACTACCGCCGGTTCCGACTCCCATAAATGAAAATGCGTGAGCATATGGATCGTCTACTCAATCTAGCTATCCGGACATCAAAACGTAATTAACTGATTGTTTTATTGATCAAAATGAACAATTACAATCAGTGAAAACACAGAGAAATGACACAGAGATTACACACTCAGAAACACACACTTAAGAGATCTCGCACGCTCAGAAAACCCGAAAACAAAGACCAAACAACTATTTATACACGACTGGCCGAGCCTCCTCCGAACCCCAGGTTCGGCCGGTCCGAACTTCAGGTTCGGACCAGGTTCGGCCAACCCTAAATTGGCTTGAACTTGGTCTTCGTTCGATACTTCACACGACGCACATTTCAGGTATCAACAAACTCCCCCTCGTCGTGTGCAGTATCCACCTCTAATTTCTTCAACATCATCAAAACTGTATCTTCAATCAAGCTCCCCCTCAAGTTAAGATCTCGTTCGTCCAATGAGATGAATCTTCGAACAAACTCCTCCTCAACTCGATTGTAGCTCAGTCTTGAATACTTGATGACATTCAGTTCATCTCTGGTCTTTATCAACAGCTTCAGAAGACTTGAAGTTGTGATAACTTGCACTACAGCTTCCTGCATCAAAACTTAAATAATCTTGGCGCAAAACATCTCTTTGAGACTCCAAGATATGTTTTTGAAAATTGATTTTATATCACGTGTTGATCGGATCGAAAGTAAAATAGAAATAAAATCTTTTTGGCTTTTTGAAAAGTTTATATCAAAACAAACCTAAAATCTTTTTGAGTCTTCAAAGTTATGCTAAAACACACCAAAAATCTTTTTGTACTTTTCATGATATGAATTTAAATTGCAATACAGAATCAGACACTATTTTTTGGTATGAGAAAGATCACTATACGGGATCATATTGGTCACAACGCACTGAACTACACTTCAATTTCAATTAATTGAAGCACACAAGTCAAGCTGATTGCTGGTATAATTTGTCCATCTTAAGCTCAAACACAATCATACTCATAACATCTGGATATGTTAAGGTATTGATTAGATTTGCTTTGACCAGTGTATCCCACACTATCAGACATATTCAGACATTTTCTGTTTTTCTTTCTTTTCCTTTTGTGTGATAGCATTTGTGAAAATTCACAACGCATAACATTTTTCATGATTCAGTCAACTGTGTTCCATGCAAAAAGAAATAAGAACGTTAAATCGTCTACCTTAAGGTCGATCTTTCGATACGCAGATAAGGCCTCGGATTTAACAAAATAAAGAAAATAAAACAAGTTGAAGTTGTATAACTCAACAACAATCAGGTCGGTACTCCCGTACACGCAGAGAAAGTCCGATGAGTTATACGAAACACCAAAGAAAATAAAGCAGAACGTCAAACGAACAACGATCAGGTCGGTCTTTCGACACGCAGAGAAAGTCCGATCGTTTGACAAAATAAAGAAAATCAAACAAGTTTAAATCTTTGCAAAATGAACACATGTGTACACAGTGACTTCTCATTACTATTGTCACACTTATTTTTCTTTTTGTGTCATGAAATACGCATCAAGATGTTGTCCACATGGTCAAGCATTAGTATTTAGTGTATATCACATCTGAATACTTTCTGATTTGTCAAGCCTACCAAGCATATCAAACAATGATCTTATGGCCCTTTCATCTACTCTATCCATGAGTCAGATACGTATGCCAATGTGCCATCATTTCCCAATGATCAATTTCTCACAATTTTTATATTGTGCATGTATTCACCTTCCTTCATTATATATTTTGCATGTATTCACCTTCTCCCCATACCATGCATTTTCTCAATTACTCCCCCTTACTTACAATTCTCCCCCTTAAAATGAAAACTCTATTTTTGGATTTTCATTTTACACAAAAACAAGACTCTATTTTTGGCTTTTTGGAGAAAAAAAACTTGTAAACAAATAAAAGTGATCAATCAACACGGATATGTTGCAGTGTTAAAATTCAGAAAATTTTGCATGTTAGAAAGATATAGCATGAAATTTAAATTAAGCAGAATACTCCTCCATCAACAACTTTTCAATCGTCGATAGGTCTTCTAGAAGTACCTGCACACTGGTCAAACTGATTAGTTCACAAATGACCCGAAGCGGATCGCTTCTGGTCGACCAGTATCCTGATTTTGCTTTGAAACCACCTTAGGTTTCCATTCCTGTTGTTTTGGTAAGTCAGTTTTCGATGAAACAGTCACAGGTAACTGTAATGATGAACCTACAATTTGATCCTTTGAAAACTTTGGAACAAAACGTTTTTGTTTGTGAAAGAATGTAGGCTCAACTTCATCAAAAACTCTGCCTTGTTCATTGAAGAACTTAGGTTGGGCAGGTTTACCAAAAACTGGTTTCTTGTGAAACCTTGAATTTGATTCAGCAGGAAGTGGACAATCTTTTGCCATGTGCCCTCTTTGACGGCAAACATAACATAAACGTGTCGATTTGTCCCACTTTTGATGTTCCTGCACAGAATTACACACATGAATATCTCTAACATGATCAGAATGAGAATCATATACCTGATGACGATGATCATGCACCCATTTAGATGTTGGGCTACGAGATTGAGAGCTTTCAGAAGAAATATCAGCTTTCACAAATACTTCAGAAATTTTCCGAGCATCCACGCAGTGAAGAGGAAATTTTTTGTCAGAAAATAACTGTTCAGAACCTTTGAGCTTGTAAAACCTTTCAGGTTGAACTTTGTCTGCTTTGAACACATCCTTCTTCATTTGCTTCATTTTAAGCTTCTTTAGATTTGATGATTTAGATGCTGGACCCTTCTCAACTTGAACATGCTTTTCTTGAAATCCCAAACCAACTTGTTTACCAGAAATCTTCTCCTCAGAATTTGAACTCTGGTGTCCATTCTTAGCCAACCTGGTGAATTCAGCTTTCACATCAGTGATTTTCTTCTGATCATAAAAAATGGTCTCATCAATTTCAGGTTGAGACTGAATCTTGTCACTTGATGTAGCCGATTTCTCATTATCAGCAGAGGATGAACCCGAAACAAATTTTGGTGCTGAAGGAATCTCAGACTTCAAAGTCTTTTTCTTGTTTTTCTTGTTTTTCTTCTTCTTTACCACCTTTGCTTCTTCTGAAGTAGACGATGAAACTTTGGAATAATCAAAATCATCAACCTGTTCCTTCACTTCTTTAAATGCTTCCTTGATATGAGCAGGGGGTGATGCAGTTTTGTCAAACATTCTTTCAAAATTGGCATCATTTGCTAAAAAGCTTGTAAAAACTTGAGAATTTGAAACATTATTGAGAAGTCTTTTAGCATCAAGAACTTGAATGTTAAGATCAGAAATTTGCTGTTGAGCTTCTGCAAATTCCTTTTCTTTAGCAATCAAACGCTTGGCAACTTTGTGAGTTTCAAATTTTTGTAAGCGAAGATTATCAAGTCCTTCATGTAACTCCTTCTTCAATTTAGCTTCATTCGCTGCATCTTCTGCCTCTTCCTTCCATTTCTGCACATCTTTCACCAATTCATCCTTTTCTTCACAAATTTCAGCTTTCGAAGTTTCAACAGTCTTCTTATCTTGCTTCAAAACTTCTAAAACGTCATTCAACAGTTTGACTTCAGTAATCAAACCCTCATTCTTCAAAACCAAATCCTTTTCACATTCTTTAGAAATTATCAATTCTGACTTGATAGCATCAAATTTTTCAGTCAGTTGCTGAACTTTCTTCATCAACAATACATTTTCCTTCATCAAACTCTCCATGTCTTCAGCAGATGCATAAGAACTTGGAATAGAACTAGTATCAGAACTAGAATCTGAACTAGTATCTGAACAATAATCTTCTTGTAAATCATGAGTAGCTAGTAAAGCTGATGAATCATAACCAAAATGTTTACCCCAATCAATAGCACCATCTTTCTGAACTGTCAAAGCTGTTGTCTTGCCTGTGTTACTTGTAGATGGTTGAGTAAAACCAGGTTTGGATGATTGTGGAATATCAGATTTCTGTTGACATTCTTTGGCAAAATGTCCAAGTTGTTGACATTTATAGCACTTTAACTTTGACTTGTCGAAACCCAACTTATCACCAGAAATACGTCTTCCATGTTTCTTGAAAAATCTCTTTGACCGTTGACATAACATAGCATATTGCCACGAAACATCCAATTCAGTCAATTGATCATCATCAAGTTCATCAAGATCTTCACTGGTTAACTTTGAATCAGCAACATTTTTGAGAATCAAACCGAAAGATGATGAAATCAATGCAGAGATCATTTTGGCACAATCCTCCGTTGATTCAGCCGAGAAAGCACTTTGAGTTGAAATATTCGGAATTGTGAAATTGCAACCTCTTGAAGAATTATTATCAGAATTTCCTGAAACTCCAGCTAGAAAAGCAACACTTGGTGCAGAATTTAAATTTGGTTTAGCTTTAGCATTCATGCTTGCTGAATTTTCACCATGATACAATTCCGGATTCTGTAAAGTAACACTTGACTTTTTGTTGTTTAACATTTCCATTTCCCGAGCATGAAGTTTTCCAGTAAGCTCGTGAAATGTTAAAGCAGGATAATCCTTGTCATGAGTAAGTAGCAAAACATAATTTTCCCACTTTTCAGGTAAAGCTTCCATGATCTTTTCCTTTAAATCCGCATCAGACTTTTCAATTCCAACCACCTTCAATTCACTAATCAAATGTGAAAATCTTGAAACTAGAGCAGTAATGTTTTCATTGTCATAATTCTGAAAATTATCAAATTCTTTGTTCAAAACTTTCTTTCGACTCTTCTTATAATCAGCATTTCCTTCACATCTTGCGGATAAAGCATCCCATAATTGCTTAGATTTCTTACAAGTGCTAAATTGATGAAGCAATTCAGTAGGTAATGCCATAGTAAGATAACCATAAACTTTCTTTTCAAGCTCATAACTTTTTCTTTCATCACCATCAAAGTCTTGAATTTCTTTAAGATCTCCATCTTCCATTGGTCGTTCATACAACTTTCGAATTGGAATCCATAAATCAATGTCATTCGTGCTAATATAAGCAGAAAATCGTTTCTTCCAATTTTGGTAATCTTCAAGCTTTAACAATTTGGGAACTTTCTGACTTGTTCCAATTTCATTGTCAAAATTGAGCATAGTTTGCATTGCACTCTGCATCGCAGCAAACGCTTGAAAATCCGACATCGATGAAAAATTCGAAAAATTCTGATCTGTCCGAACTGATCCGAACCTACTGTACCCTCCGAACTTCCTCCGAACTCGTCCGAACTTCACCGAACTACCTCCGATCTCTCACCGAATCTCAAAAACTCCGAAGATCCTCCGATCCTAGTCCGAACTCTCACCGAACGAACTCCGAACCTATAAAGACTCCGATCTAGACCGAACTGTCACCGAACTCTCGCCGAACGCCTCCGAGCTACCGCCGAACCTCAAGTTCGGAGCGGTTACTCCGAGCTTGCCCAGCAACCTCCGAATCTCGAAGACATTTTTCGAAAACTCGCAAAAACGAACTGATTTTGACGAAACTCGATATGGTGGATCAGAAAATTCGATAGAAAATGGTTTAGGAACAATTTTGACACAAAACACACGTCAGAAATGATCGAAAACACGTAACGAAACTCGAGATCACTTCGAAAACGTTCAAAAATCCGACAAATAGCAACCACAAATCAGTAGAATGAACCAGAAAGCTCTGATACCACTTGAAAATGCGTGAGCATATGGATCGTCTACTCAATCTAGCTATCCGGACATCAAAACGTAATTAACTGATTGTTTTATTGATCAAAATGAACAATTACAATCAGTGAAAACACAGAGAAATGACACAGAGATTACACACTCAGAAACACACACTTAAGAGATCTCGCACGCTCAGAAAACCCGAAAACAAAGACCAAACAACTATTTATACACGACTGGCCGAACCTCCTCCGAACCCCAGGTTCGGCCGGTCCGAACTTCAGGTTCGGACCAGGTTCGGCCAACCCTAAATTGGCTTGAACTTGGTCTTCGTTCGATACTTCACACGACGCACATTTCAGGTATCAACAATAAAAACTCCATTTGAAAAACTAGATCCTGGCAGGTGCCACGTCAGGTGCCACATAGGAGGAAAACAGTCCACGTCAGTTGCCACGTAGACAACAAACTAACACCGTTAGTGAAAAACTAACGGTGTATCATTAGAATCTAATACTCACAAAACTTGTATTATTGTATGGAAATTTCAAAACTCGTATTATTATCCGCCAACAAGAACCAATAATCTCTAGCTCAATTGGCTAGGAGGAGGTACCCAAGACATTATAAAGGGGAGGTCTTGGGTTCAAGTCTTACTTGTAAAAAATATAAACAAATGGGGGTTACAAGCTGTGTCAGGAGATTTCTCACATATGATGAGTTTCCTCCTGATGGGGATTGGAGATAATCGGATGGGTGGGTAATGCCCTCGTCAGTGATCTAAATTTACCGTTAAAATAAAATTATCCGCTAACAAAATAAAATTTATATTATTAAAATACATTTTTCCAAAAAAATAAAAGCTTTATTTGTTGGTCGTGTTTAAGAAAAGCAACACTCGTCGACACTAAAAACAAAATGATAATAATGTCATGAAATGATGAATAACAAATTAAGAATGTCACTCTCTCCTACCACGTGTTGTGTACGCGTATGGTCCGTTTTCCTTGGCTGTCAAGCTCAACTGCCAAACAAGCTACCTATTTTGGCATCATATCATATACACTAGCCACTTACCCGGGTAAATACCCGGGGCTAGAACGTAAAAAAAAGATATATATAAAATATATAAACGTATATATACTATCGAAAGAAAAACTAATCGGTAAAAGAAAAATTTATAATATAAAGAAGAGTAAACTTCTATTTTAGTCCTTGACGTTTGCTATTTTAATCGATTTTAGTCCAAACTTTTTAGAATTTCCAATTTGGTGCCTCACATTTCATTTTATAATCAATTTTGGTCCAATTATTAGTTTCCTTTTAAAATAATCTCTTAGTTGACTTTGGTTGACCCCACCTTAAGGGTATATTTGTCCATTTACCTTGTCTTTTATAATTTTTAGCCTAATATCTCTTTAAAAGCCTCCAAATGGACAGATATACCCTTAAGGTAGGGTCAAGCAAAGTCAACTAAGAGATTATTTTAAAAGAAAACTAATACTTGGACCAAAATTGATTATAAAACGAAATGTGATGCACCAAATTGGAAATTTTGAAAAGTTTGGACTAAAATCGATTAAAACAGCAAACGTCAAGGACTAAAATAAAAGTTTACTCTATTAAGAAAAAAAGTCAATAACGATTACAAATTCGAGAAGATAGATTTATAAACTATATTTCTTGTTACATTGGTTGGACGACCGTCTTCATCCAAAATCAATATCTTCAGGCCCTTCTTGCTCTTCACCCTTGATAACGCAACGTATAACTGACCATGAGAAAAGACGGGATCTTTCAAGTACAGTCCAACTCTCGAAAGAGACTGACCCTGGCTTTTGTGTATAGTCATAGCAAAACAAACAGAGATCGGAAATTGTCTTCTCTTAAACCGAAAAACAACTCTTTTATCTGTTGGAACCAATGAAAGTCTAGGAATAAAAGTCCTGAATCTGATATTGCTTCCGGGGATAACCACCGCTTCAATAACATGCTTCCCTAGAGATACGATCTGAAGACCTGTTCCATTACATAAGTCATTCCTCTGATCAATGTTTCTAAGCAACATAACAGGAACACCAACTTTCAGCACAAGACAATGATTTGGAATTCCAGATATATGTAAACAATTCAGGACGTCTGGTGAGTATAAGTTATGATCAACGCCGTCACCTACAATCTCATCTTGACAAACAAAATCTGAGCTTAAATACTCATGTTCCTCACCGGGAACCAAAGAAAGCAGATGACTGTTGACATCATCGACAACCTCATTAGTTGGTGCGAGAATAGCTCTTTCAGACCAAAAAATCTTGTTCACCAAAGTTGTCCAGAAACGATGGATAAACAAAATCGATAAGATCGCTAACCGGATCTCATGAATCATGAATAAGAAGACCAGGAGGAATAACTATTTCTGACTCACCATCATTATCTCCACCGGCTTTTCCCTCACCAATATCCAAAAGCCATTGAGCAAAATCACTTGTTTCTTGTATCTCTGATGGATTGTTACCTTGAAGAAGACGCATGTTTTTTGTTAACTTTAGAACCTTGCACTTTCTCCAAATCTAAGATGAAGTAAGGCAGGAAGTGACAACATCTTGATTTGAAGCGCCTTGCATAACGGGAAGAATCTGTCTAAAATCTCCACCGAAAACAACAACTTTACCACCAAACAAAGGTCGATCCGCCATGTTAATATCGGTACATAAAACATCCTTCAGACTTTTATCTAGAGCTTCAAAGGCATGCTTATGTATCATAGGAGCCTCGTCCCATATAATCAACTTTGTTTGCTTAAATAAGTCTGAAATGTCACTATGACGTGACATGGTACAAAGCGAGTCCTCGGTAAAATTGGGTGGTATGTGGAACCTAGAATGAGTTGTTCGACCTCCAGGTAACAAAAGCGAAGCAATACCACTTGAGGCAACAGTTAAAACAATCTGATTTCTTGATCTAATTGCAGTTTACAGAGTATTCCACAAAAATGTCTTTCCAGTACCACCATATCCGTAAACAAAAAACACACCTTCGTCTTTATCAACGGCATCCATTATCTCCTTAAATATTGATCTTTGTTCATCTGTTAAAGAAGAATGAAGACGCTCATACTCGCTTTCCTGAACTACCGTGTCATAGTCGAGCTGCTCATTGATAAGGACGTTATTGGCGGAATAAAGAGAAGGGTGATATGCAAGGATCATAAACAAACTAAATTTAGTTTCAGCCACTTACCCGTGTAAATACTCGGGTCTAGAACGTAAAAAAAAAATATATATATAGTTATATATACTATCCAAAAAAAATCTTATCGGTAAAACAATATTCAATAATAAAAAAAAAAATCAATAACAATTACAAATTCGAGAAGATAGATTTATTATTTATACACTATATTTATTGTTACATTGGTTGGACGACCGTCAACATCCAAAACTAAATTTAGTACAAAATCTGTAGATTAAGAAAAGACAAATGTACAAAATAAAGAGAAGGGTGATATGCAATGATCATAAACAAACTAAATTTAGTTTCAGCCACTTACCCGGGTAAATACCCGGGTCTAGAACGTAAAAAATATATATATATATATAGATAGATATACTATCCAAAAAAATCTTATCGGTAAAACAATATTTAATAATAATAAAAAAAATTCAATAACAATTACAAATTCGAGAAGATAGATTTATACACTATATTTCTTGTTACATTGGTTGGACGACCGTCTTCATCCAAAATCAAGATCTTCAGACCCTTCTTACTCTTCACCCTTGATAGCGCAACGTATAATTGAACATGAGAGAAGACAGGATCTTTCAAGTACAATCCAACTCTCGAAAGAGACTGACCTTGGCTTTTGTTTATAGTCATAGCAAAACAAACAGAGATCGGAAACTGTCAAACCTTTAAAAATATTAATAGAACTATTTATGGTTAAAATTACATAACACCATGAATTAGACACAACCTGGATGGAGCTAACTACTTGCAATGTTTTTCTTTGACCCGTTTAACCCACTATCTATTAGACACAACCTGGATGGAGCTATTTCCATATAAATAGATTGAAATTGTCTCACCGTCATTTAGGACACACTAAAGATTGAATACCTCAAATGAGGCTTTTCTAATGCTTGGATTCTCAACAGTTGGCGCACACTACAGTCTTTTAGGCCCGTGTGTTACATAGGTTCATGTTTAACAAAAAAATCTAATAAAAACAATAATAATATAGTCAATAGTAAATGTACATCAAGGTGGAAAATGATATAATTACCGAAAATGATATAATTACCAAAGTCTAAGGGTGTAAACCGCTGCAAAAAAGAGCAACAACTATTGATACATAAGAAGGAACATAAGAAGGAACTGAACTGATTCATAAGAAGGACTTTTAAGAACTACACTCTTGCTCCCAAAAAAACTGAACTGTCCAACAACCTATTGCATAAGAAGAACACTTATAAACCAGATTCAATAGCTGATTGAGCCAATTAAAACTTTGACTATTCCAAAGATGAGAGGTATGTCCATCAAATTATTAAAACTCTTGCAATCTATGTAAAGCCAACGTAAACATGTTGTTCTTTCTCATGAACTTCAAAACGGGTTATTTTGAAAGATATGACAGACACGTGAAAGAATGCATCCTTAGTCAGTGATCTAGCACGCCTTGTGAAAACTGCCAAAGTAGCAAATAACAAAATAAGATTTAATCACATGAAATGAAAGTAATAAAATTACTATGATACTATCGGGTCAGCAAACCAATTGAAGCGTCATATATGCCAAACATTACATCTTGTAAACTGAGTAGTTTTCCAATCTTAACCATAATGACCACCATGTGCTTCAAACGGTTTTTTATCCGTAGGAAGTTCACCCTGAAATCCAAATTAGTAAATAGAACTTAGCTCATAAATAATATTTTACACACCAAACAACCACGTTTTCATGTAACTCCAATAAGTATATTCAAAATCTTGTTAGTAAAAAGCATGATACATATTACATTTTAAACATTTGAAAGCAAACCTCTGGTTTATTTGATATGCTATATGATGTGGAACTATGAACTCTTAATTATTCAATTCAAGTTCAGTAGCTAACCCTGTTACATAAGCCTACATCTTGTCTGCATTGTTCAAGGTGTAGCAGCTTGGTATGCTTAGGGGTCACATCTCCTTTATCCTCTGTAACCTAACCTGTAATCATTGAGTGAAGCTATTTAAGTTAAAAACGCTAGTAAAAGGACTTAAATTAACTTTGCCCAGCCATTAGTGACAACTTTGTTCCCAACATTTGTGGTGCCAACTGAAGAATTCGGGGATGAAATCTGGGATGGTGTATTCCATGCTAAAAACAACATCCTGGTAACAAATAGATAAATAAAAGATGTAAGTATTTAAATTATCACCGTGTATGATCTAATGCAACATGACTAAAGAAACAGAGAGGGTTCTAAAAGTTAGAACCTTTCCTATGTAAAACTTATTCGACCTATTACCCGACCAAAAGAGAGAGGGTTGGAATGTATCGTCTTCTGTTGTAATCAATGTCATCCCACTCTCTCGTGTCATCTTTTATTACTTTTTGACCAAAACCCATTCGACCCGTTACCTGACCAACCTGTTTTGAGTCAAATTTAGATGACAATGATCGATTTTACCTTGAGAATCTTCTTTTCTCAGTCAAGATTTGTATCTTAAAGACAGCCAGGCACGTGTGTTGTCAATGAAACCTAAAAAATTGGGGGTTTTTACCATCTTCAACTCCAAGCTTTCCAAATATCTTTTACCTCTGCACAAAAAAAAGTTACTGAACCATGTGAAAAAATTTGAGGGTTTTAGTTTCCTCTTCTCAAAAATGTCTGCAAAGGTATGTAAAATTTATTTTGCATTCCTTTAGGATAATAGGATAATACCTACCTTATAAAGTTGGTTGTTGAAGCAATATTAAATTAATAAACTTTTACGTAAATAATTTATCCTTTGTTTTTATGTAGTTTGCAAGAACATCGCTTGTGATCTTGAGAGTTTTTGGTGTAAATATACGTTGATAAACTTTGATGTAAATATAAGATACTACCCATAATGTGCAGTATCAGTTTGCTCACTACCGGAGATCTTAAAATTACTTCTTTCCATCACCTGCAGCCATATAAAACATGAGAAAGGCACAACACCATATCCCCTATTGAACCCATCCAAACCTATAAAATAAATAAACAAATCCCATGACTAATAGGAAGAATACAGGTGGTATGCATCTCTTTTAAGGCAAAGAAATTTATTAAAATAAATTGTTGAAATACTCAGTCCCCTAATTCATAGGAAAATAATCTCCAATTGTTGCCAAGTAAAGATTGCATAGGTGCCAGACAACATGTCCTAAGCTCTTTGTCATAACCTATATCAACATAAAACCCAGAAAAAACTTGTAATCATAAGTTCATAACACGAATAAACACAATATAATTTAAAAGTAAATTCCTACATCAAGAATTATGTGATATACCAATAGAGCAATCTCAAAAATTATACGATATACGAAAAGATAAATACACCTATGACTATTGTAGCAATCTCAGTCCCTGAATTTTTTTTAACAATATACAGAATCCATGACAGTCAATTAATGAGAATAAGAAACATACATATCTGCAATATAAACAAAGTGAATGCTTAAAACAAAGAAATTAGTAAATGAATATAAGAAACATACATATCTGCAATATAAACAAAGTGAATGCTTAAAACAAAGAAATTAGTAAATGAATGGAAGATGATAAGAAAACCTAACTTTATATCCAAAATCACAAAAAGGAAAAATCGTACCTTCATTGCAATAAAGAAAACTTAAAACTTCAATATAAAATCCTCAAAATAGAACAATCAGTTATAACTTTAACAAAGAACAAACAATCGAACCTTGATTTAGAACAAAGAATTGACTCCCTCGCCTACGTAATCATCCCAATCCTGGATAAATCTTGTAACCCTTGCCTCCGGATTAAGAACTATCTTGAAGAAAGATGTTTTCATATTGATCCTGAAAATGTATAATTCATGGATGAAGAGGATTAGATAACACATTATTAGGATGAAGAACCTAAAGAAATAACATTAACATAAACCAGAATAAATTGTAAAACTTTACTTGTTCTAAATTTAAGATGTCCGATATCAAACAAAGATAACAAAACTTGGATATAAGAATCGATATCAAACAAATGCATATAAATTGGATATAGCCGATATCAAACAAAAGCCTAAAAAACAGAAACGCTAATGAAGCACTAAAACAAATAATCGAATTTGCATATAACATTAGAGAATCACCACAAATTGATCGATTGGAGAACAAAGGAAAAACTCATAATCAGCTTTAAGTTACCTAGTTGAAGTTGATTTCTCAGAAATCTTCAATAATCGATGGTCAAGAATCCGATTAACAATTGATGGAGGAGAGACGATTACGTGAACGGAGAAGGCAACGATGAAGGCAGCGATGGAGATTTGTTTTCGATCGCCAAGAAATAAGAGATGAAGCTCTGCAAATCGTATGATGGAGGAAGTGGTGAGGAAATGAAATGACGGTGGGATTTTCCTTACGTTGAACGGAAGAAGGAGGCGGAGACCGAGAGAGGGTTTCACGAAAACCCTAATTCGCTGGAAACAAATGAAGTCACAGACGGTTTTTTGGCTTATATAGTCGGGTCAAAAAACCCGACTTTCATGACCCATACCCGCGAGAAATTTCTACACAAACCGTTTTTTTTAAATTATGGAAAACTAATAAGATGACACATAGGATTTGTATTTGATTAAATGATGCCACGTCAGCATGTGATGATGTGGACACACTAAATATAGGCCATCTCAACATAATATGTTTTGTTTAATATATAGGTAGATATATATATTCTTTTTTTTTATTATTTTTTTAATTGATTCAAATTGCACTCATGAGGATTACTCTGCCCCACGTCAACTCCTACCAAATCCACACAACTTGTGTCTTTTTCTAGTATTTGAAGTCTTATGATGCTACAAATGTCAATCTCATTACAATCAAATCCAACATTTAACCGATTTTTTATTAGTTTTGAGAAGTGCTCCAAAAAACACATACTTTAAATCATAAATAAATACACACATAATCATGATCATCAGGGAGGGGTGAAGTCTGGACCGAAAGTCGGTTGGGGCTGGAAGTCTGGGGGCAAAAAAGGATGATGCCGAACTATGTAAATAAATTATTTCGAACCAAAAATGTATAAATCTATACTACCGAGCGAAAAAATAGATGACGACTGGATCCGGTCTGACCCGAAAAAAGCTTCGCCCTTGAACACATACATTTCTATATAATCATTTAAAAAAGGAAAATTGGATTTTATTAATCCAAGTTATTACTAGTTGGCCGATATTAATCCCAATTAAGAAATTGGCCTACATTAATCCCAATTATCATGGTTTTGAAATTCATTGGACCGCCGTTAGTTTTTGTTAAACTTCGTTAGTATTTTGCTGACGTGACAGTCTATTTTGCTGACGTGACAGTCTATTTTGCTGACGTGGCATCACCAAAATCTAACGGAGTTAACAAAAAACTAACGGAGGACCAATGAATTCCAACACCATGATAATTAGGATTAATGTAGGCTAATTTCTTAATTAAGATTAATATCGACTAAGTAATAAATAAGTTAGATTAATAAAATCCAATTTTTCTTTAAAAAACAATGTGCTAAATCCGCCATTTGAATTTGCAGTCTAACGAGAATAACGGCAATGTGTCAGTATTTTAACTTTTAAAACGGAGTATCCAATACGTGAATTTACAAAAAAAAAAAAAAAATTACAATTTTATTTGTACTTTACGTGTATGATATGTGTGCATTCTTTCTTATTTCTGTCGGCAGAGATAATCCCACAAAGCCACTCTGTCACAATAAAGCGACATAGATATTTTCACCTCCTCAATTAATGCACTTATATCATTGCCATTAATATCCAAAACCCTCACCTTTACTTGTCCTTTATTCAACCTGCAACTTTACTTCTTCTCTTTTAATTCCTTTCTCCAACTGTAACCTAACAACCTCCCTCCAATCTCCATTATCCTTCCAATCACATTTGTAAAAAAAAATAAAAAAAAAAAGATGGATTTGAGTTCATTCATCACCTCATTGTTAACTTCGTTCCTGATATTTGTGATTCTCATGGTTTTATTCGCGCTATTGAGCACAAAACCAGGTAACGCCGTTGTGTATTATCCGAATCGGATCCTCAAAGGCTTGGATCCGTGGGAAGGGAGCAGATCCAGGACCCGTAACCCGTTTGCTTGGATCCGAGAAGCTTTTTCTTCGTCGGAACAGGATGTTGTGAATATGTCTGGTGTTGATTCCGCTGTTTACTTCGTCTTCTTAAGCACTGGTTCGTTGCATATGTATACATACATATATATATATATATATATATATATATATAGATATATATCCTTCTCTCTCTCTGAATTTTGAATTAGGGCTTTTTTATTTGACTTTTGCTTGGATTATTTTAATCTGGATTTGGATTTTTTAAGCTGTTGAGTTGTTAATGATGTTACTTTCCTCTTTTAGCATGAATAATGCTTTAGAAAAGTTTATAAATTTGTCCTGAATTAAAGACCTAATCCTAAAAAGGTAAGTGCTAATTCTGGTCAAATCCTAAGTTTAGGGCTTAAATTAACACCAAAACTAGAGCTAATTCATGTTAAACTGCAATTCTAGGGCTAATTAACTATGTTAAAGGAGCAAATTTGCTGTAAGATATATGATTGTTGAAACAAAGTACTAAAATGGCAGAACAAATTGCAGTGGTGACTAAATCAACAAGTTTTTGAACAAATTATCAAGATATGTTGGTCTAATTAGGGCTACATGTTAATCAAGTATCTAACACCAATGAGGATTAAGAGTGAATTATGTGTGAATTTGGTCAATGGTTAGAGTCATGCCATTGACCGTAGAGTGGAATCAGGAGTAAATTATGTGTGAGTTGGGTCAATGGTTCGAATCATGCCATTGACCATGGAGTGGAATTAAGAGTGAATTATGTGTGAATTTGGTCAATGGTTCGAGTCATGCCATTGACCGTGGAGTGGAATCAGGAGTAAATTATGTGTGAGTTGGGTCAATGGTTCGAGTCATGTCATTGACCGTGGAGTGGCATTAGGAGTAAATTATGTGTGAGTTGGGTCAATGGTTCGAGTTCGAATCATGTCATTGACCGTGGAGTGGAATTAGGAGTAAATTATGTGTGAGTTAGGTCAATGGTTCGAGTCATGCCATTGACCGTGGAATGGAATTAGGAGTAAATTAGATGGATGTGTGAGTTGACAGTTAAAAATATATAGGTTTAGGGTAAAATACATCAAGCAAAAACGCTACATCCATTGCGGATTGATCTGGGGCGTCCATCAAGATCATCCAACAGCCATGATCTATGGTGTTTCCGCCTATGGTGTTTTTTTTCCCCACCGAAAACGCCATAGGCGAAAACACCATAGATCTTGGCTGTTGGATGATCTTGATGAACGCCCCAGATCAATCCGCAATGGATGTAGCGTTTTTATGTGATGTAGCCTAACTCTCCTATATATATATATATATATATATATATATATATATATTAAGTATTCAATGTATACAATTTGTGGTTATTTTGCTGAACAATTTATTTTCAAACTGCAAAGTGTTATGAACTTATGATATTTCTGTTAACCTTTTTATTTTCTTTATCTTTCTTTTTCCAGTGTTTGGGATACTGCTACTATCTGGCATTATACTGGTACCAGTACTTGTCTCCCTTGCTTACACCGAAAAGAACCCGAAAATCGTGGATTCCACCGGCAAAAACGCTTTCGATGACCTCGACAAGCTCTCAATGGCACATCTCAAAGTTAGTTTTCAACAATTTCACACCTTTCTCTCTGAATTAGTAATAACATTACTACTGTTTACAGTTTACACTAAAAAACTGCTCTTTTCCAAAATCTTGATTTCAGGAAAAAAGCCCCAGGTTATGGGCATCTGTGGTAGCTTGCTATTGGGTTTCCTTAGTTACTTATGTCCTGTTATGGAAAGCATACAAACATGTTTCTGATCTTAGAGCTGCAGCATTGATGTCACCAGTAGCGAAACCCGAACAGTTTGCCGTTTTAGTTAGGGACGTACCCTCTTCGTCCGAAGGTTACTCCAGAAAAGAACAAGTCGATTCGTATTTCAGAACTATATATCCCGAAACGTTTTACAAGTCGATGGTGGTAACAGAGAACAAAGAAGTCAACAAAATCTACGACGAGTTAGAAGAATGTAAAAAGAAGCTCAGACGAGCGGTAATCATATACGAGGACTCGAAAAAAGTTAACCCCGAAGGTGTTCAGCCGACTCACAAGACTGGTTTTCTCGGTATTCTTGGTAAGAAGGTGGAGTCGATAAAGTATTATAACGAAAAGATCGACGAGTTGACTCCAAAACTCGAGGCTGCACAGAAGTCAACTCTTGCAGATAAACAACAAGGTGCAGCCATGGTGTTTTTCACAAGCAGAGTAACTGCAGCTGCCGCGGCTCAGAGTGCGCATTCCCGGATGATTGACACATGGACGGTTGTGGACGCACCAGAGCCGCGGCAAGTGTTATGGACTAACCTTTCTAAAACTCATTACGAAAGGGATGTCCGACAGTATGTCGTGTACTTCGTTGTTTTCTTGACAATCTTGTTTTACATGATTCCGATTGGGCTGATCTCGGCTTTCACCACTCTACCAAATCTGCGAAAACTGCTCCCGTTTTTGAAGCCGATTCTTGATCAGACCTCAATCAGAACGGTTTTGGGAGCGTATCTTCCGCAGATTGCTCTTATAGTTTTTCTAGCTTTGCTGCCTGCATTCCTTCTGTTTTTATCAAAAGCCGAGGGGATTACATCAGAAAGCCATGCTCAGAGAGCTGCTTCAGGGAAATACTTCTATTTTTCGGTTTTTAATGTGTTTATTGGTGTCACCATTGGTGGAACTCTTTTTGATTCTTTGAAGGAGATTGAGAGAGACCCAAACTCCATTGTTGGAAAGCTTGCAACAAGCCTTCCTGGGAACGCGACTTTCTTCGTCACCTTTGTCGCTCTCAAGTAAGCTTCTTGTTTTATCTAAACTTCACATCTTAGAGTATTCACAACAGGATCTTTAAACCCATCTTTATCCTTAAATTTTAACTTTTTTTTTGTTGTATTTTTATCATTGCATCAAGATCTCTATCTACATTCATTGTCTTTATATTTTACTAATCTACTAAATAAATCCTTATATAAATTTAAGGATAAGGAACCTTATGTGTGAGTTTTTATAAAATATTTAAATTTAAGAAATGGGAGTTTTTAGTTAAGTTATAAGGATAAAGATAAAGATTCTGCTCTGAATGCTCTTATGTTAAGTGATTTGGTTTTAATGATGATACTAAAATAAAAGTAATGGTTGATTTTAATCAGGTTCTTTGTTGGTTATGGGCTTGAGTTATCAAGAATAGTTCCTTTGATCATATTCCATATCAAAAGGAAGTATTTGTGCAAGACTGAAGAAGATTTGAAAGAAGCTTGGTATCCTGGTGATCTTGGATATGCTACCAAAATTCCTAATGACATGCTTATTCTCACAATTACCCTTTGTTACTCGGTAATCGCGCCACTGATTCTTCCATTCGGAGCGATATACTTCGGCCTCGGATGGCTCGTGTTCCGGAATCAGGTAATTTTTCAAAGGGGGTTTAAATTAGGGATGTGGGTTCCTGAAATACTGGAAATATGACATGAAAATAATCAGGTTTTGAGTGATCTTAGCTAACATGTTTACTAAACGGGTCGGGTCAGGTTGACAAGTTAAACACCAAACGGGTCGAAGTTAATAAGGGTTGTTGTTTCTTAACAGGTCCTCAAAGTTGTCGTGCCAAGATACGAGAGCTACGGGAGGATGTGGCCGCACATCCACGTCCGAATCTTGGCCTCCTTACTACTATTCCAAGTTACTATGGTCGGGTATTTCGGAGTAAAGAAGTTCATCTACGCCCCGGTCATAATCGTGCTTCCAATAACCACACTCATCTTCGCAATCATCTGTAAAAAAAAGTTCTACCGGTTTTTCAAAACAACAACTCTCGAGGTTGTTGCGAGCCAGGAACTGAAGGATAGACCGGACATGGAAACCGTCTACAAATCATTCATCCCGCCAAGCCTCAACACCGAAAAAGGGACCGGTGAGAGTGCGGGTGTGGATGCGAGCAAGGATAGACAGAACATGGAAACCGCCTACAAATCCGCCATCCCGTCGAGCCACATCGCCGAAGGGCCTCGCCTTGATCAGGTTGTTTAAGATAGGAACCAAGCTAAGTGAGTGTGTTTGTTTTGTTGTATGTTGATCATGTTGTGTACAATGTGGTGTTTGTTGATGTTTTGGTTTTAGTTGTGGATATAGGGCCAGTTTGATTGTTTTGTAAGCAGATATTGGTATCATACTCTTTTGTATGAGAGAGATTATGTGTGTACAAACTCAAATTCATAGGAAAAACCATTAAATAGTAGTCACTGTTATTTTATTGAATTCACTTGAAGATTTTTTTTATCTTGGAGAGAACTTAATTTAATATCAAGTAGATTTATTATTCGTTACTATGGAGATAATGCGAGTATATAAAATATTTGTAATAGTAAAAGAACGAACGTTCACCGAACAGTCTGTAAACCCGTGACCTGTACGGCAGGAAGTTTGTTTAATAAACAAGTGAACATGAACAAGAAATTTTTTTCTTTAGTTAAAGGAACGAATATGAACAGAAGTCGTATTCGTTCATATACGTTCGTAAACGTTTAGTAAGGTGTTCGTTTATGTTCATAGGTTTACATTCGTTCATGTTCGTTTGTTTATGTTCATTCATTAGATGTTTCTATATTTAGTTTTTACCTAACATTTGAACTAGGAACTCTAGTCTTGTGAAGTTCGTATCTTGTTAAAGACTTGTTCATCTAAAACTTAGATATTTGTGATACTATTTTGAGATAATTATATTTGTGGTTCTTATTTCTAACTCGTGGGCATGTCTAATTTTTGTTATTATTGTGACTTTTATTTTTTAAAATAGTATATGTTCATTTGCGTAGTGAAAATGTGAATAGTATATGTTCATTTGCGTAGTAAAAATGTGAAACATTAATGAACTAGTTCAACTCCTCAATAAACCAAATACAAACAAGAATTTTTGTTCGATTTACGCCTAGTTTCAAAGTAGTATGGTAAAAATAACATGCCAAAATCAGATTGGCTTAAACTTCAAACGGCTTAGGCTCCCCTCCACCCTTAGTGGGTTGGGCTATAACTGAGAGAAAAAAGAAATCATATACTAAATGATAGTGTTTAGACTTTTAAACTAAAAATGATACTTTAAACTCAACGGCTTAAGAAAAAAAAATTAATATACTAAATGATGGTGTTTAGACTTTTAAACTAAAAACGATATTTTAAATGTTCATGAACTAAAATAGTACTATATTCTTATTTTTAAATTTAAATTTTAAATACTAACTTAAATTTTCATCATTATATATATATACAAAAAGAAAAGTTTTTTGTGAGGGCTGGCACTGTTACGTTGCAGCCTATCAGTGATTTACAGCTTGATATTGTGGCCAATGGCTTTGTGCCATTTGGCCATTTTTGTTTATTTTTTAAACTGGCAGCGTCTTGCTCTGTGTTTAAATATACGTCTTTTGTTTTTCAAATCAAATTCAAGGTAGATTAGTTGCTTAGTTGTTTGGTTGTTAATGTAGATGTCACGGTTTCGATACTTCGGAGCTGATTTTTTTAAGTCTATACCACGAGACGTGTTATAATTACGTCACTGGCTTCATTTTTTGACACGTCCCTAATATCTTTTCATCCCTTATTTCCTTTCACGACACCTGTTTCTCTTTTTCACTTTTCTTTTGCTTCGCTGCCGCTTGCTTCTCCAATTCAGTTTCCACTTCCGACTTCGACTTCGTTCTGCCGCTCATCCAGGTTCGGTTCTTCTTTCTTCGTTTTTTTAGGTTTCCCCTTTTAGTGTTTGCACCTGATGAACTATTTGGTGTTAATTGCTCTATCTTTTGGTTTTTGTTTCGTATCCTTTGATACGCTCGGGATCGGCGTCTACCATTCCGGTGTGCAAGGTTTGGATTTCATAATTTAATTTCATCGATACTTCAGTTTTTATCCTAAATCAATGAATCAGTGATCGTGTATGATTAATCGACAGTTTGTGAAGTTGAAATTAAGTTTAAATGACTAATCGAAATGCCACGAACTTGAAATTATGTTTAATTTTGGATTCCAGTTCATGGAGTTGAATATGTGTTTATTGAGGGAGGACCGAGGCGGTGCGATGGATTTGCGTTTCGAAAGCAGTTTCTGAGAGGATTTATAGAGAAGAATAGGATTAGCGGCCGGGTTACGTTGTGTCCCGCCGGTTTGAAAGGTTTTGATTACTTTGCAAGAAGAATAGAAGATCCACCAGACCAACAGCGCCTGATCTTTCCCGGAAAACGAAGAGAATGGAATTCGTCACTTAATCTCCCTCCAGTTTCATATTAGATTGTAAGTGTCTATCTTATCTTCTGGTAAAATTCCAAGTCGATAGCATTTTTTTTTAATTCACGGTTGGTTTTAGGTTCCGTCAATTGACTTTGGTTCTTGGTTCCAAGGGCAAGGGCTGATGGTATTTCTAAAAATCTTCATCTGCCGCCGCTGCAGTGTGGGTTTATTGGTTGAAGTCAGGTCCAAAGCTCACATCCATTGAAATTAGTTCACAAACAACTTTGTGTAAGTTGTGTTTTCTACTTTTCTGATCTTTCTTTGTCATTTGTTTCTTCTAATTTTTACTTTATTTTATGGAATATGTGGTCATGTTTGAATTCAAGTTTTTTTTTTCAACATGATCTATTTTTCACCCAAATTTACTTACTGAATGTATCTAAGTTTTATATCTTTTTAACTTGAATTGAATTAGGGGAAAAATAATATGAAATGTGGTAATTGGGTTCTTGAAACTTGATTGTGTGGTGTAAATCTTTGATTTTCTTTAAAGGTCAGCAAATTTGGTCAATGGATTCTTCAATATGTGGTAGGAATGGTGGTTACTTTGTGAATCTCTTGAGATTTATGATGTTAATTTTACTGAGTTTGTATCTTTGATGGGGTTGTAAATGGATGAATTTTGAAGACTGGCACTGTACTTCATTTTTAAATCAAGAACAAGAATGCACGTTAACATGATCCATAAAGGTAATTTAAGAAGATGATTAGCTTACTTCAAAGGATAATGAAATACACTTTTTGCTTCAAAGAAAGAAGATTTTGTTATGTAGAGCAGGCTTGATTCGTATGTGATGTAACTTGAATTTAAACCCTTCGAACAAAACTTAAAAAAAATGACATTCTTTGTAGGAAGTTAAATTAATAAAAGTGCCAAGATTAAGCTAGAAAGATATAAATTACATTAAGTGATGCGTAGAGGTTTGGATATACTCATTGCAAGCGAGAAAAGTATGAGGTTTTAGGGCGTTTTGAGGTTGTTGAGATTTATGAAGAATTGACTTTTTCTTATTCAGGTGCAATTTAATTTTCTATGCAAAATTGATGCTTTAAATAATCGTTTTGGGCAACAATGAATGTTTTCAGGATCATAGGTTTGATTATGAAGCGAGAACTGCTTGGTTGCAGCTAGAAAAGGGTGAAATTGATATCAAACTTTAGATATATTGCATTGAAGGCAAAAGTATGAGGTATTTAGCCCATGTGTAATGTCCCATTCATTTACTGTACGTTTGGAATTAGTTCACTCTTTTCTAACATAAATATGACAAATGTTGAGGGTCGAAATTTTTACATTGGTATGGTATCTAACATACTCTTTAATGTGTTTTGTTTCTTTAACAATGAGAATAGAAAACTGTATAGTATTAATCATCACCTCCTCAGATTTGTGATTGTGAAATAAATTTGGTCATGTGTCGGGGTTTGTGTTTGCACCTACTCATAAATATGAATAGCCATTATTGAGGTTTGATGTGAACGGAACTGGAATTCTTCACTGACATGAAAGAGAAACAGGCCACCACATCAAACATATAACAAGATTTCAATCCTTAGTGACACCGTCTACTTTGCATATGGATATATATCCTGCAAGTTTTCTTTTATTTACTTTAATTTGCATATAGATAAATAATAATGTTCTCATTTATCTAGGGTGAATTTGGAGCAAATGCATAACTAGATGTTCTAATTGATGCTTTCAGAGCTGAAGCTGTTAAGATGGATGCATGTGGAATTAGATTATTTTACTTTACTTTATATTTAACAATTATAAAATAATCATCCAAATTTGTTTAAACAATATCTTCTCTTTTTTTTTTATGTCCCACTTTACAAACATGTTGTTAATCTTTATCTTTTATTTTAAAAGTGTTTTTGGTTGACTATTTGGAATGGTACCTCTGATCCAGGAGTGTTAGCTTCAACGCCTCCGCCATTGTACAACACATATCAACACCATCATAAAGTTGAATCAAGTGATATGCTGCTGCTCATGTCCCCTATCCAACCACAAACTCCTGCAGGCAAAATGATCCGCAAACACACTACATTATCACCAGGTAATACAGTTTATAACAGACACAACACTAGATAAACATAAGCTAATGTCAGATAACATACATACACGAAAACATTCTGAAAGTTTAATCGCAGATCGGTTTTATCATATTCGAATTGATGATTTATCTCTCACTATTTAGGAAATGCAATAAGACGACCCTTCTTTTATTTTTTCCTCAACATAGTGAACCTTATTTTGATGTGAACCTGGCAATTGACATTTGAATCAGCCCTGTATTAAAGCTATATTAAAAATGATAAAACTAGAGAGTATGTTCTTGGCTTAATGCCTAATGTTTTTTTTTCTTCCAAATAGCCAGTTGTACCCACAACTCCATTAGAATAATAACCAAGTAAAATCTAAGTTTCAAATCTAAATACTTATCTTTATAGCAATTGACTGTAGTCTTTTCAATCTCACATAATCTCTAATATGTACCATGTGCATATACGAATTTGTAATACTATCTTCTCATAATGTAGAAGACAAGCAGGGCTCTCCAAATAGAACAAAGGAGAAGAAAGGCTAAATGCATTACCAACTAACAGATGCACATAGAAGGCCCACTTTTGTAATAGTTTGGTAAATATAAGCTAGCATAAGTCAAAATATGACACTATTTCAGCTCATTTTCTAAGGTGCAAGGCTCTCACTCTTAGTGAGAACCGACCACCACATGTGAACATATATGCCACCATGGAACCAACAGTAATGGCCACATAAATTTTTTTGGATGGGAACTGCTAGGGCATCATCTAATGTAAAAGACACTCTTTGTGCTAGCTGCAAAAGTCAATGACTTCAACATTAGCGGTTACCATATATGAATGTTTTAGTATACACAAATTCGAACATATAACAAACACAATAGTGAAAATCGTAAAATAATGGTGGCCCGCCGCATCGCGCGGGCGGGTCACCTTCTCGTTATTATATCAATATGACTATAAATAAAAGATTTAATAGTCAACAAATAAAAATATATTCAGTAATCAAAATATATAATTATAATACACCATTACATGGATTTACCACCAAAAAAGGTTATATTACAAATCTAAATTTTCTTCTTCAATTGGTGAAGGTATGTCTTCTAGTTCTCTTTTAGGTCTAACCCATCTCCCAAATTCATTAGAAACTAATCCCTTGTTGCTCAATTGATACCAACATGGTGGAATCCTAAGCTCATTTACAAGCATGTCACAATATTTATTCACTAAAGCCACATCCCGTTTCGCATCCGACCGAAACGTCGAGTTGCTACTAACGTACCCATCCACAAGATGTAAATACGTCTCGGGATGATGAATTCCAATGAAATTAGACCCACGCTTGAGAAAAGGCGAAGCTCTGACATCGAGCTTCAACTCCGCCCCAACGTGGTGGTAAACCCACTCGAGAGTGCCCGTTAGGTCATCGAATTTTTGTAACGTCTCATTGAAAACAATCCCAGGCATTCGTGGGACGAGGTCTTGTTTTATGGTGACCCGCAAGGCTTTCACGCCTTTGTGGTGGAGCTCATCTCTGAACGCAATGTTTCCAACCCTGGGTGCTCCGAAAGAAATTACGCTTATCGGGAGGGTTGGAAACATTAACGAAGCCTCGTAAGCGTTCAGCAGGGCTAACGCTCCGCCCAGACTATGCCCGGTGATCGTTAGGCTCACTTGCTCGCCTTTTTCTTTGTAAAACTTTAATAATCGCTTCACTTCTTCCATCACCTGATCTGAAGCGCTCGTTTTATTATATCTGGTTGTCATACGTTTAGATTTATAAATACTGAGAAACCCTCGTTCCACCATCGCTTCTCCGTACCCTAACGGCTCGAGATCCCGTTGCATATCCTCGTACCACTCGGACGGCAACACGGTCCCGCGCCACGCCACCGCGATATCTCTCCTCCCGATCCGTTTCGACTCCACGTCATCACTCACCGCCACGTACCCCATCCAGTTGGAATCCTTGCTCCACGTGTCAGCCACGTAGGATTTCTCAAGCCACCTAGGAATCTCATACTGTGACATGGCGTAAATATACTTGCTCACATCATATCCATGTTTCGTGAGCCCTAATTTTCCGAACAACTTCCGGCGATTGAACAAACAACTTCCACAATACTCCGAGAACGAATCGAAATCGAAGGCGTCGTACGTCGCCTGAGCGAACTCACCGTATTTGATCACCTCTCGCCGGAGATCCGGATGGAGCGGATCCAGGAGGTTCTCCCAATCGGATCCGCCGTGGATCTCGCGCCACATGTTCGATATATCTCCTTTCGGCGAGATCGTCGGTAAATCGAGCTTCGCCTCCGCCTGAGCGACGGCGTTACAGTCGTTCCGTTGGAGAAGACTCTTCAACGACGGCTTTTCGATGTACAGATTCAGGAGATTTGAGATCAATTTCGCTAGGCGAGTTGATTTGATTGATCGCTTATCTCCGTCGTTGATCGTGAATTCGTTGAATGAAGCCGTTACGCGGCGGCGGTTGCGGTGGTTGACGGCGGCGGAGAGCGGTTGGTGACGGTGGTTGACGGGATTCACGGTGGCCGCCATGTGAATTGGCATCGAGATCTGAGTGGAGAGAATCAGAGAAGTCAGAAGATTTGGGTTTTATAAACGAGAGGAACTTCTTCTTCCAGAGCTAAAATTTGGTATTTCAAGCCTTGTACAATTTTCCTTTTCCGGTTTACAAGTTACTATAACGGTATGTTTCTGGATGTAGAAACTAATAGAGTGGAAAATAGAGATTTTGACTGGTCAAGATCACGGCGCGTTGATTCGGACTTTGGAAGGATCCGGGTTGGACGGAGATTGGAGTGGGTGCTCTCGGGTCGGATAGTCGGGTATAAAGCCACTTTGGTCAAATGACTGCTGCTACTGTTTTATTCCCCTATTTTCAACGTGTTTTATTATATTTTTTTCATAATGTAATTAGTCAATTAAAAAAAGATAATATTAATACGATATATACATGATGAATATTATTATTAATGAATGGACCCTAGATATTTATTATTAAAAAAAAAATGATGAATCTATTCGTTTCTACAAGGCTATCCGTATGCTTGGAGCATTCGCGTTGGACGTTTTGTGATAGGTGTCGTTCGAGTTAGCAAGGGGATTCATGAAAATAAGTGGTATAGTCATAAAGTCTCATAAGACCCCTCTAATTATTACAGAATTATATTATTAAATTCTAAAAAACTCACTCAAATAAATCTAACCGACTAGAAAAAGAGACTTTTTTAACCAATAATGGAAGGGAAGGAGAGGCACCATCATCATCACGCAATAGACATATATTTGCCCTCGTAACGTCCCTAGGAGCGCTATGAAGACGCCATGAGAGCTTAAAACGCCTACTATGAACAACCTAAACTGAAAAACGGCTGGCAAATTGTGTCTTATCGTGTTAAACAGGTTAGTTACGACACGATTAACACAGTATCAAACATAAAAACGACCCGTTTAACATTTGGTTTTGGTGGTTTGAGCGTGACACTTATATGTTGTATGTATCAAAAAAGTTAAATTGTGAACCCTAGAATATTAAAAATAATTACCTTTAAAAAAGTAAAAAATTGCATATGGCATTTTTCTGTTAAACAGGTCTTACCGTATCTAAACAGGTACCCAATTTGCCAGCCCTTTAAACCTCATAGACATAAATATCAGTAATAAAAAGATAATGCAGAATGAGATTTTGGGAATAAGTTAAAATAATATTAGTTAAACTATATATATCAGTTTAAGGTTCGATATATTTTGATATTTAGTGGTATAATGAGTTAGGCTAACTCATGCTCAACTCAAAATCAGATCGGTGAAATTTTTAAACGAGTTGAGCCCGAACTTAACATATCAAGTTCGACCTAACTCGCAAGTCTAAATGAGCTTTTGAATTTATATAAAAATTATAAACTAATTTTTACTTTGTTGTATATAAAAAATATAATTACAGACATATACATATATAATTATAATATATTAATTAAATATTAAACAAGTCGAACCAAGCTGAAGCTTGAATGAATTCACCCTCAAGCTCTGTTATTATAAATAAGTCAAGCTCGAGCCAAACAGATAAGTTCACGATCAATACACCTGAAATGGTATGATGTAACACAAGACATAATTGTAATCAATGAAAAGTTGTGAGCCAAATCACAAATTCACAATCACTTATTACAAATTAGGTATATGAGAAGTTACAATGGGGATGAAAAGTTAGAGGATAATTAGGATGGGGGAGAAGATGAACACACATACAATATTCTTGATGTCCTAACTTGTCTCCTTCTTTTCATATACTTGGTTTAATGGATAACTTGAGTTCCAAATCGCGTAATGAAGCCCGGTCCCACCCATTGTTGTAAAACTCGTCTGAGCCGAGTACTCCCGATTACACCTATTACTCCCTCATAATCCCCGAGTACTCTCCTGACTTGGGCGAGTATTCACAACTCCCCAGTCGACCGACTTGGAAGCGCGTAGCGACTTTTGCAACCATGAACTCCTACCCAACACTCGCTCCCTTGGCTAATAGAGTTCCAAATCATGAAGTTACAATCCTTCAGCAAGAAAATATGCATGATCTGGATTGTTTTAGTAACGAGAAAAATGGTAATTCAAAACTAAAAACATAGAATCAAGTCTTTCATATGATAACAAAAGATGTTATTTGATCACCAACAGAATCTTTGATATGATTGCATTCCTAATTTTGAACTAAATATCACAGATGTTGTGATGAGGATACACTTTACCTTTTTCATAAAAAGGACAAAGTGACCCCAAATCAAGAAATTCTTGATTTTAACCTAATGATGTTGTTAAATATGTTTGAGTGGATCCCTTCATAAACATCTTCCAGGTCAACTGATGACATTAAGATTTTCTGGAAACTCCAAATTTGCTGTATCACTGATTTAAGCCTCACGACGAAGCCTCGAGTCGTGAGGTTCTGATACAGTGAATAGGAAAACATGAATCGCAGGATATCCGTCAAAGCCAATTACAACACTTCGGGTCAGATGCTTAATCGAGTGTTTTTTTTTTTTAGATTATGTGTGAATGTTCGTTCATTAAGAAAAAGAACATGTTTATAAATAATATATTTCTTAATGAAAATAAACATACTTAAATGAATGAACATAAATAAACGGACGTTCACAACATAAATAAACAGAAGATTATGTTCTTATTCATTCATTTATTAAATAAAAAAATACAAATGAACTTTCCACCGAACAATTTACGGATTTTGAGGCCTATATGACAGTTCTGGAAGGTGGAACCGACCCGAACCCGCCTACCTGTGATAAACAGAAACAGTGGTGAACTTATTGTACTTAACAACTAGATAATAAAAGTTTTGTAATTGCTTTTTCTAACAAATATGAATCAGTTTGATAAATCGTAATAAATTCAAGACAAAAAAGATCTCATTTGACACTCATATGACAAACATCATTAACAAAATTCGTATGTATAATAAATGTAGAAAAAAAAAGATCATGTTTACCTGCAAATATGAATATCGACGACTGATTTGTTGGAAGTTGGTGTTGACAGTTAATAGTTTTTGCGATTCGATTATGATGCAGTTGTTTGTGGAACAGAACTAGGGTTTATGCAGAAGTTGAGGGTGAGATGGGTTTTCATTTTCCAACCCAAAGCCCACTCCACTTTTAAGCCCACTCTACTTTTAAGCCCATTTACGGTTATCATGTGAAGAATAATAGCAAACCCGCAAGAAAAAACGTCTCTCTAATAGACTATTTCCCGAATAGGCTTACTATCAAAATATTTTTGTGTTTCTTTCCTTCATGTTTTTTTTAATATTAAGTGAGCTTTTAGTTCTATGTCATATTTGCTTTAGCATAGGAGGTTTATGTGCTTACTCTTATCTTATATGCTTATTATTCGGGCTTTTATGTTTTGTGTAGGGGTGTTCAAAACCGGATATCCGAAATTTTAGATATCCGAATTTCGGGTATCCGAAAATTTTGGATATCAGTTTTCGCTTATTAAGCCGAATCAAATATCCGAAATTTCGGACTGGACTCGGATAGTTATAACGGATATCCGAAAATCCTGTTTTGTTTAAAAACTCACAATTTAACAAAAAAAACGACAAAACGACAAAACAAATAAACATAGTCCAAGTATTCAAATATAAATAAACATAAGTTCGACCTAAAAAAATGACAAAACAAATAAACATAGTCCAAGTCTTTAAATACAAATCAAATTAACCAAAAATATATTTTGGTTTATTTAAATTTTTCGGATATCGGGTATCCGAAACGTATCCGAAACTTCCAAAAATTTTGGAAATTATTGTCCAAGTCCGAATTTTCGGATATCCGAAATTTTCGGATAATTCGGATACGGAATTTCGGATAATTCGGATACGGATCCAGACTCATATATTTTTCGAACACCCCTAGTTTTGTGTCTCATGCTTTTCTTGTTCTTGTATTGTTGAATTTGTGCTCTAAAAAAATTATGAGTCCGGTGTGTCATCGGGAGCAGCTACTTTATCATTTAGATAAGCGTAAGGTTTGTCCCTATTCTACCGTTCCCAAACCTCGGCTATATGGGATTTAGAGGGTACGTATGATGTTTAGTTTCTTATTCATGTATTTAATTCTATCTTTCATATATATATACTCAAATTTGTTCCCTTTCTTTTTTAAACTTTTTCTTGTAGCCTTCAAGATGGTGAAACAGTGGTAAGATGTTTTTTACAAGATCCCAATGGCTAGCAGGGTGTTGATAAAAAAAATTTTAAAAAAATTTAAAAAAAAAGTTAAAAAAGTTAAAAAGTAAAAATAAAAAATAAGATAATTGTTCTTGTTCTAAGCGTTGAAAGATAGTATTTGAGTTGCTTACATTCACATGGGAAAAATATACACATGCTGCAAACCATTCCTATACTATACAAACCTTACAAAATGATTCTCTTTTAATTTATTGAACATGCATATTTTTGGTGTCTTGACTGTCTTCTATGACTTCACCATCTGTTTTTTTAACATGTTCACTGCCCTTTTTCCCATTTCTTTTCTCATTTAGTTCAAAACACTTCAACATATGCTCTAACTCTGAAATCCCTTCTTCAATATCCACAATTTCATCACTTTCTGTTGTGAGATTTTGTCTATAGTTTCGAATCTTTTCTAAACTACAACCAACTTTAACTCCCACTTCCTCCATTGCCGATTGCATCGCGATATTCTCCTCATGCGAGTCTTTTAACTTTCGTTTCATTGATCTGTATCCTTCTAATGACTTCAAAAGTTGGTTTGAAAGTGACTTGTTATGTTCTTGAAGTTCTATTGTTCCTTGTGTTTCTTTCTCTTTTTCTTCATCTTTATGCATTTTTGCGCATTCATGAACTTTTTCTAACAACGTCTCGTTTTGCGCTTTAAGGTTGTTTATATGTTCCTCCATTTCCGCTAACTCGTGTGCTTTTTTGGTCAACTCGCCCATCATGATCTCCTTTTCTTTACCCAAACTTGAGCACATGATTTCGAGACTCTTGCGCGCAGCCAAATTTGCGCCGAGTTCTCTTTTTAGGGTTTCTTTGTCATCTATCGTTATTGAATCGGTTAGCCGCTTGTCCTTTGGACTTTGAACGGGACTCGATCTTGGAATCTCCGCTCGTTTGGTCCCAAACGATTGGCATTTTTGAATCCTCGTTCGAACCATGTCGATGATGGTCATCATTCCCGCCACCCTTAACATCCTTTTTCCATCATTTCTTTGTATCTTGCATGCATCTTTGTGATCTTGAATCAATTTTAATAGTAACTTCACATTTGCAGCAACACCTGTTATGTCATATCATATCATATTATATCGTATCATATATATTATATCGTATCATATATATTATCATGAAGAAATGTTAGAAATGATGAAAAAGAAATGAGATTGGTTACCTTCTAAAGCTGCATCATCATAATTTTCTTGTGTATGTGATGTTGCAGTTAATTCAGGGGGGTTTTTATCCCTAAACTTACTCATATCTAGAAAAAAAAGTTATAAAAAATGAACAAAAAATATATGAAGGTGATGTGAGAGAATGAAGAGAGAGAGAGAGGGGGTAAGATTAGAAATTTCCCTCTCTATGTTTAATTTCTCAAAGATCAGCATAAGCCTTTCCTTTCTTTCAGAAATTGTTTGATGTTGCAAACATTTCTGTGGTGTTTGGTGTATTTGAATTATGGTTGGTTGATAACTTCTTTGACTTTTTCTCCTTTGACTTTTCCTATGAATCTCTTCTTACATTTTTTTTTTAAACAGGAATTCTTCGTACATATCTATAAATAATAGTAATAAGGTTTACTAAAGTACCATTGATTAAAAAGGGCTAATTGTGTATATCTAAATTGTTTACTGTAATTTTTAAATGAGAAAATGACACGATTTCTTTATATTTTCTTATGAAAATGTTTATGACAAAAATCTCGTAACGAATTAAGTTTTAAATTCATTGGATTTTTTAAAAAAGAGACAAGGAGACTTGTTCTCCTAAAGTTACGGGGTGATTTTGTCGAACTTTTAGTCTTTTAGTGTTATTTCGTACCCATTAGATACACTCCACTTACACACATGTAAAAAGTTTGAAGTAAAAAATATATAAAATTAGGTCCTCTAAAGTTCAAGTCTACAAGAACTGTGAGACATTCTTAAATTGAATCAGTGATCAATTTATAGGTTTCTTTGTTAACCTAAATTGGTTATTTTTAATTACATTAATAAAGTAGTTGAAGGGATTTTTAGCTGGTAAATTAAACTTTTAAAAATAAAACTTTACAACTTTTTCTGTGATTAAACTAAAAGTTTGGTATAAAAAATTACTACAACATGCATATTAAGTTTTGCAACTTGTGAAGTATACAAGTTTTAAGGTATAAAGTCTATTTTTTTAATTATCTTTGTACATCTTGTTAAAGAAAGCCCCTGATATTTGCTACATGGATCTTAGCCCATTAGTAAACAAATATATGGATCTTAGCCCATCTATATAAATATATGAATTTTATTTATAGAAAACATTAAGTTGTTTAAAATAAAAACACAAAATTCCATCTGAAAAATGACGAAATAGTTCGAGTATCAGATTTTATATATTAGTTTAGCGATAATGATGATCTAAACATATCATAAATCTTTATAATCATCATATTAATCGTTATTTCTGGTTGGTTCGCCAGATCAATTATAAGTGTTGTTGTGAAATGCTATCAACTATCAAAATGTGACATCATGACTTGTGCGACATCAAAGTCTTAAAACCTAATTAGATTGGTTTGATTAAATATTTTTTTTAATTAAGAATTGTAATTTGATTATTTATAGATTTTTTATATTAATACACTCCAACTTATACGATTTAAACTCCCATATTTTTTAGTTACAAAACTCACCACTTTAACTAACCAAACTACCGAGACGAAAGAAAAATCATATTAAAGGCGAAAAAAAATAAAAATCTAGGTGATAAAATTTAAAAAGAAAGACGACAAGAAAAAAGTTATATGTTAATGGTGAGCTGAAACCGATGGACAGGCATTGCGGAATGCCCTTGGGAACATTTTTCTTTATTGTTTTATCAAGCAATGAATTCTGCGTTAACTATAATATAAATTTTATCTTTGGCTTTTTAACTTATAGTATAAGTGCTTATCTGTAAAACTAATAAATGATTTAAAGTCTTATAAATTCAACTTCACATGTATATTGTGTTGAAAGACAGTTGGGGTTAAATGTCAAGAGACTAAAAATGATGGGTCAGACTAAGGATATAAAAAAAATTCATACTGAATGAGTATAAATTTACACTACTAAGCGAAAAAACGGATAGTGTCCAGGCCCGATCTGGCTCAAGATATCATTCGCCCATGCGCATGTAGATTTTTTAAAAACTTTTATATAGTCGGGGGTTCATTGTATATCTCATACAGAATGTAGATCATAGACTCTCAATTTCGCATGTGAAATTACTTTATTTTGCATACGAAATTATTATATTTCGCAATGTGAAATTCGCTTTAAAAAAGAAAAAAAAAACTTTTCTCCGGTTCTTTTTTCTCTTTAGAAAATTTCGCATCCGAAATATAGTACGTTCTCATACGAAATAGAGGTCTATACTCTATAGGTCTATACATTATTTTTATACACATTGTTTTCATCCTTATTTTTTGTCGCACTCATATATATTGTTTCTTCTTTAATTTATTAGTATATATATATTTTTAAAACCGGGTTCTTGCAATCTTGCCAAGTTTTTTCTCTTAAAATGTTAAAATATAGTAGGTGTCATTATAATCTTGGTTTAAATCTTCAAATAATATGTGCAGCATAACATTTTTATGAGCAAATCTTCGTTTTTTCATGTTTATAATACCATTTTAAAATCTATATGTCAAGACGCATCAATACCTTTAAAAACTGTTTAAATTGTCAAGACCGTATAAACCAAACCGTCAAAATCGCGACTGATTTGGTTTAAATTTATACCAAACCGCAGTTTGCCTAAAAATATTGGTCATATCAGACCATGAACACCCCTATCTTCAATGGATCAAAGTCTTATAATAAATTTCTTAGGATAAATGCAACTATCTTAGCTCGATAAATTATAAAACATCTGAAGTTACGTAACTATTTAAATAGCATTTCAGAAACAATACAAAATTAAAATATTGTTCCATTATGTTATAATCGACGAAAATAGCAAATAGTATGTCCATGTTAGCATCTGGCCAACAAACTCGACACAAACGACATAAGAAGTTTCCAAATTAAACGTTTTGAAAAAAAATAACAAAATCAAAAAATTATGGGTCGTGGAGACCCACACCGGAAAAGACTTGTTGAGATGTTATCGAGACGATACCGGCAAAGACTCTGAGTCACAAAATTTATTATTTTAAGTCATTATTGTGTTCTTTTAAGTATTTTTTATCAGATATGGTAAATAAACCTTTTTAATGTTTATAAATGTTAAATAACTTAAAACATTTATAAAAAAAATTACAAACGACCGTTTAGATACAAACAATCGTTTGTATCCTATGTAAAATCATTCAATAAATTTGTTGCTCCATGTCATTAAAAATGAAAAATCTTCCCACTATGATGTTTTCAAATATTCCACTAAGTAAAAACATAATCACTCGAACTAGTTTCCCTTATGATTTGGGAAATTGGATTTTATTAACAATTTAATTATTGACACTTTCAACTTTTATTTTTCTGACCAAAGATAAATCTCATTCTAACAAAGATAACCCTGTTTAGTTCTCATGAGTTAGCAACCATCAAGAGTCACTCACACATCATAATTACCTCAATATCAAGACATTAAAAACACTTAAAAAAGGCTATCACTAAAGACACATACTATTTTGGTTTTTACACAGGATACAAACGGTCGTTTGTGTTCAAACAGCCGTTTATAGTTTTTTTTTAAATGTTTTAAATTATTTAACTTTTATAAACATTAAAAACACTTATTTACCATATCTGATAAAAGTACTTAAACGAATACAATAGTGACTTAAAATAATAAATTTTGGGACTCAAAGTTTTTGCCGGTACCGTCTCGATGGCATCTCGAGAAGTCTTTTCCGGTGTTGGGTCCCCACGGCCCATGGTTTTTTTATATTTAAATTTTTTTTCAAAACGTTTGTCGAGAAAACTTCTCGAGATGTCATCGAGACGGTACCGACAAAGACTCTGAGTCTCAAAATTTATTGTTTTAAGCCACTATTGTGTTCTTTTAAGTACTTTTTTATCAGATATGGTAAATAAACCTTTTTAATGTTTATACAAGTTAAAAAAAATAAAAAAAATAAAAAAAATAAAACTACAAACGGTCGTTTGAACACAAACGACCGTTTATATTCTGTGTAAAAATCAAAATGGTGTATGTCTTTATCGCGTCCCTTAAAAAGCAAAGAGTAATTTGATTTTAAATTATTAAAAAATATACTTTTTATTAGAAGTCAACTGAAAATAAATATATAGAATTTTGAGTTTGGACATTGAAGAGAGAAAAGATTCGGTGTGTATATGAAATCGGTTGATGTGACAACAGTTTTTGTCCGTTTGTCGACCTTCAAAACACCGAGAATATTGCCCTCGTGCCCCCTTTCATTTATAGCAATTCAAAAAAATTAGTTTTATAACACTTTTATATTATATTTTTAATATTTTTCAATCATCTAAATCCTCCCCAATAATCACAATTCTACTAGTCGACGAAACGAAGAAGGAGATGAGGAAGATGTGTTATTAGATGAAGGCTAATGAGTGCGAATAATTAGATTTACAATTCCAAGTTTACGTTAAGATGGTCTCTTAAAGTTAAACATGTGTGATTGTAGATTTAAATCTCAATAAATTTAAAGTTTCGGTCTCAAATTACATGCAAATATGTATCTGTTTTTTTCATGTATGAAGTACGAGAATCAAGGCAAAGGTGAGGATGACGATCCAAAGTTTCAGTCTCAAATTACATGCAAATGGTTAGTCATGGCCCGACCTAACAAAACTCAGCTCGAACTTGAAACCTGAAAAAACACAAATATAGAGCATGAAGACCAAACTAATTAACATGTATACCTAGGGTTTCAGTCTTTTTATTCTAACTCCTTTAATGAATTTACAAACTAAAAAACTTATGAAAAATCTAATATAATGAGTTTTGATTCAAATAAAGCATTCCAAAATTTCACAAATTTTTATGAACTAAATGGTCCTTTATTTTCCTATTAACGAATAGAATAAAGGATGTTTGTATAAGGTGTCATCTTAAAATAATAAAATCCATTGAGATTGTTAGGTTTTAAGGATACTTTAGTCAATTTTATAAATACTTAACAGATTGAGTAGCAATTGTTAAAATTTATAAACTTTTGAATGCAAAGAGTGAAAAGTTTATTTTCTGGACTCAATTCAAGTGATTTTTGAACCAAACCTTAATGACGTAAATTAGAGTTTACTTTTATCATTAACAATTGAATGTGAACATTTTGACTACACATTTATTTAACGACAAGTCTACCATACTTTTATTCTTACTCCTAAACTACTATTCATAGCAAATTATTTCATGATTGGGTTTAAACCCAGGACCCTCAAGTAAGAGACAAAAGCCTCTATCAAGTGGGCTGGTACTCAACAGCAAACCTAAAAAAAAATTAATGGGAGTTGAAATTTTTTAAGGTTGTTTGTTTATCGCTAAATATTAATATTTTCAGACTGACACTAGTCGGGTTGGGTCACACATAAAAAATATACATAGCCAAATTAAATTTAAAAAACATACCAAAAGTATTAGAGATACATCATAGAACTATAATATATTTAAAGTTGTTTTTACGAGTTTTTGTTTAGGGTTATTGGCTTCAAATAATCTTAACTATTACTTTTTGGCCAATAAAATTTCCCTTTGACACTCCCAACTATGAACATATTTTCCTCCACCACTCCCTCTGTTAATCTTTTTTAACTCTGTTAGTCATCTGCCTACAGGGGTTAAATAAAATTAGCGGAGGGAGTGGTGGAGGAAAATATGTTAATAGTTGGGAGTGTCAGAGGAAATTCATTAGTTGGGAGTGTTATTGGCCAAATAGTGATAGTTATGATTATTTAAAGCCCGATAACCCTTTTATTTATTTAAAATCTAGCTTCCCATCAACAATTTCATGAGTTTTACTAGATGAAGTCCCATCTTATATTTTTTTTTTAAAATGATTTCATATTAATTAAATATACTAAATAATACCAAAATCACCTAAAAATCTATGTATAAAGTATTAAAATTCTAACAGTTTACAAATAAGGAAATAATCAAAAAAAAAAAAAAAAAAAAACATAGTCCTTTAAACCCTAAACGAATAATTATATAGTAAATAAGTAATCTATTATCCCAAAAAATTTTACCTTTATTTTGATGCAATGATGCGGCAACACCTGAGAGAACACAAATAATTTTTTTTTAAAGAAGGTATGCGACATGTTTAAGGTGATTATGTCTCGCGTTCGGAATTAAGAACATTGTTTTTTCTATTTTTTGAAATAACATAAGTTCATTTGTGTTCGTGAATCGTTTGTAAACAAGTTCAATTCCTTAACAAACAAACACGAACAAAAACTTTAGTTCGTTATGTGTTCGTGAACACATTTAATGCTTAACAGCATGGGTAGATCTATTAATAGGTCAGCGGGAGAAAGACCCCCTCTCAAGTCTTACTAATTAGTTTAAAGTTCTCCAAAATATTATCCAAATTAGTTAAGCCCCTTCAAAATCGATTAATAAGCCCCTTAAATCTCATCGTCCCTTTTAAATCACATGATCATGATCTTAGATCTGATGGTGCTACGGAAGTTGCATGTTGTTGGTTCACTTAACTAAGATAGAAGGTAGGAGAAGAGATTAACATATGCGAAAAGAAAAATAGAAGGTATATTTGAGTGGGTGTTTGACTAATAGGTTGCTTGAGTAATACTTTTTATAGCTTTAAAAAAAACTTAGGTGACGTTTAGTTCGTGGAATTTAATGGAATTGAAATCACCAATTTTTCTTTTTAAAGTTGTGCTTAGTTGGGTTATGGAAAATCTAAATTGGAATGAATTTCTTTAATCAATGAAATTTGAAAACATGTAACTTTCCTTCATTAAAATGAAGGATTTCTAAAGAACGTTGAAATAGTACTAAATTCCATTGATTAAAGGATTTTAAATTCCTTCGTTACCCAACTAAACACAACTTTAAAAGGAATTTTGCAAATCCAATTACATTACATTCCACTAAACAAACGCCCCTTACTTGTTGACATTAGACAGTATATTTTACTTAATTTCTTTTGCACGAAAAATATTTATATATTTTCTCATTAACTAATATGTCGGGATTGAGTTATAAATCTTTCAATTTGTATTGAATATATATATATATTTTTGTTAACAGCAAATGCAATAGAAATAGCCTAAGCAAGGAGCTTTTAAGGCAAAGAAGTACGAAGTTTAAGCAATACATCTCAAACATTACGCCATATACAAACAAAATCAGCAGAATTTATCGCAATCTTTTTTTTTTTTGAACAATAATTCATTAGCAAAGGCAACAGGCAACTAGCAAGCAGCTAGAAGCCGCCCAAAAAAACAAAACGATTACAGATGGAAAGAAAGCCAGTCATATAAACTAACCGATTGATCCTTACATCAATTTTGAAACCAGAAAAACTTTTATTTTTAATCTCCAAAAATACCCTTTACATCGAGAAATCTAACTCAGAAATCTTAGCCTTGTGCTTTAACCATATGAAAGCCTCCCTTTAATGTCCTCCAGTAAGCCTAAGTTTCGATTTTCGAATTTTTTATTTTGTGGTGAAACTTGTTAACATAAATTTTCTACCATAAATAATAATATTTCTATTATTTTCTTGGAAGTAACATCGAGGAAGTTTTCTGATGTTCATACCGTAGGCATAGCATAGACCAGACACCACAGATGAAGGAAAACAGAAGCTAGCTACTCCGACTCACGTGCCACGAACCCTCTTTTTACGTCACTCATTTCCCTTCGTCACGTGCCACCACTGTTTCCCCTCACGTGTCACATTTAATCTCCCTACCCTTAAAACCCCAACATCTCCCCCCTCCTCCTCAAACCTGCAACTAAATTACCTCCATCCGTACGACGTCGTCTTGACGTCTTCAATACTTCAATTCCCCCAACCACCTTCTTCTTCCTCCTCCTTCCTCCGCGCTGTACGGAAACCCTAGCTGCCAGCGAGCTCTTCTTTAATGGCGAAACAGTAAATTAAACACTAAAAATTGTTTATATTTGAGCTATATTTTAGTTGTACGACGTCGTCTTCAATTCCCCCAACCACCTTCTTCCTCCGAGCTGTACGTAAACCCTAGGTGCAAGCTCTTCTTCGATGGCGAAACTGTAAAAAACACGAAATATTGTTTGTATAATTACATTTAAGCTATATATTTGAGCTGCTTAAGCATTTGAAGGATAATGCTGGAGGTTGCGAGGGATCCGTCAGAAGGTTTAGGAGAAGAATCGGTGAATAATTCAAGCGAAAGCTCGATGAGTAGTGATAGCGGGACTAGCTTTAGTCGTTTGTCGTTCGATACGACGGAGCTGCTTCCGCCGCCTCGAGCTCTGTACTCGCCGGAGAGTCTGGTACTGAAGCCGCACAGGTCATCGGAGTCGTCGTGGAGAGCGATTAGGTCAATGGAGTTGAAGCGGAGTAGTAGCGAAGGATACGGTACCGCCGGCGGCGTTAACGGAGGAAGCGGTTTGAGTTTTAGAGATTTTTCGCTAATTCGTCAGATCGGAGGAGGTGATATCGGGAAAGTGTATCTGTGCAGGCTGCGAAATGAGGATGTGGAAGAAGAAGAAGAAGAGAGGTGTTTTTACGCTATGAAGGTGGTGGATAGAGAGGTGTTGGTGATGAAGAAGAAGACTCAGAGAGCGGCGACGGAGAAGAAGATCTTAAACATGCTCGATCATCCGTTCTTACCGTCGTTATACGCGCAATTCGAGGCGTCTCATTTCTCGTGCGTCGTTATGGAATACTGCTCCGGCGGCGATTTGCATTCTCTCCGCCATAAACAACCGCGTAAACGCTTTTCTCTCTCCGCCGCAAGGTACTATCATGAATTTCATGATTAATTCACATTGTTTTCTTCTGTCGTTTTTGCTTGATTTGTAGAAATCTGAAAACAACTTCTGGACGCAACCGATTTTATTTCAGATCATTAACTTTTACCTGCAATTCGCCATTAATGGAGCTTCTCTGATTAGCTAGCTTTTAGATCGTAGATACCAGATCCATGATTTGACCATTGATAACTTGATATTTCGAGCAATTTGATTCGAGAATTTGAGAATTCATCCTGATTGTGAATTTAATTTTGAATCCATGCTTCTCTTCTGTCGTTTTTGCTTGATTTGTTCAGTGGTGATATGTAGAAATCTGAAAACAACTTCTGGACGCAACCGATTTTTCTATGATAGAATTTCAGATGATGAACTTTTACCTCCAATTCGCCATTAATGGAGCTTTTCTCTGATTAGCTAGCTTTTAGATCGTAGACACCAGATCCATGATTTGATATATCGAGCAATTTGATTTGAGAATTCATCCTGATTGTGAATTTGATTTTGAATCCAGGTTTTATGCCGCTGAGGTTTTGGTAGCTTTAGAGTATCTACATATGCTCGGAATCATCTACAGAGACCTAAAGCCTGAAAACGTATTAGTCAGATTGGACGGTCACATCATGCTCACTGATTTTGACCTCTCTCTATGCTCCGACGCAATCGCAGCCGTTCAATCTCAACCGCTTTCTTCATCGTCATCATCGCCGGATCTCATTCGACGTCCTCCTTCAAAACCGTTCTCCTGCCTTCCATCTCACCTCTTCAAATCGAAGAAAATCCAGACACTCTCCGTCGCAAAACGGCTGTTCGTGGCGGAGCCGGTGACGGCGAGGTCATGCTCCTTCGTCGGAACTCACGAGTACGTCGCGCCGGAGGTCGCTTCCGGTTACTCACACGGCAACGCCGTCGACTGGTGGGCGCTCGGAATCTTCATCTACGAGATGATATACGGTTGCACTCCGTTTGCCGGTGCATCGAATGAAGCTACGCTGCGTAGCATCGTGAAAATGCCTCTCCGATTCCCAACTGTTTCAACGAACTCTTCGCGGGAAACGCAAGCGCGTGATTTGATATCCAGATTGCTGGATAAGGACCCGGAAAGCCGGTTCGGGTCGAAACGTGGGGCGGCGGATATCAAGACCCACCCGTTTTTTAACGGGTTGAACTTTGCGCTTATCCGGTCAACTCCACCACCGGTGATCCCAAAACAACAAATGACGAAAACGGCGTCGTCAAGGCAGTTTAATGGAGTAACGACGTCGTTTGATTTCTTCTGAAGATTTTAGAATTAAATTAGTAAGGTCCACATGTACATATAAAAATACGTTTTAGCTGTAAGATCTATTTTTGTTAATCTCCTTTTTTTATTTGTAGGAAAATTCAGATGTTTATTGTTAGGAATCTAATCTTGCTAATTTATTTAATAAAAATTTGTTTTTTAAAGATGGTCGGCTTCTTATGTTATATCTGATTTCGACTTTATTTAAATCAAACATCGTTCTTTGAAGCTAATGGATTTCAGATTTTGTCTTGAAGATGAGGTTTGACTTTTGGCATACATAGAACTAGTGGTTAAAAAAATGAAGGTTTAGCGTTGTTATACGGCAACCATTTTTAACGGTTTAGGGTTCACATTCTTTACAACATAGTCATTTCTTAATCTATTTATTTACTACTTTATATAAGATATATATATATATTTTCTTTTAACATTATCCTTATCATTGTGTTGGTGTAACACAACTAATTTGTTAACACAATTAATTGGTTTTGCATGATTAGCCTTGTAATGCAGCTTCATACGTAAAAATAGATGGAGTGGTCCGTTGCAACAAGAGACGGTACCTTCTTGTTTTCATTATAAGACATCTGTATTAGTATCGTAATAGTATGGTTGTGTGATGAGAAAAATAATATCACGTTAGTAATGATTATGTGATAATAAAAAAGATATGTAATGGGTTAGTTATACTCTGAATGGTGTTTATGTGAATGTTAGTTTTTTTTTATAAATAAAAACAAATATTATGATCACAATATAATATAAAAAGACTGAAAGAAAGTTTCCAAAGACAGATTTTTATTTTCTTCAAAAATCATGACTTACTTGAAAAGACAAAACCCACAAGAATAAATAAAGAATTTTTTTGAACGGCTAATTTTTTATTTTACCCTAATTTTCACCATCTCAAGGTTTATACCTTAGGTCCTGTTTGGTTCAACTTATTTTTGGCTTAATCTGATCGAATAAGACATTTTTTTCATATGGTGTTGTTTGGTTCGAATGTCTGAATGGAAATTGTCTGACCGAAAAAGACATTTTTGTCTGTTTCATCATGCCCCAGATTTGTTGCTGAACGAAAAAGACAATATCGTCTTTACCATACAACCTCTTATTCATTTTTTGCTGAAAGAAAAAGACGAACAAACAGCCCCTTAGTCTCTTTCTAAATAGGCTTTACCCTTACCACT